>VZRV01005432.1:1699938-2078462 GCA_013398115.1 Falcunculus frontatus
CCCCCCCCCCTTCTTTTGGTTAGTTGTGATTCATAACATCAAGAGAAGTTGTTTATCCTGGAAGAATAAACAAAGGCATATATGAGTTTGTAGAGGTACAAATCCTGGAATAATTCTTCAAGCAAATTTGTTACCAAAGTAAAAGGCCACAAGTCTGAGTAAAGCAGAAGAATCAGTATGTCTCTGCCCATTCAATGACTTGAAACCTTTTAGAAAGGGCTTGACTATCTTAGTGTTTTGCCACGTTATGCCACTGGAATTAGTGTTTAATATTACTCAGTTATCAGGGCTGGCTGATCTGGTTGACCCAGACAATAACCGTAACACTGAAATTTACATCTCTTAAGAAGGAGGAAAAGTTTTGGTGAAGTGACTCAATCCACTGACCTGGAACTCAGGTAAAGATCCAAGAGTTTCTTGCAGCCAGGCCACCAAGGCTCAGAGTGATATAACTTTGCTTTACTTTTCTCTTTAGCTCCTTAGGCTTCATTGATATATCTGTGTCAGTCTCTTCACGGTTTGTTGCTAAAGCTGTTTTTGAACACAGTATTTCATGAGGTGAATAGCAGTAGGTGGGTTTAAGATTGCAAGGACTGCACATGAAGTTAACAGATCAGTTAGCAAACAGTGATATTTGATACAACTATTTAAAGCCATAATATTTACCTGTGGGTTGTAATTGGATACTACAGAATTACAGAATCAATTAGGTTGGAAAAAACCTCTGAGGTGATAGAGTCCTACCTATGACCGAAAACCACCATGTTAACTAGACCATGTCACTGAGTGCCACGTCCAGTCTTTCCTTAAACACCTCCAGGGATGGTGACTCCTCCACCTCCCTGGGCAGGCCATTCCAATGTCTAATCACTTTTTCTGTGAAGAAATTGTTCCTAATATCCAGCCTAAACCTCCTCTGGCACAGCTTAAGACTATGTCCTCTTATCCTGTCGCTTGTTACCTGGAAGAGACCAACCCCCACCTGGCTACACCCTCCTTTCAGGCAGCTGTAGAGAGCGATAAGGTCCCCCCTGAGTCCCCTGTTCTCCAGACAAAACACCCCCAGCTCCCTCTGACACTTCTCATTCGACTCGTGCTCCCGACCGTTCCCCATCTGTGTTGCCCTTCTCTGGACACGCTCCAGCCCCTCAATGTCCTTGAATTCAGGGGCCCAGAACTGAACACAGCACTGGAAGTGTGGCCTCACCAGTGCCAAGTACAGGGGAAGAATCACTTCCCTGGTCCTGCTGGCTACACTATTGCTGATCCAGGCCAGGATGCCATTGGCCTTTTGGCCAATCGGGCATACACTGGCTCTTGTTCAGCCACTGCTGACCAGCATCCCCAGGTCCTTTTCCTGGAAGCTGGGCGGCTTTCCGGCCACTCTGTCTCCGGCCTATCATGCTGCATGGTGCTATTGTGGACAAAGTGTATGAAAAAACAAACAAATAAGACCCACTTCTGGGCATGAAGCAGATGATAGGGGAATACAGTATTATCATAAAATCACCCCAAGACACCACCCAGCTTGGTGATACCTGCAAATTTGCTAATGGTACACTCAATCCCCCCATCCAGATTATCACTAAAGATATTAAGCAGGATATAAATAAACAGGAATACTGACAGTGTATGCAGTTATACAATTTTTCTTAATATCAGATATTTATAATTAATTTGCTATGTGTGTAAATATTGTTCCAGTGATGGGTATCATCTCATTTAACAGACTTACTAACCTTGTTTAATACCTAAGTTTTTTGGATAGATAGTGGTGGTGGTGTATTTAACAAGCTACATAATTTATGTCGCTGAACTGACTCCATCCCTATGAGCCTTTTCTTCCTTGTATTCCAAAAAGCATATCCAATGTTCATGCAGCTTCCTTGATCACTTCTGCCTCTGTAGCAGTGCAATATTTTTGTACCCTGGTAAGATCAGACATGTGGAAACTGCTAAGCTTAAAGAAAAATAATGGTCATATTAAATTTTGCTTTCTTTATCCTTTGACCTTGAAAGATGATTATCACGCAGATTCGAAGGCATGAAAATTTAGAAATCAGGGTCTGACTTATGTTTATTTCATTCTCTGCTCTAGAATGGCAATCTGAAACACAAATGTCTTGTCATTCCTGACCACTGAAAGTACTACTTTAGCTACTACTTCTGACATGGTTTACTTTGTAGTGTTTTTGTTGAGGGCAAAAGTGATCTCCTTATGAAGAAAATATTACATGGCCTGGCCTTCCTCTCTTTAGGGAAGAAGATTGTAGTCAATAGTTTAAGATGTGTTGCTGGGCTTTCCTTAGGTCTCAGAAATTTTGTTACTTGGTGGAAGCAACTCCTGTGTTTAATTTGGCTGGGAGTTTTGTAAGTACTATAATTGGCCTGGTTATGGAGAAGGATGTTAGAAATATTCAGAACACCCAGGTACAAGGTGCTGTGCAGGAAGATGGAGAGATACAGCTCATTTTCAGAAGAAACACAGCTTCTCTGGCTGAGTGTGTTGGTGGAGCATCTCAAAGTGAAAAGGCCTCATGTAGCACCTGCTCCGTATGCCCATCTTCCACAGCAGCCAATTTCTTCCTGAAGTGAAAGTCTTTGTGTTAATGGGAGTGTATGACAATGTAATGTGACTTTTGGAAGCGTTACAACAAGTTCTGAATGATAGATGAAATGAAAAATCCCTGTCTGGTGAAAAGAAAGCATGTACTGCTCGGATGATTCACTGACAACAGTTCTAACAAGGGGCTCCTTCACAGATTTTCCACCTCAATCAGCAATGCAGTTGCTGTCCCCTGAGCAAAATCTCTCCTCTATTTTTGTTTTTTTTTTCTGTACAAGCGAAGAAATATTCTTCAGCTTTATAGCTTACCCACTGCCTAAAATATTCAATAATCTTTCTCTGCTTCCAGTTGTGACAGTCTCTATAGGAAGCATCCTCTCCTCATAAGTCATTCAGCTTGTTCAGGTACTTTTACGATAGTTTTAATCCATACACTGAGGGAGTGGGCAAACCTTAATCAGTGATAAAGTCAGTAATGTATAGCATCTGCTGATGTATACCATCAAGTTTGACAGAAAAGTTAGGAAGAAAATAAACAATAAGGCCAAGTAAAGAGTAATCACCCAATTTAAAATTTCTGTTGCAACAGAAGAGGTTTTTTTAACACAGCCAAGCCTGAGCTGGTATATATTGGCATGGAGAATGCAGTAAATCACATTTTGAAAAACAGTGGTTTATGGATGGACTTATGTGGCATCACGGATAATTTCTTTAATTTTAATTTTTCCTGCTGTGTTGTGGCAAAAAAGGGATACTGTGATCCATGAAAAACAGAAATATTTAGTACTGTTTGTAGGCTTCCGCATCAGGTGACGTGTCCTGTTCTGTCTTAAGATGGGCTGTAATGTGAGTTTAAGACTGGAAAACGAACATCAAGATGAGGGGTGACAAGAATTCAGAGTATTCAGATAATTTGAGAGCAGGGCGAGAGGTCAGTCTGAAGAAGACACCTGACAGCAGAGGCTTTTCCACCTGGCTGACAGAAGCTGAAGTTCAGCCAATTCTGTCTTGAAATAAGGAGCTGCTTTCTGGCTGTGAGGCCTTTTGATCATGAGAGTTCAAGCCTGGCCTGGACAACTTGCCTTTCTCATCCCTTTCCTTTATGGGAAAGCATTCGACTCAAAAGCTTATAGCCAGCAACTTCACATTAAGACAATTAACAGACCCGAATTTCTCTGAAGATGATCAGGGCAGATTTCTTTTCATCTCCTCCCTTGCGCAAGGAACGGAGGTTTCTGTATGCGGCTTCTTTTCATTGTTATTAACAGCTTTCCCCTGCAGCACAAGAGATTGGCCAGAGCAGATCTCTTTGAAGGTGGCACAGAGAGTGATTACGGATTGCCTTAGTTGGTTTGGGAGGGAATTTTCCCTGGGTCAGGTTGGCAGGCTCTGTGGATCTTTCACCTCATATAGCATGAGGTGTGGTTCGTCTGCTAGGATCATTTGTGTACATCTCAGATGATTAATTCCTTGCCATTGCATGGCTTCCTCAGGTCTTGCCAATCCTGTGCTTGTAGCAGATAGTTTTCTAAGCAGAGAAATGCTTTTCCCTCACTAAAGTCTTTGAGCATCAACTACATGTTTTGGTTAAAATTAATGGTCTGTGAATACACAGTAGGTGCATCTGGTATACTTTTTGGCCTTAACTTTTAGGAAGTGATATCTATATATGTTGTCTGATTGGTTAAGGCTGGGGTAGTTATTTAGGAAAGCACTCTTTTCTGTTCTGAAAAATGGCCTGACTCCTTTAGAACTCTTGTTCTGACAGCCTGAGAAAATCTTACTCTCTACGGAGCAGAAGTCCAGCTTGCTTTAGTTTAATTTCAGACAGTCAACATATACAATCCAAATGGTGCACTTCCATGTGTAAAACCATGCAATTCTACAGAATGATCTCAACTGAATGTCTGTACTGCCTGAAAGAATATCCTCTTCAATGAGCCTTCTGGCTCTGTGTGGAAACTACCAGTGGAAACTACCAGTGCAAAAGTACAGGTAACTCACCTTAAGTGGTGTAAAGTAGCTCAATAGCCAATGGATTCCTGTCTTGCTGTGTGCTGGTACCAGAGGACCATCCTTTCTACGGTGACTTTTTCCATATCAGTGAAGTCAATGAGATATTCCCGAGTTTGAATTCTTTTTTCAGAAAGCATACCATTTAGCCTTTAAGTCTGTCTACTTCAGCAAAATAACAAATTCTGCCTCCAAAATATAGACTTTGCAGCCTCAGGGGCCCTTATATACATGTGACACGGAACCTGACCTGCTCTATATGCAAGCAAGTATTTGTGAATGTTTATGTGCAAAAGATTGTAGTATAATATGTATTTTAAGAAAACGTCTGCTTCACTGAAGCTAAAATTTCACCATACAGGTATATACAGGTGTGCAGAGACAATGTGTGCATGAAATGTTAAGTTGAAGTTCTGCAGTTTGTGAAATATGCAGCAGCACCACAGAAACAGACATCATATAAGCAGCAGTGTTTGATAGTTGTCTTTCACTTTCTGATCAAAAAAAGAGAGATGTATTTCAGGGTGGGTTTTTTTGAGAAGGGGCCTTTGCAGGAACACCGTAAGTAATCAAGATTCACTCTGTGCATGTCTGGACAAACTGTGCCACTTGCCCATGTCTAGCTTCATCCTGTAGAGTAGAAAACAGCAGCAATTGTGCGATTCCATTCAAGTGCTATCTGTTGTTCTGTATCTTTATTCTTTGCACCCCAAACTAAAACTTTCAAATAAAAATAACTGAAAAACAGAATACTGTATGTCTAAGCTGAGTTGTCCTTAAAAATTCGAATGAGTCATTTAGATAACATTCACAATACCAGCAGCTCCAGGGCACTTTAGAGAATATGTTTCAGCACAGAGACATTTGAAACAAAAATTGTAATGTTCTAAATGGAATTAGATGAGCAAAACCGTGTCATACAGAGATGAAATATAAATAAGTGCTTTAGGCCCACTCCATGAAAAATGTATGTGCTTTTTTAAAAGCATTTTTCTTCTGCAGTGGTTTCATTTCTGTAGAAACCAGTGATTGGTTATGAGTTGTTTTTCTTGAGTTTTCTTTTTTCTTTCCTAGTGCATTCTCCCAGAATATGCTTTTGCCACTCCATAAAGCCTTCTTTCTACTAAATGTCTGTCTCTCTATTAAGCCCCCAAGGAAATGTACAAGCCAAAGGCAGATGGAAACAATAGGCAATCCGTGTTCAAATGTACAACCTACAGAAAGTTCATTTGTCAAAAGTCAACACTTCCAAGGAGGCTGCTTCATAAACAACATCCACATGGGGCGGATCTGACTTGTGCTACCACTTTTCATGCACACATTCCATAAGAATTTAATAGGATGTTTACTCTTCAATTAATAGTTAAAGCAACATTTACAGAATCTTGTTTCAAATCCCAGTCTCATTTCTTCTTTCCTTCCCCTCCCACCCTACATTTTAAATCTCTTCATCTTTTACATGCACCAACTACTTTCCTTCCTTTTACAGAAGACTTATCCTAACCGCTCTATTAAGAGCGAATCAGTCTCAGACTTCTCGAACTCTTAATTTTCTTAGAACTCTTTATGTTCTTCTTTTTGAACTCTATGTTTGTACCTGTTGGAGTTGAGATCCTTCACTGGTGAGTATGCAAATCCCACCACGGTATCAGTCTCTGAGATACCAATAACTAATGCCCGTGTTGTTGTGTTGACAGTTAATCTAACCTTCTGACTCAGGTGTGGAAGACAAAAGTTACTCTGGTTGGTACTGTCTAGCAGACAGCATACCTACTTTTTAAAGCTCAAATTACTTATGGTAAAGGTTTGCCTTCATTCCTTGGCTTTGTATTAATTAAATATTTTTAACATGATTAAGATGCTGATTCTCTAAAGTTGTGAAACCACTTTGGCTCCCATGGACTTCAACAGCTTCCCTGATCAGACCCCAGATTAGGGGCAAGGAAAACAGGGAAGACTTTGTTGATACTTAGATATAAGAGCCCTGCTTTGAGTACCCATCAATATCTGAACTTGTTCAGGAGTAATTCAGAGCTGAGACCAGCAGAACTGAAAATATATCAGCCAGCTATTATACCCAAGCACCTTCTGAATACATAGATTGTCAAAATAGGCAGCTGATTCAGAGGGCTCTTATCATATAAATGGTAGTAACCAGCTTCTGTATTAGGCCAATTTGATTTTACCTGGGACACCCAAATTCTGTACCTGGTGCTTAAAATAGCAGGTAGTAGTTTCTGGTGCCAAAGCAACATGATTAAATTGTGACATTAGAAAATTAGTCAGCCACCAAATGCAAGATTCAGTTTTGATTCTGTACTTAATGGCCATTTATTGCTCTACAAAATAATGAAGTGTTGGAAGGTGACTTGAAACCAGAGGTATATTACACGTATTTCTGTACATAATCTAGCACTAAAAAAATGCATGACCAATTCTTATCCTCTGGATTTCAAAAACAGCATTTACAAATAATAGACCTGAAAGAGTAAAAAACACCCCAGAAGAGTGGAAGCTGCTCAATGGCATCTTACCATGTGACAAAAAACATCATAATTTCTGCCTGAGAGATATCAAATTCATCTGAATGAGCCATTACTGAGAACTTGTATTTCCTCCTCTCCTGAGCTGCATGGAGGTGCAGGGATGTGAATGAGCATGGAGCCAATGGCATGGTGACAGCTTTGGGGTAAGGTTTCTCCAATGGAAGTACTTGCCTCAGACACTAAGGTCACCAGTAAATTTTTGTCTGTTAGGACTATGGAAGTTGTTGGCTTTCCAAGGTTTGACCAGTACAAGAAGAGAAGTTGCAGCCTGATTCATGTGTAATGTTGTGTAGAAGCAAAGGCTGGATGTGGTTTTTAAATGGATCCAGGTCTCTTCATGGCAGCTGCTGTGTTTATGGCTGTCACAGGAGCTCTCACCTGCAAGACTTGGGACCAAAAAGCTCCATCTGTAAGATGCTGATGCAGTCTATGTGTTTCATTGCCCTCTGGTGGTGTGTCCACCAGAGAAGGAGGCTATTGCTGCTCCCAGTTGCAGGAGTCTGTGTTGCTTGTGTAAGAGAAGCAGGTGCTACAGGAAGTGAAGAAAAATCCAGCAAGTATCGGTCAGGGCCTTATTTTTTAGGAATTGTTGTCTACTGTTGCTTTAGTTTATTGCAAGGGTTGTAAAAGAAAAACAGTGGACTAAAGTCTGCTACCAGTTATCCCTGTGCAAATGCAGACTTCTGCTGCAGCCAGACTCAGCAGTCTGGATTTATACCTGTGCAAAGAGAGTTGGAAACTGGCTTGGAAAGACAGGGAACTTTAAACTGCTTGACTATGACTATAGCAAAGTTGTGAGTTTGCCCTTGCAGCACATAGGTAGCCTCTTAGAGGACAAGGAAGAAAAGAAAATTCTCAATGATAATCCAAGTGCACTCAGTACTCTGTGGTCACTGAAGCCAATATTCAAGTGGGCTGAATCTAGAACCTCTTTTGTAGTAGTCACCATCTGGACTCTGAGGCTGGGCACCTCACCTCCAAGGTGCTGCAGCCTTAAATCACTTACAGCCCTTGACACCTCACACTGGATTTTAGCAGAAGAGGTCATCTGCCTCTTTCAGTTGTGCTGGTACTAGTACGGTCAACCTATAGTTACACCTATGGATCTGCTGTCTGAGATGCGGGAGAATAATAGCGTTATACTGTAAAATATTACTTTTTCATTCTTGCTAGAAATGGCTCTGAGGAGAAAAATACTCTGAAAGGGAGAGATGGCAATGGAATCAGATACTGTAGTTTTTGTTTATGTTGGTTCGTTGACTTCAGTTGCTGTCTACATATATATTATGGATCATTTCTATGTCTGTGGTATTTTTATAGGTGGGGAAGAAGTCAAATCTATTTAAGTGTGCTTCCAGGAATAGGTCTTTACAACCCATGGCAAAAGCATGGTAGGAAGTAATCCAGCGAAACAATGCTTTTTCCATTTATGCTGGAAGTTTTTTGTCTCCCCAAGGTTATCTGTTATCAGAAAGAAGTCCAGATCAGGAGAGGCAATGGAGAATTTTCTTTGTGGATTGTTTGTATCTCAGCTACTTTTACTTGCATTTGTCATGGAATATATTAAAGTAGTCATATTGCAGAGTCCACACAGCATGTCAGCTTTGAGACAAGCACTCTGAAATGTGCTCACAGATGATAAATTGCACACTGTGTCAACTACATCTTTGTCATGAGATTCTGTTTTCTATTTATAGTTGAAATGAAACACTTGAGAAAATTCTAAACCCAAGCAATTTCACAGAAATCTCGTAAATTTTTCCTTATGTGTATATCAGTGAAAAGACCCTCCTGTGCTATCTCTTTGCTCTGTGGGATTCCAACAATCAGCTTCTGAGATCAAAGTAGGACGCTCTCAAGATCGTGAAACTTATAATGTGTCCATGTAATCTAGCTGGTGTGCCTTTTGAGTATGTTCTCTTTCAAACATTAAGGAGAAAGAGCACGTAATCATGGCAGAGAGCAAATATATACAAAATTTGATACAGTTTTTGGATCAAAACCCATTATCTCCCTAAGAGAAGAGATTATTTAGTTACTTCTTTGATTTGTTATGCTAGTTTTGTTTGAAGCTGTCCGTAAAGTACTTTGCTTTTGTTTCACCTTCTTTCCAGGATGATTCTTTTTCGTTTATGCATCTTAAACACATAATCTGCTGCAACGGAGTTGTGGGTAGCAAAAGTTGGAAAAAGGCACTAGGTATGCTTTGCAGCTAGAATTGCTTCTCTGGTTTGTTGAGGTTTGTTTTTCTTTTTTCTGTGATTACAGCGGCATACTTTAGGAAAAGCATGTCTGGATAGCAGTAGTGGTGCACTTTGATGGGACAAAAGCTCACAATGGCCTAGACAGGGCAGGATATTCTGTAGTCTGCTAAATTATTATTTAAATTAAGGAGGCCTTGTGTTGGCTTCCTTCTATCTTAGGCGCTCACATCTTCATGGACAGAAAGCACAAGGAAAGTTTCTCAGAAAGAATCATCCAATCAAGGATGGTAAAGTACATGCAGGAGAGAAGAATTGGTCAGTATCCTCTGTACTTGGTTCAAGCAAGAGCTTGCTTGAGAAAGAACTTGTATCTGTCTGCATGGTGAACAGAGCATTTGTCCAGGAAGATCCAGGATCCAGATCTCTGAGCCCTACATCCTTGCCTGAAGCAAGAGCAAGTTACAGCTTCCCTCCAGTTGCGGTAGTGGTTTTGCGTGTGATACCAATATAAGAGTTTTCATTTCTGTGGCCTTTGTGGCTTTCCTTTACTGCTTCTGGGCTTCTCAAAGTATGCCTTCTACCGAGTTCTCCCTTCTTAAATCTAAGAGGTGATTTGGCAGTTTGTTCCAGATTTGTGCATACATATATATAATTGATTTGAAAAGCAGCTCTAACTTGAACACTAGAATGGCCTGTGAACCTGAAGATATTGATACTTGTTCAAAAAATGTGTTTCTACTTCTGACTCAGCTCTAAAACTATAGTTTTAGAAGTAGGGATATCTTGGATTTAAATTCCCTTCAGCTCTGTAACCTTAGCCATCCATTGATCAGAGTGTCATGATCTAGTTTATAAGTGCATATGTGGGGCATTAACTGACAAAGAAACCATTGCAACATCAGTGTACCAATCTGGAAAGGTTAAGACAGTTACTGAAACTCAGCTTGACTGGAAAGGTAATTGATGGTATTTAGCAACATTTTTACAAATAGTGAGCTAATAACTTGTGCCCTGTCTTGCAAGATGCTGCATCAAGTGTCTTTCTTTAAAAATTGTCTTATGAAGGAAGAGATCTTTAAAAGCTACATTAAAGAAAAAAAAAAAATCCTGATGTTAAGTCAATAAGATCACCAAAGAGAATATAAAATCCATTTTCCTCATTTGGAGTCAGTACCATAAAAAGAGTTTGGCCTTCTTTTATCATTTCTTTCCTCTCTTCCATCTCTCCTTACTCATCTCTGGCTCTTTCCTTCTGTTCCTATTCAATACACTTGTTCTATTCACTCATCTTTCATATTTTGGATGACCTTAGAAAGTGAACCTCCATGGCACATTGGGTTATCTCATACTGCCAGTTTTCTGCCAGCATTATGTTTAATCAGGCAGCTTCCTCCTCTGCGACTGGTCTGTCCTGTTTAACTAAATCTTTTCACCCAGAGCAGAAATAGTGTTTTGCTTAACTGGTGTGTTGGCAGAGATTACTAAAGATATCTGTCTGGATGCTGATGTGATATGCACTTGGGTCAGCAGCTTTAACTTTTACTAGATGGCTTTGTTGTTAGCTTGTTTCTTCAAAATACTTGACTGTTATATTTGCAGTAATGAAAAATAAGCTAACTAGCATTGGGCTCCAAAACTGTTGTGGGGGGAGGGTTACCTGCTTGAAAACAAGCAAGAAGTCTTACAAATATTTGGACTGATTAATTCACCAGCTTTTCTTTACAGAGCTCTATTGTGCTATAAAGCCATTCATTGATCAAGAGAGTACATTGTCCATTTAGTTACTGTTTTGTATCTTGTGTCAAACAAAAGACACTGCCTCCTACAACAGTAACTGCTGAGTATTTTCACTGCTTATGCAGTTTCCTCTTCTAGCTGCTGGATCATCAAAAATTCTAATCAACACTGATCTAACGCAAAGTACTACATGGCATTCATCATCTGTTTTAGCCTTTAATGCACCATGCAGATTTTAATCAAAGGTATGCAACCATTAGCAAAAAAGAAAGACAAGAATTATGATGGTGTCCTAAGCAGAGCTTTTAAGCCAACATCACAGGCAGCAGATAAGTTCACCTCCCCCTGCTGAGTAGAAATACAGGAGAATAAGATGGGTCTTTTTTGAAATAATTGCAGGAGAGCACCACTGAGATTTCAGGGCCATGACTTCTGTTGTTTTCTCTCAGTACTAACAGCTAAGACTTATTTGCTTGGCTTTCCTGAATATTGAAAACAAATGTTGGCCCTGTTGCCTTGGTGTGGGGGGGCTGCTGGATCATCGACTCAGTTCAGCATATGCCTGTGTCTTCTACTGTTGCCAGAGGGAGCCAAGGGGATTGTCAATGACTGGCAAAAGAGCCCAGCGGCTTCCTTGTGGCAGACAGGGCTTTGGGCCTCTCACCTCCTCCTAAGCAAGTTCCATTAGTCACCTTTCCTCTGTTCCTTAAATGCAAGACTAGCAGTGTCACTGTTGGATTCTGGGTAGAATTAGATCCATGTGCTCTTCTTCCATGCAAGCAGCAAAGTTATCCTGTTTCTCCTGCATTTGGCCTCTATTCCAGCATCTCTTGCTTCCCTGCTTATTTAACCAGAGATATCCATCCCTAACAGGATGGCAAGCCTCAGCCTTTCCCTGACTCATTACTCACAAAGCACCAAGGTTTCATTTGACTGTAAGGATACGTATTCTATATCACGTCAAGCAGTTTCTCCTCCTGCTCCCCCACCCACACCAGCCCAGTGAATCAAAGCCAAATAGAAACCAGCCATTAGCATGGTGTCAGGCTTTGAATCCAGATTGGCATGAGGAACAGGCACTGGTCCATACTGCAAAATTGTTTAATTTCTGCCTAACTGAGGAAAGGGTGAAAGTAGTCTTTTTGGGGAGGGGAACAGGCTGTGTACGCAGTAGTGCTATCTTTCTCCTACCACGTGAACTCATGAATGCCACCTTGCTGGAAGATGCTCGGGTGAGGGTGGCAGACCTGACACTCCCTCATGTGTCCTGAGCAATCCTGTCGGATTTGAGGGTTCACTGCCCTAAGAAAACTGCACTTGTTTTCTCAGCCTTACCCATCACCCACTTCTTCCTTGGTTCTTGTATTGGCAGAGCTGTTTCAGGTCCTGGCTTAAGAAGAAGCGGTTGTGACCTGTGCCAGCTTGTGGTGTTTCCTTGAAGCTGTGATGGCAACAGGGAATGAAGCTACGTATTGTTCTTTGGCAGTGCCCCACATAGCTGGTATGGGCAGAGTGGGGAGCTGACAATTACCCAGGGAGTCACAATTTAAATGAGTGGTCTGGAGGCCTTTGGGCTTGTAAATCCATGCAAATGGTGTGTGGCTGGAATTCCTCCTGAGACCAGCTCACACTTTGTGAATTATTTTGACTTTGGGGTATGCAGGAGAATTTCCCCATGCCATGGCAAATGTAGAGTACTTTCTGTGGGCTCAAATCCCTCTTATAAATCATTACCACTAGCTGGAGCTGGCTCTGGTCAGACCTTAAAAATTGGCCTTTCTAATGTGTTGTCTGGGGGCCGATATTGCTTGTGCGCTTTGTTCGTTGCGCAGCTGCTGGTGGGGGACGGGGCTCAGTAGGACTCAGTGTGTGCTTGCCTGCATCAGCTCCCGTGTTCTGATGCCTGCATCAGCCTCCTGCCAGATGGAGGTCCCAGGCGTGCCTCGGCTTTCACACTAGCAGAAACCCTATGTAAATTGCTGGCTTTGATTTCCACATGGCCGTTAATGTGCAACATGTGCGTCTTTTAATGACCACCTCTGGCAAAAGCTTAATCTGGTTGGGGGTGGGAGGAATGGATGCTTTAAATCTACCTGTGCTTCCTGTGTCTGGCCTGTGCCCAGCTATGCATGGGAGCCAGAGATTTTCCACAGCACCAAACAGTGCGATTATATTTCCAATTTCCTATTTAACTACGCTAAAAAATAAACAAATTCCTGTTGTTTTAACCCAGGTAGGTAATTTGCTTTACCCATTTTCCAGGTATTGGTTCATCATTTCAGTGTATTGTTGTGGGTTCCAGAGGTGGATAATCAGCAGCACAGTGTTGTAAGGATCTGGTTCCAGGTCACAGACAAGTAATGAAAAAACAGCAGTCACTGAGGATTTGATTTACACACTGCAATGACTATGCGATAGCCCCTTTTGTGAGGAAGAAAGTGTCCCTCTGGAGACCACATTCTAACCAGTAGCAAACATTCAAGCTCCCTGGTGCTTCCAATGTCAATTATACCAAAGCCTCTTATTGTATAATGCAGGTCTGTTATAATAATACTGTCTCAGGCAGCAATAATAATGTTGAATGAATTTTCAAACTGTGGAGATGGGAGGGGGAGGTTGATCAATACGGCACTAATGATGGCCTTGTCTTTCACTGTAATAATTGTGATAGGGTTTATAGCACTTCCTTCCTATACCATGCTGTGCAGCAGTGTTACTTTACTACCTGCTGTTATTACTTTTGTATAAAAAGGTGTTAAAAAGAAACGTCTGTCAGGTTTTAAGGCTGTGAGTCTTTTTTAATGCAGCAGGGTTATTCTAGCCAAGAGGGTCTGAGGATATGAGAGGTACAGTGCTCACAGGGAGAAGTGAAATCTTTTATTAGACACACTGACACAGTGAGGAATAAAGAAGCTTTTGGGCTCAGAAACCAGTAGTAAGGTCCCAATTTTTATAGTGGATTACTCATATTTTATCATAAAGGTGCCATTGGAAGGACAGATATTTTTTCAAGTGGACTCATTCTGCTGCTTGGATATACAAAGGTATCTGCTTTGAGACGAAATGTGAGTTCTTGAACACATAAGAGTATGAAAGAAAAGCTCTCTGGCACTCCAGGAATCTTTTCTATTTATGTGACCCTATTTCTCACCTGATAATTATGTGCGGTCTTCTCTGGTATTCCACCATGTGTATAGCATGCATACTAGGACCTGTTGGACCTATGGGAAGTCACATACTCGTGTGTTCCTGAATGTTGGTGGAGAAAGTGGAGAGAAATCTGTAAAGGAGGAAGATAACAGTATATTGAAAGTTTGCGGGGGGGGGGGGGGGTGGGGATTTGTTTTGTTTTGTTGTGTTTGGGTTTTGTGGTTTTGTTTTTTTGGTTTTTTTGTTATATAATAAATTCTGACATTTTTTGCAGTATTTCATAATTACTTTATTTCTCAATATGCTGGAATGATGAATTCCATACTTTTTCTTTGTGAAGTGAGAGAAATTGAATGAAAATATAGCTGGAGCCTAATGATAAAAATCCTCTCTGTTGAAGCTCTTCATTACAGTACTTTTCAGAACAGAAAGACGAACTGCTTTTGCAGTGGCACAAGTCCAGTCTCAGACTAGAATCAATTGCTTTGCCAGTGCTGAACACAAAGGATGTTCATTGTTTGCAAACTGAATTTTTCTTAGTGTGTGTGCAAAACCAATGATCAGATTATTATTTTTTTTCCTTTAGAGAAACCCCTGCAGTGAAAAAACTGCAGCTGATTCTGTGCTTCCCTTACTGGTTTGCAGGAAGGCTTCTTGCTTCACAGTGTGATTTCTTCATAATAGCTGCATGACAACAGTATGCCAATATTTTGAAAAAAACAATGTCCTAAGTTATAATGAGGTTGCTTATGTTAGCTACTCACTGCTGGGTTTTTGTGATTTTTTTTCCCTGAGGAAGTAAATTTGCTTTTGTTCATATTCTTTTGAGGCTCATCTTGCTATATATAACCAACTTTTTTCTATGTCTGTCTCTTCACCTATGTGTATAAATTTTGATAGGAATTAGAGGGACTTTCCCAAGCCTGTCCCTTCCTGCAACAAGTAACTGCATTGTATTATGCTTAGCATCAACCACGTTAAAAATGAGGAAAGGATTTCTTCTCTTGTTATATTTATGCAATATCTGCCCCACGGTCACTTTTTCCCCTAAGGCTTAGGACCTTTTTTTCTAATATCTAGACGTAGTTCTGGCTGACTTCTCCCTGTTGCTGTGCCAACACTGTTTTTAAATTCTTCTTTCCTCCTATCATATACTTCCTCCTCGGTATATTTGCAGAGAGCAATCGCATCCCTTTCCATGTCTTCTGATGCTGAGCCAGCATCTGAAAATAGAAGGTCATTATGGGGTGGCAAAAACTCACCCAGACATTCATGTTTAAACCAAACATTCATGTTTAATCCACACAGTGGATATGGCATCTGCCTGGAGTCATCCTTACTCTCACTGCAGCATTTTGTCCATTCGAGACTGGATCCTGACTGGAGGCCAGTGATGCTAATTTTGCAAAGTTTTATTTATTTATTGGCCATACCCATCCTGCAAAGCATTGCATGGGATTCCCTGATACGGAAAGCAGCTCCATGTAAGAGCACAGGCTCTACATATTCCATGGAAAACAGTCCCACTTGCTGATGAGAGGGAAAGAAATGTAGATACTGCATTAGCTTATGTAAGAATTAAAGCTGCCTCATTTGCCTTTTTGAATCTTGCCTCTTTATGCAACATCTCCCAGTTGGCTGCCGTTTCCTCAGAAGCCTTTTCAGCTGACTGACATGCTGTAAATTACTCTGTGGTTTGTGGAGGTGTTCAATATTGGTAATTTAAGCTGTACTGCCTGTTTGTTATTGGTCAATGTGGCACAGTTTTTCTTCCCTGACTGAATGAGCTTAGCAGGTCAAAATTTTCTGTTGAATCCTCACAGGAAGTTATTTGAAAACTTTCTGCAGAATATGCAGAGTTTAAGATTTGCTGGCTCTTGCACATTTGCACTGTTATAACATGACCACAGAAATGCTGGTAGAAAGCTTAATGGGGGGCTGTGTATATAGTAGCACTAATTTGTCTTAGGGCATCCTACAGAAAATTACTTGCAGTATTACTGAACAATCATGTCAATATATCAGCATAAAAACTCCCCTTGCCATTTGCTGATATGTATCTCAAGCTCACACGCGTCTCTTCTGAGAATATTTGCTAAATATTTAACCCAGGGCTGTAATGAGAATTTCTTTCCTATGTGTTATATATTCTCATATATTTTCCCATATCTGGTGTTACAGATATTCCCTGGTTCTCTTGGTAAGATGTTTCACAGTATCAGTTATGACATTTTTCAAATACAAGAGACAGCATACATTTTGTGAAGCATTCTGCTTTGCCTCTATTTGCAGATTTTTTTTTTCCTGCTTGTTCGCTAATTGGCAGCACTGAGTAATTTGTAATCTGTCTTCCCACTGAACCAGTGAGTGTTCTGTGTGTGTATGCATATGTTTACAAAGTCTTAGGATTCATCTATGTGGTAACTAGAAGCAAAGGAAATAACTGCATTCTAATTAATAATATTTTGATTAAGGTCTATTTGTAAACCCTAGTTTTAATGTAATTTAAGCTGATAAAAGAAATCACATTTAGCTGTACTGAAATGGCTCTGAAATCTCTGTCTCATGCTAACTACTGATGAAATGTTAAGGGTGTGATTTACAACTGATTTAATTGGGTTGGTTTCATTTACCATCTAAATAAGCCCTTAAATGCTGGAGTGTTTACCACCTGTTGTGACTCCTACCTTACAGAGATTTTTTGTTCACAGGCAGAAGAGTGTGCACTGTAATGAGAGAAGAAAAGAGGACTATAAATGTTCATCTCAGCTTATGCATGCTATTAAGCTTGCCCCTGGAAAAATGTGAAGATTTTTCTAGAATTTACAATAAATTTTAATATGTTGGTGGTGATTTCTTCTAGCTTCTGACAAGTAGTGCGTTTACTTCTCATCAGCTGGGATAATTAATGTGGAAAAAGGTTTCTTTGTTGTAGTTGCGCTACATAATGCTACCTGCTCTTCTGATGTTTCTGTACAGATCTAGGTCTTGTAACAGGTTGTGAGCAACTCTGATAAACAATCCTGAAAAATATGAGGGATTTTTTGAAATTTACTTGGGATGTTGGCTTTTTGGTGTTGAGTCTTTGCCATAGTCCGAGAGAAAGATACAAGGCGAAAGGTCTATACTGGAGAAACCCTGTGAGATATTTTGGTGTAACCAGGTTGGACTGTTGACACAAGCAGTCTCCCTGCTTTTCTCATAGTCTTCTCTGCAAATGTGATAAGTTGAATCTTCCTTTGCTGATCTCCTGCAATAGTTCTGTCTTATTTGCCATACTGCAGAACAGATGGGTCAAAGGAGGTGATCCTTCCCTTCCCTCAGTCCTGGTGACAGCCACCTGAAGTTCCAGATCCAGTTCTGGGCATCTCAGTGTCCAGCAAAGGGTCATGAAGATGATTAAAGTACTAGGGCATCTGACATTGGGAGAGGATGAGAGAGCTGGGACTATTCACCCCAGCCAAGAGAGAACTTGGGGCAGGTCTTTCCGATGTGTAAAAATACTTGATGAGGCAGTGGTAAAGAAGACAGAATAAACTCTTTTCAATAATGCTCAGTGTAAGAACAAGGGGTAATGAGCACAAACTGAAACACAGAAAACTCCGTGTAAGCATGAAAGACAACCTTTGTAGTATAAAACTGGTTGAATACTGGAACAAGTTGCCTAGAGAGACCGAGGAGCCTCCATTCTTTGAGTTACTCAAAACCTTACTGGACCAGTCACTCCAGTTGTACCTGCTTTGAGCACAGATGTTGTATTAGACAATCTCCAGAGGTCCCTTCACACCTCAGCAGTTCTATGAATCCATCATATTTGCACTGTTGTCTGTTTAAGGTAAATTTGATTGTAGGCTCCGGCAGATACACACTTTTATAGGGAAACTAAACTGAAACAACAACGGCAAAAAAATCAGTCTGAACTTAAACTGAGATAGCCGAGGTCACAACACCACCTACAGACTGGGGGAAATATATGTAAAGAAATGCAACAATCCAGAAGTAGGAAGTCATCCTCCTTTCTCCAAGGCATGTTTGCGCTACTTCTACCATCTACTTCCTTCCTGTTTGACTCCAGGTAACTCATTGTCACTTCTCCTTTCTGATGTTCCACCTGCTCTGCATATTCTCTCTCTGCAATGTGAAATATAACCAGCCCATTAGGCTCACCATTTTCTGCTGGGCCAGCAATCACACTTGAAATGTCCCACATTAGAGTCTGATTCAAGCAGAAAGCCCTACTGGAACGTGAGCTCAGTGACAAAAGCAGTGACCAAGTTTTCAATAAGATTTTCTCACAACCTTGTTGCATTCCTGAGATGCTGAGAAATTAGGTATCTTTAGGCACCAAGTTCTGTTATCTTATTCAGACCTTAACTTCTTTCTTCTCTCCTTCCATTTTCAACACCACTTAGCCCCAAATTCCCTGTGTTCTCTAGGATGCCATAATCTAATTACCATTTTCTTTATTATTTCCCAGAGTTTGTCAGAATTATGGATCTTTCTGCCTACAGACCGCTGCTCAGCTCTTAACCACCTCCTTATTCCATCCAGACTCAAGATGTAAAAATGGAATATATTATTTGGGTGGAGGTCTGTGTTGCTCATATGCTGTCATCAGTGAACATCTCAAATTGCTTCATACATTGGTTTTCACAGCATTCTTCTTTAATGGCTTCCAGCACCTCTATTTTCAAGCTTTAGTGGATTCAAGATGCTAGATTACATCAGTAAGTGTGTTTATTGACCTTCCTGTGGTCCCTCTCATTAAGGTTGTTCGTCATCTTTTTGTACTCAGAAACATTATGATTCATCTATAAGGTGAAGAGTAACCTAGATCGTATCTTCCTATCTTGGACACATTCTCTATTCTCCCCGTCTATCCCTCCTCTCCTTTTCCATTCTTTCTAACTCTGGATGCATCTGTCATATACTTCCATTTACAATTTTTATATATATTTTATATAGCTACATAGTTTATATTTGGTAGTCTCTTTAAAATGCCTTATAATTTGGGATTTTTTCCTCCAGAATGGACCTTCAGAATTTCGGAAAGACAGACACATCTTTTAGGATGCCAAATGAAGTCTTTAATTGGATGACCCATCTGTGCCTGCAAGTAATCAGGCTGATTCTCTGTACAAACAGGTACCTTCTCATACATAGAGTCTGACAAACTATTAGTAGCGTTACTTGGCAGTTTCACTGTTTCTTGGTGGTACAGAGGCCATCAAGAAAGAAACTAATTCAATTTATAAATAGATTATGAATTCTACTGAAAAATAATCTGTCCACATCCTCCTAAATCTCTGAACAGTGAAGTTTTGTGTTGGTGTTAAAATAATACTGATTAAAAAAAAAAAAAAAGAAAAAGAAAAAAGAGAAAAAAAGAAAAAAAACAAGTTTTTGGGGAGCAAGACCTCATTATGTTCGTAAAAGTGTGTGCATACTGCTGGCTTTAAGACATATCTTTCTCTAAGAGAATATGTTCACATTTTCATGCTTTTAAAGGTTTTAATAATATTATATAGGACGTTGTGCCTAGTAGTGTTGTCTCTATTTTCTGAGCCTACTGAATCCGTTGGAATGTTCTCCAAGCTGATGAGTAGCTTCCCTCTATAACAGGAGCCCGTCATCACAGATTCCGTTTGCCATGAATTTTCTAGAGCCATCTAGAAATAAAAACTATAATAGCTTAATCTCTTCCTCGGAGCCTAAAAGCAACTTGTTCTGTCAAGCTAATAATGTGCAAGCCTTTGACATACTTTTCGCTTCTTGTCCTTTTTGGCAAAGAGGAGGCAGGAAAGTGCGGGTTGTTTTTGGATGTTTCTAGAAACAGCAAGATTTTTCATTTCATTTGCTAGCAGCTAGGATTTCTTCTTCTGAAAGTTATACTATGGGGAACATGCCCACTGACTAAATTGAAGCTAAATCTGTATTTCTTCCTCTTTGGGTTAGGTTATGCTACAGAAAGTCACGAGGAGACTTGTGTTGTCTCAGAGACGCGCAGATGGAGCACGCAGGTGTGAGGGCACTGAAGATAAAACCCAAAGTGCAAACAAATCTTAGTGATAAAGCTCACTGAAAGATATTACAAAGATTTTAGACTTACACAGCGGTTTACATCAGGATGCTGATAGCAATTAGATTTTGCATCCCTACCACTTTATAGCAGATTAATCCACTTTTTTTTGTCTTTTGAGTGGAAGGTGTAATGTATAGAACTGAACAGAAATGCTCTAATTCTTGGTAGGACTGAAGACTCTGGAGAGAGAAGAACACGACTGCAGTGTGGCATTGTACTTGTAGTTAGGTACAATTGGCCTTTCCACAAGCTTCTTTCTGAAATCCCTCTTGGCTTTTAGTTCTCCTCCACAGGCAACTTGTAAACATTTCAGCAGAGATTACATTGCAGTGAATCTCTTGCAAATTGAGTCTGATTTGACCAAGTTAAATTCTATTTCCAGTACTGTTTCACATTTAGGACAATTAATTGCAGCAGTGATAAAATCAAAGGAAGTTGCATGCAGAATGGGAACACTAGAGCAAAGGAATGAACACTATTGTAAATAATGGAGGCAATCATTGCCTGGCAAATGTAGCCAGAATACTTCTGGATTAGAATCTGTCCTGAACAATGTACTTAAGTTGCTTAAATCTTAGTTAAATCAACACATTTTGAAATTGCAGGAGGATTTGACTTTGCATCATCTTTGTAGCCTATCAATTGTAACAGACTTCCCTCTGAAAAAAATATTTTATCTGTCTAAAGGCTTCTCTCTTCCTCAAAACACTTGTAATTCTATTGTTCTTAAAGCTATTTAAACACTTTAGCAAAATCAACATGAAAAAATGAATGAGGTCTGCCAATGGAGGAATGAGTTAGCAGGAATTGATCTATAGAGAATGCTTTTCTAAGAAGTATTATTTGTCTCATGTCTGTTGTCCTCTACTAAAAAACCAAGCAAACAAAAAACATCCGACTTAAAATTTCTTTCAAAAGTGGAATAGAATAACAAAAACAACCAGTGCTCTCTGGAATGGTACCATTTGTCAGTCTCATAATTAGAGCATCATCATCTGGATTTTATTAAATGTTTTTGCAGTGCTGGAATAATATTAAAAGCACAAACACACACCTATGCACAAGGTAAATGACATCATACAAGGTATATCTATACTTTGTGGGTTTAAATATCAGGTTGAGTGAATATGCAAAGTACTTCTTGTGAGCATATGCCTCTTCAGATGTCAGTGGGGCTGCTGATGAATCTTCTGTTGGTATCTTCACTAAAAATTGCTCCACTGCCAAGTTATACAGAAACATGAAGTCCCACACATGAGATGCAAAAAAATGTTTAGGGGTTTTTTTTGGAATTTGGGTTGCTTTTGTGGGTTGGGGGTTTTTTGTTATTTTTTTCTGCAGGATAATTTCTGCTGATTCAGAAAGGTTATTGCTCTGGGTTGACGGTGTTGTGAATCTCTAAAAAATCCTTCCGCTGGCTCTGCTTCTTTCCTTTGTCCTTTCTACCTTCAAATCCAGCTAAGTCACTCGTGCCTTTTGTGAGGGGATTTATGGTTAAATAGTCTTTCAGGCTTGGAATTTGGCACATTAGACTCCTGTCCACTTGCATATGGACAAGAGTAATGAGCTGCCTTTAATACAAGGTGGTCTTCAGACTTTTTAAGGTCTACAAAACAAACCTAAATTGCTTGTTAATTCAAAGGAAGCTGTGGATGGCAAGGCTGTCTGCAATTTTACTGTTGCTTTTAGTAGGGCTGGTTGTGGCCAGGTAAAGAAACACTGCTCCTTCAGGAACATATTTAAATGATCTACTCCTATTTGGAAGCTGCCAGTTGCATAGTCAGTCTTGTGTTTCATGTACATCTGAATGCTTCATTGACTCATGCCAAGAGATGGAAACTAGCCTGCTTGTTTTAATACATTCCTGAAGACTTTGATGGAAAATCTAAATGTGTGAAGAACACAAAATCCTGCCCACTATCAGCCAAAAGGATACCATTTCACATTTGTTACTCTTGGGAATCAGGGGAAAAAACAAACAAACCAAAAAACCCCAAACAAACAAAACAAACAAACCCAACAAAACAGTAAGAACAAGCTTTGAAATTAGAAAGAAACCAAGGAGGAAAAGCTGTGGTTAATGTGAAAGCCATGCATCAGAGAGATCTTCCAATCTTATAGAATCACAGAGCAGGCCAGGCTGGAAGAGGGCTTGGAAGGCTTCCAGCCTTTCATGGAAGAGGGAGCCTAGATGAGATTATCTAGTACCTGGTTCAATCTTCTCGCACAGCAAAGTTTTCTGGTTCCCCATACTCTGTAAGGGGGAGCATTGAGTACTGCTTCCAAGCCTGCTTCATCAGATTGTTGTGTTGGTGGCTTTTGATCTGATAGTTATTCTTTTTTTATTGCATGTTTTTATATTAGACACTTAGCTTTTCTTTGTAATTAGACATTGTGATTATAGTATCTTTTTATATTACACTGGAGTGTTCCTTTAATGCAGAAATCAAATAAACAAAACACTTAAAATACAGGAAAAAAAATTGCAACCCAATAAATGCTTGGGTCCGAAGGAGCAAAGAATCAGGAAAACCAAGTAGTAGTTATTGCTTTTGGCTTCAGCAACACAGTTCATATTTTTTATTTTCCTCCAAATTAGGTTTATTCATTTATTACAATTCAGTGAATGAATTAAATGTAAAACCAATCCAGATTTTTAAAGACAGACATGTGTTGTAGCTGAACGGAACTTTTTGTTGTTCAAATGCTGAAAAACATTTTTCTTCTTAGAGTAAATGTTTTCTGAGGAAAGGGTTACGTGGGGTGAGGAGAGAACACTCAGAGCGGAAGAGTAAGTAGTAGAGTATTTAATAGCACAGAGCAGGGCCATGCTGTTCCTCCGTGGCAGCATCCACACAGTGATCAGCAGTCTAACGCCTTCCCTTTATCTAAGGGACAACACATTTATTCCACGTGGCCCCATCTGGGAGTTTGTTTCAGAACAGTATTACCTTCCCCATGATAAGAATCTTTGCTTGTGAAATTATTTTGGAAAAAGGCCATCTGCTAGGGAAAATAGTAACATTAAAAAAAATGAATCCATGATTCAGATAATAAAACTTTGATTACTGCTCTCTTAGGAGGATGGATGAGGAAGCAACGGTCCAAGGAGCTGTCCCTGGAACATGTTTTAGAACAAGCTGTTGGGATTGACTGTAATGTCATGCAGAGGCTTGTTGTGTGAGGTACCCCACTCAGTTGGCTCCCAGGGAATGAATCAGGTCTCCTTCACTAGCCTTGGCCCCTAGTGGCTCCTGATCAAGGTGTGAGTAGTGGGGAGGGAGATTCCTTCCTGATGCAAACAGAATCAGTGCTTGGTGGCATCTAGTGGATAGGATAACAGAGTGGGATAGAACTGCCCTGAGGAGGCAAGCCGTCAGCTGTTTGCTGTACCCAAGATGGTTCAAACTAAAATGGTTTTACAGTAGTTCAGTAGCTAGTACATCAGTGCCTCAACAGAAGCAATAGTGAAGAGATGACATCTTATCAGTCAGATATTAGTCACACCTACAAAATCCCTGATCCCATTCAGCATAGAAATCTAAGTAACAGAAGATTTCAGTCCAAGAAACACTAAAAGTTGAATGAACTCTCATTTTCACATTATTTTAAAAACTGGTTTGATTTTCCCAGTTGCTTAAACAAGTGTAAATGAGGAATAACTTCTGGAGTGACTGCATTCCAGAGGAAGGTTTGCAAATGAAATAAATCCTCTACTTTGTTGAGACCTGGGTGGAGGAGGACAACCATCCTCATAAGTGCTGTGTTTGAAAGTGCACAGAAGATAAGATACACCAGCTGTGTTAAAACAAGCCATTTTCATCTAACATATACACCCTGCAATTCTACTTTTTAATTTCTAGGCAATCACACTGCTGGAATCTTTTCCAGCCATTGAGTAAAATATATGTTTGTCTTGCAATTATGTAAATAAGGTAAGTGGTTAAGATTTAGATCTAGAATAATAATGTTAACATCATTGTCCCTTCAATAAACAGCAAGCAAGCTTTGGATGTAATGTTGTTTTTGCTCTATATGTTCCACACCACAGAAAAACACAGGCAAACACAGGGATGATGTGGTATTCTTATCGTATTTAAAACAATATCTAGCAGTGTAGCTCCTATTGCCTTTTACATGTGTTTGACAGAAAACCCTGCTTCATCAATGGGAATGTGTCAGAATTTTGTAATAAAGCATGCTGTGTAATGTATTTAAACACAGTCCAAATTAATTAAAGTGTAGTGGACGTGAAAGATACATACTCAATGTGACATTTCAAATAGGGAGAAAATATGATAATGAGCTATTTCCATGTGTTGCTATCCTTCTGGTTAAATAATACTTCTGTTTTCAATGAAGCCACTGAGCAATAACATTCATTTTTGGAGTTCCACAGCGGTTAGAACTGATTGTATACAGGCTGTAATCATTATCCTAATTCTGCCCAGGAAACCCTCTCTCCCCACCATGGAGAAATTTGGAATAAAAAGTCTCGTTCCAGGAAAAAGAATTTCCAAATAATCCTGGGCACCAGATCAAAATATGAGCTCCAAATCCGCTCCTTTTTCTTAATAAGAATCAGCACTTTGAAAAATGCTGCTCTGCAAGGAAATAATTGCATTAGTCAGCCTCTTGGCACTGGTGTGGGCTGAAGCCTTCTCTTAAAAAGAGGCCCAGCCTCACCCTGCAGTGCATCCAAATCCCCCAAAGATGCAAATAGCCCCAAGACCCTTGGCTTTGCTCTCACAGGCAGAAAACTAAAACATGGGACAAAAGGACAGAAAGTGACCTGGAAACATAGCCTGTCTAATGCTGAGGCAGCCTTGGGTAAGACAAGCATCCTTTTGTGTGCTGAAGAGTAGAAACAAAAATAAGAACTGGAAATAAGAGGTTACTGTTTCCATGCCATCATTCCCTAGTGAAGGATCCGATCACATGGATGCAGGACCTTTACCTAACTGTATAGCCCAAAGGACCGGTGATACATGATTATGTATTTGCCTCTTCATAGGATTATAGTGCTTATGATCAGGACAACTGCAATGCTCAGGCCCTGACAAGCACTAGGAAGATCATGTTGATTGCTCTGTGCTGGAGAGATCTTGCATTTAGTCCAGAGAGTAAGCCTATCTGCCTTTCACTTGAGGGATTTTTAGAATCACACCAAAATATTCCTTTTTACTAAAGCTCTGGTTATCTGATTTTCAGTCGTGAAAAGGCTGCACATCATTGGTGAAGAATGAAAGACAAGCAGGACACATTATTGGATATCAAAAGTGCAATGCTGGAGCCTTGATCTACAGGAACAGAACCAAGCCTTGCCTGGCACTGAGACATTAAACACCCCAAGAAACCATCTAAACTGACTACCAGCCTGGAATTTACTGGGAGGTAGGTGTTGAAGTGTTTCTCACGTGCCTGTATTGTCCTTACGTTGTTTGAACTTGTCCATTTGAGTCCTCCACATCACCACCAGAACTATTTCCTTCCCAGCTGCTCTTCAAATAGACCAGTTGTAAGTAATGTAGTGGAGCCTGTAGTATAAACTATTAAGATTAGCATGGAACAGAACAGACAACTCATTCCTTTGTTCAAAGACTACCAAGAAAGATCTATTTCTTGAAATGCAGGAAGAGTAATTTATTTCCAAGATAGTTGTATGCAACAATTTGCATGTTAGCTCTGACGAATTCTATTAAATACCTGGGAACGGAGTCCCTCAGTGAGGTTGATGAACAGGGCAGGCAGGCAGTGCCCACCCCCTGATCCTGCTGCTAATTGCTTTGTTGACAGCGCATTTCAGGTCCTCCCGCTTTGGCCTAATATTGTACCAATTGTTTTCTCCTATTCAGCTAAACAACCAGAAGCAAATTTTCCTTTGTTGGCTGCTATTGACCTGATGGGAAAACACTATGCAGATGTAGCTTTCAGTCATCATCTGAATATGGTAGAGGAGGGAGATACTTTAACCTGTTCATGTCAAGACTAAAGACAGGAATGTGTATGTGTCAGTAGGAAAACCATGTGACCTCACTATGCCAAATCAGAGCTTGCCAGAGCCCTCACCACCCGGTACAGTCATGGGTGGAGGCAGACTTTGTGTGCTCAATCAAGATCATGTGCTCTGTGCTGTAAACACTAGACTGTGCTGGGTTTTCTGCATTTAGATTTAGCTCTTCTGCTGCTGGAGGGCTCTACTATTGTGGTCTCAGGCGCCACAAGGTGCCTCAACAAAGAGACACCAACCTGCCTTGAAGATGGCTGCTTCAGAAAGAAAAACAGTGGATAAAGTTCAGACCAAGAGGATCTAAGCTAGGCTTACTGCTGTGGTGTGCACCTGTCTGCCTGGCAGCCTGGCAGTGCCCAGCAAACACCCCGAGGGGTAGGAGTGCTGCTGGAAAAGGGACTGTCATGGGATGTCTTGTCCTGAAGAAGGCAGGGTTATCCTCAGGTAAAATACACCTTTCATGTGTTTTGGACAACTGTGGGGTAATGAGCCAATATTAAACCTAATGTCTTCTGTCACCAGAGAAAGAGTAACTCAGGAAGAATTTGTAAATTGGCAGAGGCATTACAGATGTCAGTATGAGATGTTTATGGCATTAAGGGTGTGAGAGTTTAGTACTGGTCTGAAATTTTCCACCAAGTTGTTTTTTCTTAAGGGAAGATTACACAGTAGTTTTTAAAGGGATAGAGTTTTGTGTGAGAGAGACTCACCCTCATATTCAGAGTGTGCTCAGTGTGATAAGGGCATGCCTGTACCTGTCCTTCCCAGTCTTCTTTTGCTTCCCAGTAGCTGGGCCATAAATCCGAGATTTAAGTGCTGCATGTGCCTTTGCCTACTGCAGATAAGACACTGATAATTCAGTACAGCATTTTCTATATGTTTGGCCTCGTGAATAGGAGCTACACTGTCTCAGGCTGAATGACAGTTGGCCCCTCTGGCTTTGGTAGTTCAGAGATCTCTGGTCTTTACCAAATGGAAAATTTGAAAAAAACTTTTCATGGAGTACTTGGAAAACTAGACTTGCTTCTGATCAATGCAGCTATCCCTGGCAGAGGGATGGTGGGAGTTGATTGAACAGCAAGAAGAGAAGATAGTGGGTTGCAAGACAAACCCAAGAAAGCAGTTTGATGCAGCAAAGGAGTGAAAACTGGTAGAATGATGCATGGAGGGAGTAGCATGCAAGAGAAGAAATAACATATCAGGTAACAATGTTACTTTAAGGAAGAACAGAAGTGCCCGCTCCACAGATGACAACTCAGACAAATTAAAGAAACTAGCCCAGGAGGGGTTTAGACAGAAGCAACCCAGTTCTCTTGCATTATGCTCCCAGAGTGTGCAAGAATAGCACTGAATTGAATAAAGCCCCTGGGAGCACAGAAGGCAACTGTTGATAAAAACCTGTGTGAGAGAGAGACGAGGACCCAAGCAGAGCTGCTGGGTTCAGAAAAGGGAGAACAGAAGAGGGGTGCAAGAGCAGCTGTTAATCTGGAACATTCTGAACACGGGGTAGGATCTAGAGACTGTGGGGAGGGCATAAAATGGGTGAGACTGTAAGGAAATAAATCTAGCTAGCTGTGAGGGGAAGGGGAATAAATAGCACAGGACCTCTGGTAAGTAAGGGAGTGAGAGGACATGGTATCTAGAGAACAGGCAGAAAAGAGACGGAGGGGGATTGCCTTTCTAATTATGGGTATCTGTAACTTTCCTGAGATATAATGGGCAGAGGATGACTAACAAATGCCTGAGTCACAGAAACCATGTGACTGAGATTCTAAATTCATCTGCTAAGGGGCTTGAATACCCACAAAAGCTTAGAAATTTTCCTCTAATACTATTCTGGTGCAGGTGATCCTAAACCTCCCATACCAAAAAAACTCTCCAAGTGCTATTTGGAAATATCTATCTCAGTAAATTGGTCAATATTCATGTTGGCAGGCAAGTATATTACCTTTTTCCTCCATTCATGGTGGAGAAAGTCACTTTTGGCCAACTAAAAAATTGTCCATTTTTATCCATAGAACCTTCTGCAGGGAGCTTTAAATGGAAGGTTGTTTGAGCCTTCACCATAGCAATTTGGTAAATGATGTTGCTTAGAGTCAGAACAGTGTTCTGCCAGCCTTTGTAAGACAATTTATTGCCACTAACTGTCTACTACTTGTAGGATTTTCAAATACTTGATGTTTCATGAAATAAGGAGAATGTGTGTCTTCTGTTTCAAGGTGCTGACTGCTGAAAGTCTTTATTTCATGCAACATTAATACTGGCAAAAATTGGTAGAACCATCAAAAGACGTTACTCATGCCTTCCACTCACCCTCCTCCTCCCATGTGACTTAGATTCAGGAACTGATGTAGGTTAAAATTAACTGTTGTCCTGGCCATCATCTGATTAATCAGGTACAATCATAGTTGTCTGAACTATTTCAGATAATATGTTTAGAGGAAAGATATAAATGTGAAATTCCCACATACACAGCTAAAGAATGGGATAATTTATTTTCTTGATAGCAATTACTGAAGAAATACAGTCTGATGGAAACCAGGATTAATGTCCCTCCCCAGCTGAGCTGGAGTTTCTGTGTGCACAGTTACGGAGATTTGGACAGCAGTGAGCTTTTGTGAGTACTGTTAGATTAATGAAGTTTCCTTTCTTTTGACTTAGCAATCTCTAGTTGACTTGAGTCAAGTGAGTTGACTCACTTCTCCTGTACCTTTTTGTCATGAGGAAAGAGCAACAAAACAAGCAAGCTGGCTACTGAGGGCAAATCTAGAGCAAGCAGGCTTTTAGCCTCAGGTCTAGGACATTAGTCACATGCAAATCAGTGATGATAAATCAGTGCCACCTGGCTCACTAAGCGGCCTAGGAAATCACCAAATTAAAATATGATTTTTAAAAGTACACAACTAATCCCTCTCACCATAAAGAAACAGTCCCAACTTCTGTGTCTATGCTTCTAGCAGCATTTGTCAGAGCAGGAGCTAGGCTTTTCCACAAGGTTCCCCTGGCAGTTCCAAGGAGTTACCTGACTCCTAATCCTTCATTAGTGTTCTTCCATCCCTTTTTCCTAATAACCAGAATCTTAGCATCTGATGCTTTTATGAAACAACAGAGAGGAGGTGGTTCTGATTTTGTTTCTTTGTAAGAAGTTTCACTGTCACAATTCCCTGGATGGTACGCAGTGCTCTGAGCTTCTGCCTGCACAATAACTGGTTTTAAACATTTCTGTTTAATCAAGAGTGAAGTAAATGTCAGGGATTCAATGTTCTAGATCAGCAGTTTCCAACACTGATACATCTTAATCAAGCAATTAGGTGCCTTTTTTTGGTTATTGTTTGGTGTTTTCCAAGCTGGAGAAGGGAACAGATTTGCTGCTTTGCTCTGATGACTGCTAGCAGCAGTGTTTGTTGTTAACAGAGACATGTACACCTAACCACCAGTTGGCAGGTGTTAACACTTTGTTACTCGCTATTCCCACATGCTGAGGATTGTGGGAAAGCTGTCAAGCTCTCTGTCTTGTGTAACACTCAGCTTTTACAATAACAACAACATCAACAAGCTCTGAACAAATTCAGGAGCTCTGTAGGAATGCAGCGATGCAGCACTAGCAAGGGAAACAATAGGATGGATTCTCCTGGCTTTGATGGGAGCTAATATGAGGCTTTGTGGAAAGTTTGAGATATTTCCTTATCTTGGCTTGGAAGCAGGTAGATGGAGCCTGAGTGCTCTTTTTTTTTTCTTCTTTCTTTTTTAATTGGTGATATGATCTGATGTTTAGAAGAAACCAAGAATGCATTATGTGTGCCCCAGTGTTTCTAGTCTGCCTCTGACATTTGTACTTGCCCATATTCAGGAAAGAAAGCTATGAATACAGAATAAAACCAGAGAAAATAGCACAGAAAAGGATAAGAATGCTTTTTTTTTTTTTTGGGGGGGGGGGGGGGGGGGGTGACTGGCCAGTGAGAAATGAGAATTTTTTTTAGAATAGTACAACCCTTCTGGTGAGCTCAGATGTGCCCAGAAGAAAAGGCCCTCTGTGAACTTTAAGTATTATTAAAACACTTCTTTTTCTCTTTTGTTTGCTGTCATCCAGGTGCTCGAATATACTCTGCCTTTGCAGCCACAAGGTCATGGTTTTTAGTTGAGTAATCCAAAGAATTGATTTATTACTGAAGAAGTGAGGTTTGATGGATTTTTGATTTACATGAAGACAGTAAAGAAGGAGTGGGAGGTGCAAGGCAGCTGCAGGTTGGAGTACAAGGCAGAAATTCAAAAGAGCAAGTGGGCCAAACAGTGTGATGGATTAGGTGAGCAATCACTTTATATGGATTATTTTAATAGTGCTGCACTGCATAATTGCACTGCTTCCTCCCAAACAGCATAATACTGATTGTTTCTTGAACCTGCAGAATTATGCTCTGAGTGAGGAGGGATTTCAAGCATTTGCTTTTTGATAGTGCTTCAGATGAAGGGAGCATGATCAAAGGAGGGCCCATGGCTTTTCTGGCATGTAGCCTATGGCTGGGCTGCCTTTTGAGCACAGTTCCAAGTTTGGGGTCATTCTCCAGTTCATCTTGCGCGTCCAAACTGAGCACTAGCTTTGGACCAGCTTTATGACATGGTAGGAAAGAAACTTATCCTTGCACTATGGATGGGCTGGGTTCAGGACAGGGCATTTCTTGAGATACACCCATGCTGACTCAAATCCACCAATGCCTGGTAAACACGAGGAAATGCTCCCTGATGGGTGGGTTGGCCAGGTTCTTTCCTGGAAAGGTTCCTGCCGCATAACAAGGAAGCTCCATGAGATATGGAGGACGTTGGGCAGCAGGTTCTTAACAATACAGTTGCACAGTCATATTTTGGTGGCCTGCCCCCAGGTCTGTGTTACACAAGGCAGTGTTGGCATGGCCTTGAAGACTGTGACTTTCAAGTTAATTTTAATTCTGGAATACAGGTCTGAGGTTAGTCAAAAGTTAGGGGCTTAATGAAGTGGGACGTGCAAGACAGCTGCAGAAATGAATGGATTAAATCCCCTGTGTTTTGCATTAGGTGGGATTCCAGTTGTCTCTCCTGACTTCCCAGGTCCCTGAATCACTGCAGTAAGCAGGTTTTTTTAATGGACTTCACATTATTTTCTTGACATGAAAATCATCCCTGTACCTGTGCACTGCTTTAAAAAGACTTCCTGCATGCAGAGCCACCTCCTGCAAGCTGGTTCGGAAAGATCTGCCTGCCAAACTTGGGGGTGAGAGGGAGGTACTGGCTTGCATACATCTGCATGTTGTATTTCCTAACTTCAGATTTCTCTTAAAAATTTATTTGCTCTTGCTTGGCCACAGGAAGACAGTCAGGGGAGTCACTAACATTGGCAAGATCAATACATAGATCAAATATTGATAAACATATATTTTGTGTAGGTATGGTCCTGAATTTGTTCCTGCACATATTAAAGGATACTTCTGTCTTTTAAAAACCCTAGAGAGAAAAATCTTGTCACTTAGGGAAGCCATGTGGAAAGTCAGAGAAGACTGATCATTTTATGAATGGGATTCATAAGGCAGGTTTGGCTACCACCACACTTCCCCTGTCGATTAATTAGTTCGTGCACAGCTCATCTTTTTTAAGTAAGGACATGCAAGGTTGCGGATGCCACTAGATCTAAAAAAACATGGTTCAGACTAAGCCCCTGGAAGGATGAGCCTTGGGCATCTCCTCTAGTTAGGGAGAACAAACAGGCCTCTCCCAGGATTCCTTGTTTGATTATGTTAATGTACCCCAGTTCCACTTTCCCAGTTGGCCCATTGGCCTCCCTGCCCCTTTTCGCCTTATATATCCTTGTTCTAGAGTGTTCCCCCTTCCCTGTTTCCCTATTGGGCTCTGTCCCTTCACCACTCCCCTTGGGCTTCCTTATTGGTTGTTGTATCCTGACCCCGCCTATGTACTTCCCCTGTACCCTCAGACCATTGGCCCCTGATGCTCTCCCCGCCCCTTTCCAGGCCTATATAAAATCTCTGAACCGTCCAATTTTTGGTCGTCTTTGTCGCTGGACTCCCTTTGTGTGGTCTGAATAAACTTCTCCTATGGAACCTCCATACGAAGACCCTTCCCTGCTTCTTGCCGCCGACCCTCTAGTGGATTACAGCTATCCGGTGTGTGTGTGTGTGTGTGTGTTGTGTGTGTGTGTGTCTGCCCTTCCGAGCGGCTCTCAGTTGGAGATGCTTCCGACCATCCAACCCCCCGCTGCAACACAAGGTGATTTGTAGACTTTTCAGGATTTGTTCTTGAGGTGCTCAGGTGAAAAAATAGGTGATTTAGTGCAATGAAATTGTAGATTTGATTTCAGGGTATGGCTGTAGGCTGACAAAAGACCAAGTTAACAGGCAATAGGAAGGCCCTTTCTTGAGACTGGAATTCTGTCCTCCCACCTGAAGGGCAGGCATAGAGGTGAGCACAGTCCCATCCACTGGCACTGGGAAAAATGAGTCATGCCATTTACATGATGGCTAATGGCATTTCACTCTGCTATGCAACAGGTTGGAAAAGGTGCTTGCAAATCCCCTGAGTGTTCCTCCGTTGTGGGGTAAGATCTCCCTGAAACACGGCAGTGGTTTTGCTGAGATCATATGATCTCCTCTGCAGTTGCTATTTTCTGCTTGTACTGTGGAGGTGCCTGGAGGACTTGGATATAACTGGTTTGGGCTGTAGGCATACCCAAGAGTCAGTTCCTCCTTAAGGATTAGAACTGTTGTGCTGATCCTGCAGACATGAGACCTATCACTTACGCTACTTGCTTATATGAATTATCTGGAGGACTACAGCTGAGCTTCATGGCTTCTCAGCACCTTAGCTGCCCTAGTTTGAGCAAAGTCATCAGCATTTTGCAGGGGGATTCATATTTAATTTGGATTTTTTGATCTTCATAAGCAAGGAAGAAAAGATTTCCTGAACTTCTGGCAGGATTTCTGCCCCCCCCCCNTAGCAACTTCATTTGTTGCTCTTTTTCCTTTCTTCTTTTTCCCACCCCACCCAGCCTTCAACAGTGCCGGGAAATTCTGTAGTTACCCAGCTGTACTGTCTGAGGAAAGCCAAGTTTTTTTTTCCATGCATCAAAATTATAATAGTTTGAAATTAATTATTAACTCTCTGAGTTTCCCAGAGAGAAGACATCATATACTTAACTGATATGCCCCTTGTACTTAGACAAAAGGCCAAAGGTTAGGGCAAGTGGATACACATGACAACTTTATCCAAGTCCTTGAGGATTTCCCATTGACTGGGTCACAGTTTCATTCTTTTTTTTCAAGTGAAAGCAATTAACATGGCTCAAGTAAAATGGGTTAATTTATTTTCATTGCAGCTTTCTTCCTGGTGCAAACTCTGCAGTCTGTGGACAAAGAAGATATAGTTGTTAGTCATATGGCTGTCTTGCCTCAAAACATGCAGTGATGACCTCAAATTGCTCACCTCAATTGGGTCGTTGCTTGAGAACACGTATTATGGAATAGTTGTAGAACAAGTTGATTTATATGTTAGCAAATGGATCAAATAAACATTTCCTTGTGTCTAACCACTGCTGCTGTGTTGATGACAAAAATGTGTTATGGATGTTTCTGTGTCACTTCATAGCAGTGTGACTTTTTTCTTGCTACTATTACACAAAGTTCCAAAACACTGCAGTTATGTGGGTTAGTACTCCTTTGCTCTGCTAGCAAGGGAAAAACATTTGTTTGGACTGGCAGGAAACACTTACTTAATTTACTGTGCTTTTTGGTGGGCACAGTATATGTTGTGGGCTATGGCGAGTGATTATTTCCTATATAATCCTGCGGCGTTCACAAGCATTCGCACCCACGTCAGGATGGTGAAACCTTTATCAATAAAAACATTGTGACCTAGAACTAAGTATTACTGCGTCTGGAGCTTCCAAAATGTCTGGGGAATGCTCAAGCAACAAAAAATGGTGCACCAAAATAGAATTCTGCATGAGAAAGCCTCCAGGCTGCAATAATATTTCCTCAGCCACCCTCACTGTTGGGCCCTTCCTGGCAGAGCTGGACCACGTCCACAGGTCATGTTGACTTTGTCTGGATTGATGGTGTTTCAGCAGCTGTCCCCTGCTGCTTTCAGGAAGCCAGGTTTGGAGCCATTAGGTGAAACAACCCTGTAAGATTAAGAACAACTGCCAGTGCCTGGCATGAGCAGCGGTATGATTTTATGTCTGAAAGAACAGCATCCAGGAACATGCATTGTGCCCATACCCATGTCTGGGTGTGTCAGAGGACTCCACAGGAAGAAATGTGGATTTGGGGGGCAAATCTGTGGCAAATAGGTTTCTAGTTCCCTTGCTCTTCTGACCCCCATAGAGACTTCCAGATGATGTGGTGCGTAATTCCCAAGTAATTGTGCAGCTGTTGCCTTATGACTGTATGGGTTCCTTGCTGGGATGAGATCTGTGCCCACCCTTGAGATTCTGGTGGCACAAAAGCTGTCCTCTCTAATGCACTGCTTGCTGTGTTGTGTAGGTTTCAGGAAAGTATCAGAAAAGAAATGGAAAAAGGGTCTGAATTTCCTCAGAACAGGCAAATTAATAAAACCTGCTGAGCCTACAATAATGTCTAAGAAACCTCTCCTTTTCTCCTGCATTTGTTTATATCTCACCTGCACTTCACTGCCAGACTGGTGGGACTTAGAGCTGGGAAATAGTTTTTCAAGCAGCAAGTGTGAGCTGTAGAACTTGGGGAGTCAAGGAATGGTCTTCTCTCATCAAAAGGTCACTCCTTGAGTACAGATGTTTCACAGACCTTTGGTTTGATACTAATTAATTATGTGGGTTTTTGAATAGTTGGATCCTAAGTGGCAAATACTTGGATCCAGGTGGTAACTGGTACAGATAGCAGAAAGTGAAAAACAACTGTGCTGCTTTTTTTTCCTTGAGAACTTAAAAATTCCAATCTTGCTGCATTAAACTAAGTCATGCAGAAATGCTCCAGCTGTTCTTTGCACTGTGGAAGCCAAATTCAGCATTTTGATGGGTTTTTTTCCTTTGTTTTTGAGAGACCAGTTGTGAAACTATTTGATGTCTTAGGTAACCAAATCATATCTGTACTCTCCTTCCAGTTATCTGGGTTTTCCTAGTCATTTTATTTAAGGTGGACTCCTTACAGGTCATTGTGTAAAACACCAAGTTCCCCAGGAGGTAAACTGGTCAGCCTTCTTTGCAAACTGGGATGTCCAGTAGCACTGTCAAACTTCTAGTCTTTTAGACTCCATCTTCTTCTTTTTCACTGAATGCTCTGATGGCAGCTGACCTCACAAGAATTTTGGTCAAAAGCGGTAGAACACACCAACAAATAATTCCTGTGGTATGCATTCTGTTTCTAATAAGAGATTTATTTGGTACAAAGTGTGGTGAACCCTTCTCAGCTCCCTCCATTTGCAGGAAGAGGCAACCCTTATTTTAATACTCTTAAAGAAGAATCCATTGAAGTATTTTTTTATTATTTTGTAAATTACATGTGTCCTATTTTTCCTATCAATTTTCAGTATGAGAGTTCTCTGAAATGTAGATGATATTCATCATGGTGTTTTAACGAAGGCTTGTGTCTCTGCTTAAAAGTGAGTTTCCTGCCCCTCGCATCCCTCTTAGTGCATACAGGAACAGGAACATTGAGTTTGGGAACACTTACTCCATAGCATTGATGCCTAGAGCAATGCTCACGCTGTGGTTTCTGGATGCATGATCAAGACAACAGTACATACTGTAGGGAGCAGCTTGTACCTGAGCAGCTCCAAGGATTGACCTGAACACTGGGTAACCTCATGCTTGCATGCCGCATGGGTTAGTCCCCTATCCCTCAAGTGAGCATGGACTTTCAGTGTTCAGTTCCTGCTGGCTTAATAGAGAAGAAAATGATCTGTGTCCATTATCAAATTATGTAGAGTCCTTTCCACAGGGATTGTAATTTCAAAGTCATTCCTCTTGTTTCAGTGAAGCTATTTGAGGATTTCCAGGGTTACTAATAATTTTAATCTAAGCCTTTTCAACTTGAAAGTTAGTCAGCTCTCATAAAGCTCAAGCCAAGTGACTGGTGAAGGTCACAGCAAAGTGCCTGGTGCAGCATTATCTAGCCTGTTATCAGTGACTGCACCAGGCACAGTTCAGTACCTGACCATATGACAGCACAGTAGCCTGTTTTGATCTTCATTTTCTCACTTTAATTGGGTGGCCTTTCTCATGTCTCTCCCTGCCTCTAGTCTTATTAACTTGTGAGCATGGAACGGACTGGCTGAGATATCAAAAGACTGGGTACTTAAGATGAACAAAACCATACAGCAGTTTATAGTAATTCAAATATGGAAACATTTGCACTTTCTAATACCACCTGCATTGCTTGCCGAAGATTGTAATGGGAACAAAAATCTTCCAATGTTCAGGAGGGAAAAAAAGAGCCTTTTTGTGGAAAAAAATTAAAGAAAAGGGCAACGGAAGTTATCTTGGGATGTGAGTGAAACAGAAACATTGGTCATGAACTGAGTGAATGAGGTGGATCTAATTACTGTGTAACAAAACAAAGGAAGATGTCTTAGCAGCCCTTTAAATTGTAGATACTTAGCCCAACTGCAGTGCTATAGATCTGACTGTTGTAGGTAAATGTGGAAAATGTCAGTCCAGTCCTTTTTATGGGATTTGCCAGGATCACAGAGATACTCATAGAGAAATTCATCATATACTATTATCTCCAAATATGTATTAATAATAGTCTTAATCTTCCCTATATTTTCTCTTGGGCCTGTATGCTGCATGAATATTTCTTGGCATGCCTACAGATCTCTAATTGTTTGTATATTTGGCTTGCCTCAAGCCTACTTTAAATGAATGTATGCAAGAATCTTTGCTATGTATGGGATTATTTAAGTACCAGTACCATATCTGTGTGGTATTTTTTACCATGTATCATACCTTTCAAAAAAAACCCAAACAAAAACAAACCAAAGAAAATGCAGAAGGGGAATCCTGTCGAGTTTTTGATCAACATGATATATTGAGGAATCCAGTCAAAGGTGTCAGGGCTACTTCTGCACACTTGCAATTCTGTTGGTTGAACAAAATGTTTATATTTTTTTCAGAGTTGCCTAAGAGGGTGTACGGCTGTGCTTGCAACTCATCTAGAAATGCCCAAAGTAACTCTAAGTTACTTTGTCCAATAGCACTGAGTTCAACGTGGACAGAAGTCTTGCCTCCTACACTTGACTCAGGGACACTTCCTCTCAGCTGATCTTAGTCCTTAGTCTGAACCAGAACTGAGCTATTGCTTTGTTTTGCCTCCCTTAGCAGCGCTTCCTTTGGATCCCAACATTAAGCATGTTGCACAAAGCTGTGTTTTATGTGCACTGGAGGGCCCTAGGTGCCTCTGGGAATGGGTAGCCAGTGCCTTGAATGCACCTGCAGCAGTGCAGACTGAGTTCGGGAGGCAAAGGCAGACACAGATTAGGAAACTGGGCCCTCTAGATAGCAAAAGAAGTTAAGAAATACAGTGCTATAAAAATTTGCCTGGGGGGTCCTCAAACAATTGGCATGTCTCTTTTGTGGTTTATGGCATTTCTGATAAGACAGAGAATGGCAGCCCCATTTTTCAGTATTCAGGGTTATTTATTGTGTGTCATTGTCTTTGAGTTGGCTGTTCCAGACAGGTACTTTCATGTAATTTCCTTACTCCTGCATTGTTTCTCTGCCTTGCTCTTCCTGTGTGGAAAAAGAAGACAGGGTGAGAAAAATATGCTGGTGGAATTTGCCTGAGTGGCACACTACAGGAGCTGGATTTCTCACAGAACATTTGTGCCTGTGTGCACCAGCACTTGAAGCAGGGCAGTTGAGTGTGCAGAATAGAGCCTGTAGAAATTGGTCTGATCATGGCTGGCACACTCTGATTCAGGTACAAGTGCAGATTATCAGGCTCAGAGCTGCACCAGTGGCACACTCAGAAATGTTTGGCAGTGGTCCTGACAGTGTTAGTGTTAAGACTATGGCAAAAAAAGGTACTGATCTGCATGGACTTACCCCGTAGACTGTACGTGGCCCTTGGACCACTAGCTGATCCCCCTAAATTAAATCATACCATGGTCAGTATCCCTGACTCAGTTCCTACTGTGTATTCTCTCTGATGGGTCAAGTTGGACAGAATTCTAAACTGTTCCAAGTGGTTTGAGTGCAGTGCTGTGCTGAGTGGCCTGGCCTCAGTCATGCTGAAGGGCATTCATCTTCAGTTCTTCAGCATATAGGAGTCTCCAGCCATAAAGCAATGGACAGACTTCCCCAAAGGCAGGGAGGCAAGCTAGAAGAGTGGCTGCTTGCCATTTCTTTTTGGCCCATTCAGGTTGAAAATCAGCTTTGCATGTGAAGAAAGAGAGGAAGTCTCTGTTGACTACTTTTCAAGAGACTTGCACCTTTCTTCTCACTTCTGCGGCAGGGTGTTGTGACTTCTTCTCCCTTTCACATACCCTCGCCCTATTACAGACCTACCCTGTCTCTAAAGATATCACAAAGAATTTGTCACATCTCTCTGCCCTGACCCCGTATCTTAACCCACTCTCCCTGTGCTCCCTCAGTTCTTGTTTTCCTCTTCTCTCTCTTCATTTCACCTCCTGTTAGGCAAAATCTGTGCTCTGTGGAATAGAGGCTGCGCGTGGGCTGAAAGAAGAGAAAGTATTTAGACACCTCTAAGCATAGTGTGTCTTCTTGACAAATAGCCTGGTTATTCTGGGTGAAGAAAGAGAAACAGATCTGATTCTTAGCCATCACCACGGAAGTCTGTGCTGCTGCCACACTTCAGGCAGTTCTCGGTTCCCGTAAGAGGAGCAGGTCGATGGGAAGGTTTCTGGGGCCAGGATCCAAAGCACTCTCCAGGAGTCTCTGGGAGTGTCAGCAGATTCCTCAGTGAGCCAAGAGCAGGGCCTCTGTGCATCGCTGGGCTTGCTGACGGCACCTCTGAACTATGCGTGGGATTAGCTGCTGTCACACGCGCAGCCTTCCTGTAAACCTGGGGTGTTCAGCTCCCTCTACTCCCTCGGAGCCTCACAAAGGACTGGGCTGTGGAGGCACTGGATCCGCCGGAGGCTGGTGCAGTGCTCTGGCTAGCACGGTATCTCTGAGTGGGGAAGGAGAAAGGCAAGAGTTGTGAAAGAGGCTTTTTCATTTCATTACTTTCTTCCCATACCCTGTATCCTGTCTGTGGAGAGTGCTTAGCAGATTCGTAGACCTGCAGTGCCATGTGAGTTGAAAAAAAAGAAAAAGTGATGGAGAGTGAGAGAAAACCAAGGGAATCCATTAAAAAATGCCTCTGCTACCTCATTAATCTTTTGCAGCAAATAATATATGCAAAACTTGGGCTAGCAAAGTCTCCAAAGAATAACATTTTTTTGGGTGAGGTTTTAACAAATTAAAGAAATAAATTAAGTCAATAGCACAGCAGGAAAGTGCTTGGGGCCTCCAGGATTTGTATGTTTTACCATTGTTCTAAAAATAAACTGGGGGGGGGGGAAATTTAAAAGTCTTTCAGTTGAAAAATAATATTTGTTTTAAGTAGCAGTGTTTGGGTTTTGCTCCCGCACAGTGCTTCACCACCTTCCAAGGGCCTGAGGTTGACTTTTGGAAAAAGAAGGTGGAAAATAGTAGAAGCAGAGGTTGCAAAGCCATGTGGTGAAGGGAGAGGCATGCTGGGCGTTAGCGGGAAGGATGTAAAGCAGAAATTAAAACCCTTGTGCCTCACCCCACTGCGACTGCTGAGACAAGGCATGTGTTAGAGATTAGCAATCGGCTTACTGTCACCCTTAGGCCCAAACCAGTGGGAAAATTTCTCGTAGCTTTGGTCAGTTTTGGAAGAGAGGTGGCTGGCACCATCCTCTTGCTATACTGTAGATTGGTCATTATTTTAATGATGAGAACAAGGCTTCCCAGGTTGCCAGAAATCAGAGGAGTTAAAGGCTGCCTTCTGATTTTCCTTTTCCATGCTCCTTTCTGTAATTTTGTAATTTGCAGTAAAGTAACCAGAGTGAACAGCATTACAGTTCTGTCTTTTCTTCTCCCCTTAAACTGACCACTTCCCCTCTCATCCCAGCTGCTACCTACTAAGAGAGGCTTCCACTGCCTCTCCTCCCTGGGCTGCCTCCACTTCTCATCTGCTGCCTGCTGTCATTTTTTCCAGCTCCACCCAGGCCTTGCCTCACTCTCTAGCCTGTCCCAGAATTGGAACAGCTGCTTTTTGATCTATGGTCATTTTGATCAATGATCTGCAGGCAAACAGCATTCTGGAGAGAGGTGTAAATGATGGGTAGGTGGCCTAGCCCTACCTCACTAGAAGAGAGGTATCATGAATTTCTTCTACTCCAACAATTGCTCATGCTGAAGCTGAGAGCATGCATATTAAAAAAGAAATTAATTAAAGGATGCCCTCAGAGTTGCAAAGGCAAGGCTGTTTTTTTCTAGTAGGTAAGCTGCAACTTGACGGTAATTGCCCCACTCTTCACAATTGAGGGTAATTGCCCTCACACAAATTCCTCAGCACTGGGAATTATGTAGGTACATGAACAGTGTAAGGAAACACTCTGTTATTCTGTATAGCTTTTTGTTGATGGACCTCTGACACTTGTCCTTCTAGCCTCAGTTCCCATCCCTCTAGCATTGTCTCAAGGGACTTGGCTACTGATTTTATGCAGATGACCTGTGCATGGAGCAATCCCACGTGCACAGCAGGAATACAAGCATACAAACTCACTCATACGTGCACATGCATGACACTTTCAAGTCAGCAAATGCCAGAACTCCTGCTACCCCTGGTATCTTCTGTTAGTCCCCGTGGGAATGTTTTTCTGTCATAGCATTTAATTACGTGTGCTTCTGCTATTTCCCTCCCTTTCATCCCTGCCTTGTTTTGTGCACAAAACGGGCTGTGCTCAATTACCAAGCAGCAACTCAATAGTTTTCTCCTTACTGCTCAGTGTGTGGCACCTACTCTTACTTATAGGACAACATTCAAGTCCTTCTCTGATGACAAAATGGTTAATTCCCTCATGAGCTCTTCTGTGTCCTCATCATTGCATGTGTTTCTGTGGCTACAGAAGTGCTTTATGGTGGAACTTGTTCTCATACTTGTTCCCAGCCCCCTGATGGTGCCCACTTACTGATTTCATTCTTGGGATGGTTTTAGAGTAGAAAAATATGCTGGACAAAGCTGTGTAATTGCTGTAAAGGGAGGTAGCTATTTTGTTCTTCTGCTAGTGCATGTTCTGTTTTGTTAGGAAAGCTGTGGGTGAACAGCAAGGTGTTTTATTCTGCCTGCTTCAGTTCTGAAGAGAAGGAAAAACTACCCCTTCTCAAAAGGCCATGGGGAGGGGAGAACAGCTTTTACAGAGGGCGGTGTGGGGCATCTTATTCTACCTGACACATACCCCCAAAACTGGAGCAGAGCTCTTGGGAAACTCCTGAGCACAGCACTGGGCCATGACATCCCCACATAGCCCTTGCAGAGTTTCTCCTGGGAGCCAACAGGCATGGTTCAGGACTTGGAGCTGAGCATTGAAAACTGTTGGACTTCGGGAAGGTTTGGGAGCTCCTTAGCATGCAAATACACAACAGCTGGGAAGATGAGGTGGGGAAGGGGTGGTGAGGACTGTTGGTGGTTTTTTTCTGTTCCAAGATTTGTGTTCTCTTTGTTTGCAGTTGCCTGAACTCACATCTGTGCAGATCCTAACCCCTTTGGCACGCTTGGGTTGCTCACATTAAGGAAAAGGTGTGAGAAGATCACCTCAGAGTGCTGGCCAGCTTAAGATGCAGTTGCAAATGCAACCAGTTTGGCAGCAGCTGGGTTTGTTTAGCCACATCTGCCTCTGTTGGACACTGCTAAATCTTAGTTGCAGTCCTGGATCTGGGGCTCTGTAGAAAGCTTCTGGCTCTTGCTGATTACTGTGCTGACTTATGAGCATTTTGGGAAGGCAGACTTTTCGTGGTGCTGGCATTTTCCCCTGAGAAGAAAGGGAATACATTTGGTTTCTGCAGGGCTGCAACAGCAACCACTGCCTGTAAGGAAGACCTGAGACATTGTATGGTATTGGATTTGAATGACTAAGAAGGATAATGCTTGCTGGGCTGAAGATGACAAAGAATAATCCCCCTTTTTCTGCAGCTAGGTAGTCAGCAAAGTGTTAAAGGTGTTGCTGGTTGGATGGGACTGAGGCTAGATCAGTATTTAGCATAAGCCCCTAGCAGGCTGTGGAGAACATCTTTGAGATAGCAATGGATGGTTGTAAGTGTGGGCTTATGTGTGAGGATGACTGAAACTAATGAGGGGGATTCCAGGTGCTAATTGAAGGAGAATAAGTGTTCTCCCGTATATAATGTTTTGATGAGGTTCTCCTTTCCATCACCTTAGGAGAATGTTTTGTGTTTGAAAGGCCAGCAGGGGTATCCAGTCTAAGACATTGTTGGAGGTACATGACCTGATCCAAGTTTTCCAGAGCAGGTGACTTGACAAAAATGTGCACCCAGCTTCCTGAAGTGTGGGAGCCACCCTTTAGCAGCCATCATTTAAAACATAGGGAAGCATATTTACACAAGTGATGTCTCAATTCCACCACTGTGGGAAAAAATAAATACTTACTCATTGCCCCAGCTGCTGTGGTGTGTGGCCCAGGCTTGGCAGGAACTATGGTTCAGTCTCCTCTGAATTGCCAGCTCTCTAAGCAAACTCTATGTTATTGAAACGGAAGAATTTGTTTTCCACTGGGATTTAAAGCAATTTGTGCTGAGTGCTGGGAGTTTTCAAGCTACCAGATTTTGAAATTGTCTTTGTTACAACAGGAAGGAAGGGGATCTTAGAGCATAGAGACTTTGAGTCAGTGGTCTGGATTTGCTCATCATGGGGGTAGAGGGGAGATCTGCAAGTGATTTCAATATCCAGACAGCAATGTTTGTCAAGGTAGGGACAGAGATGCCTGCAAACTCCCCTGTAGCACTCATCATGTGAACAGAGAGCAGTTGTGTTGTCCATGTTCCCCTCATCACTCTGATGGCTGATGTGAGCCTCGAGTACCAAAAATCTGTAGCAACATTTTTGTGGCCTTAGAGGGAGAAGGGGGAGGAGGTGGGCTTGCAAGAGGCTTATAAGGTGATGTCACACTGGAAAACTAATGTTTGCTTTTGTTTCCTGAACAGTGTATACCAACTTAGGACAGGTTCTCTAGAAGTGACCATAGGATGCATGTGGGAAGACAAGCTATATTGAAACTGAGAAATGCTTTATGGCCAGCAAGCTTAGAAAAATATTTAAACTTTTGTTAAAAGAGGGCAGCTTGGAAATTGGGTCTGGTTCTGAACCAGAACTTAAGCTCTGTAAAGGGCATAGATGGGGTTAAAAAGCGTTGGTCTAGGTAAAGGATATTCCATGTCTACCTTGGATTTGAGGCTGATTTCTCTGATAAGAACCAGCTTTAATGTAAAGCTGAAAAGATACTACAGAGATTAAACAGTTGGAAATAAAAGAAGCCTGGCCAAATTTTTATTTACATGGGCCATGTAAATCTGTCTCTTGCGCTGTAGTTACTGATCTATTTTTACTTTCTTTGCTTCCCAGAGGCAAAAGTAATAGCTCTATGCCAAAAAGGCCCGTTTTCCCAGCACTTACCAAAACCAGCATGAGTTCCTCAATGGCCAATGTCACAGAAGTTGCATGTGCAAAATTTTAGAGAGATTTTTGTAAGCATTGATGTTGTGGACGGAAAGGGGCCAACTAAACCCCAGGCCCTAGATAAGTTTGGATCTTTATCTACGCTTGATATCATGTTATTGTGATCTAGGTTCCTCTCTGCTTGATGTCTTTCCAAGATTCCCCTGTATTCATTTTATCCTTGACAGGCTAGTGAACATCTACAGGCACTGCATCAAAAGGTTTGGAAAGGCAACAGCTGAACATAATCTTCAGATAAATGCAACATACCATGGCCACATAAAAATGGTCTCTCTCATGAACAGAAAAGTGAGGCCTATAGCTCTGAAAAGCTTTTGATTTAGATTTCTCCCTAGAAAATAGTGAAGATCAAGTTATCACAGCTGTGATCCTGTAACGTGGTGAGCTGGGCTGTAGAAACTCTCAGGTATATATCTACAGCTTGGGTACTCAGAGGATTTTGAGGCTTGTGTCAGGAATGCCCTCATGGGTGGTATACTGCTAGGGCTTCATGACTTGAACCTTCCCCAGATTAGCCAAAAGAGAAGAAATGAGCTGCATATTCCACCCTTGATGCATTATAAGCATACAAACAAATGTATCTATCTCTGCAGGGCCACATTCAGATGCACGTGTTGGTTCCTCAGTGCCAGATCCTGCTATGAACTCTAGCTCTGCATGCTGTTAGAAATGGCAGAAGGAGACAGATATCTGTGTCTCTACACATGCACAGGATTTTATTTTTTTTTGACCTGCAGCATATGGTGGTGTTCGCTTAATCCATAGAAAACTCACATACCCATACATGACGTGACATGTATTTTCCTCACAGAATGCAAACCATGGTTTTGCACTGGGCTGTATTTGTTTCCGAATCCTCTCAATTTCTCCTGCATAGATAGGCAGGTATGCTTGGTATTTCTGTTCTTTCTTTTTTTTCTTTTTTTTTCCACATTTTTAAAAAACAATCTCCTAGAAAACACATAAATAATTTGGAACACATACTTTATGTCAACTGTTTCAATTATTTTATCTCTATAGAGAATTATTTTATCTCTATAGAGAGAGCAGAGGCAAACCCCATTCAGACAAGCAAGGGGAGGAAGATACATTGCAAAATGATGGCTGGGGTTATGCACAGATGCATTTTTGACTGGAAAGCCCAACTCAGAAATGTGATACCTGCATTTTAATGCTTGGGCACTGTGAATTGCTGAGTGCACATAAAGAAAGTTGAGAGCACTCTGACTGCATCTGTGCAGTCACTATTTATCCGTGACTTTGGGTCAGGTTTCCAGATGTTCAGAAATCCCACGCAAGTATGCTGTAAAGAGAGACTCCATTGGAGGGTGCTAAATTTCTTGGCATTCCCCAGGAATTCAGCCCCTTATAAAATATGAAGTTTGGGTCACTTTTGTAAGGGGGAAGCCAAGTCCAAGCTCCTGAAGTCAGATGGAAGTGCTCTGTTGAATTAAAAAAGGAGTTGGGTTGGACCCGTAAGATCTCATCTTCCATGCAGATGTGGCCGTTTCATTTGCTTTTCCATCTCATGGATTCTTGACTGATCGGCTGCTGAGAGAATTCCTGAAAGTTACCTTAGTTTTCAGCACACCTTACATACTCCCTATAGTTCCTGTTAGAACTCTGGTCTCTTTGTATGGAGATGTTCCCTCATGCCCCACTGACTGTGCTTCAGCATTGCTGAGAGAGCCTGTCCCTAGTCCTTTGTAGCTTCTTGGTTATTCTAATAACTTTATGAGCTATATAATTTTGTATATCTTCTGACACAGTAGACTTAAACCCATTTCTATTTTACCATGGTGATAATAAATGTCACCACTACTTGTGTACCACTCAAGTCCTGATCTGCACTGCAAAGCTAAAGACAGCGAGACAAACTAGGTAATACCCTATGCTGTTGTGTCCACAGCAGGGCAATTCCATCTTTCAAAAGATGTGAGGATTATTTATCAGCCCTTTTTCAGAAACCTATTTGAAGGACAAGTCACAAGTGTTGCTGTGAATATCCTGTCCCAGTATCTCATTTCTCTGCAGTTAGAAGATTCCCCTCACGTCCAACACAGTTGCCTTTGATGTAAATCTTGTTCCCTCCTCAGTGGCCACAGAGGCAATCGGTAATAACCTTTTATGTACCAGATAGATGGGGGACCCTGTAACATAGATGCTTCTGCTGTGGTTATGTAGAACCAGAATTCTGGGGGCCTTTCTCTGCCATATGTTTTACATCTGTCCTCAGAGAAGTCTGTTAATCTCTATCTTTTGATACCCCAAAGGGGTGCTGTGAGGGTACATTCATTCGTGTTTCCAGGGGCATTCAGAGACTGCACTGACAGAGCCTACGTAGGTGAACAGAGAGAGAGCACACATACGTTTATTAATCTGCTAAAGGACTGATATTTAATTCAGCAATGCTCCCAAACAGATGTCAACGACTATATTATCAGCATGTCTCTTATCTCTGGAATTTTGTTTTGAGCTGTCCTATTTTATTTATTGGTTTGTGGTTTGTTTTGCAGCGTCCTGGAAAGGTGGGTTTTAAGAACAAGAACAGAAAAAAAGCCTGGTAAAAGTTGTAACTAGCTCTGCCTGTCTGTGCTGTGACAGCCAACAATATCACCTGCTGATGATTTACAGATTCCTGGGAGATGCGTTGTTGAGTCTCAAAGAACTGGAACAAGAACAACTCGCTCAAATTGCTTCCCGTGAAACAGCATAACGTATCCACCCGCTTCATGCTCTCCTAATTTAGGACACGTGTAGTGTGTAATGATGAACTGGCCAACTGATCATGTTGCTGTAAATCTCGTTCCCCACCTTACAAAACACCCTTGATTGACCCCTTTTTCATGATAACTCAGTGCAGCATTTCCAGTCCACTTCTTGAGAGGGAGAAAAATCACACTAGCCACTTGCAAAAGCACTTCTCCAGAGAGAAAATTGCAACATTTTGTTGTTTTTATTTCATTGGGCAGCCTTTTCAAGTTCTGTGACCCACTTTTGCTTCCCTTTAAATTGTGACCAGTATTTATTTATCCCTTTTTGAACACAATAACTTAATTAAGAAACTAATCGGTAGTGTTGAACTGATCTTTCAACTCACTCCTATCACTTAAGGAAATTTATGAATGCATAATACAAGAAAGATCCTATTATCTAAAATGCTTTCTACTAAAAGCATTTGGCATCTAAAAAGTAAGACTTGAAATTCTGCCCTGAATTTAAAATGTAAATATGTGAGCATTATTTATAGAGTCTGAAATGTATCCCAACTGAATCTATTGAGCTTTCCTGGATTATTTATTAAAATTGTTACAAGTTTAAAGGATTTCAGAAGTGAATGGTGTATTTTGGAGTCTGCAGGACAGACTGTAAAGGTACCTGTATAACAGAGAGAAGTTTAATGGTCTGGGCTGCCTCTTCTGTCAGTAGAGAGAGGTTGGCATGTTCCATTTTCTTAGGCACTTATCTTTGGGTGGAAATTTATTGGCTGATCATCTCAGCAGGGCATTAACAGGATGTTCGTAGTTAGTCATTATCATCATCTGTTATTTCCAGTTCCCTTGGCTTCAGACCAAGAGAATAATTCTGAATGCTACCTGGGATGGAGGCACCTCGGGCAGAAAGAGACCAGATCCCAAAAGGAGAGCCCCTTCTGTGCACTCTTGCTCAACCCTGGGAACTGACCTGCTGCTGGTTGTCTAACAGGACAGATTCAATAGGACTTTCTCCTCTCCACCAGCCATGTGCTGAGTGAATGTCAGCACTAGGGGACCTAGTTCATAAGTCCCAAATGTCTTCTGGGGTAGGATGGCTCCAAGATGTTTGGCCCAATGTAGCCAAAACAGTTATATTTCTGGACATGCTCAGCAGAAGAATTAAAGGTGCCTCAGTAAGTGCTCTGGAGGAGAACTGAGTGGTTAGAGGAGAGACAGAATATCCCTTGCTATCAGGCCTCTCCACTTGCCGAAGTGGCACTGTGGGCACCTAAATGCGGGTTTAGATCCAGTCCTTAGTCCTCCATGGACTTGAACAGACAGGTGGAGATAACTATTAGTTCTACCCAAAAGCAGGCCTAGAATTAGGGTCGGATAGCTGGAATTAATGAGGGGCACATGAGAAGCCTGGTTTTCTATGGCTTTGGATCTTGTGACTGGATTATCCTGGGTCTAAGAGGATATGAGCTCTGTTCCAAGGTTTGCCTGCACCTGGGAAACTCCTCAAAGTCCTTGCCTCTGGGGGTTCTCTGGTGACTAAAAATATGGTGAAATAGTTCTTAGAGGTCTCTTTTGTTAAAAGCACTACAGTTATTTCCTGCCTTCTTACTTTCGCACAATTTGTGGAATTTCATCTTTTACCTTCTAGTCATCTAGTAGCTGGCTTGAAATGCGCCAACAGGCTGAAAAGGCTGGAGTGGGGAAGAGAAGATAGATAGATAGATACAGGCTGGCACATAGCGCTTTTCTGAGAAAAGCAAAATTAAAAGGGCATGGTGTCTGTCTGCGAAGCTTACTGTATCCCTAAAGGATGGGCTAGAGACAAGAGAATGGACTGAGGTGGGTAAGGCATATTAAGGATTCACATTGGAAAGAGCAGGTAATTCTTTTAGTAACTTGAGGAGCCCCCAGCTCAGCTTGCCACTACCTACACTGCTGGGGTCTACTGAACTTGCACAAAGGTTTGATGCAGGAATTAATATCCTCACTCTTTCTGTTGCCCCATTTGCTTGGTTATGTATGATATACTCCACATGAGATCTGTAGGGACAAGAAAAATAAAGATGAAAAGAGAGGACTGCCATTTTTTCCCAGAGGAGCAGATTGCAAGACTATGGCATTTTTCCCACACATCTTGAATAGTTTTGTGCTTGGGCTTTTTGAGGAGTTTTTAATTAATTTATTGTTTAAATAACTGTAATGAGAAGAGCCCCTGCCACACTGATTCTAATGAGGACTGCATGTGCTCTGTGTCTTTTTCGTTGTGGCCTGTATAATTTAAATATCTTAAGCCAACATGTGCCGTGGCAGATTTCACTTATATCTGCCTAAATTAAAGCTTGTCAGTTTAGGAGCTAAGAAGCATGCAAATATTTGAGAGATATTTGACATTCGCTGCTGAAATCATTGCACTAAATATCTGGCATCAATGACATTACTTGAGAAGGGTTAGAAATTCTTGCTGTGTTGTACAGTCTGGACATTCTGGACTTAAGAAAAATGTACTTATCCTTATGTGTTCATAATTAAGGTCTCCACCAAAATTTCAACTTGTTTTTCTTCTGTATTTTCTCTGAGCAATATGTGACTGAGTATCTCAAAGTTGCTGCTAGGAGAACAAACAGTACCAATATCTCAGAAGTAGTTGGAGTAATAGCACGATTTAGCTGTAAAAGGAATGGCATTTCCTTATGTTCTCATCCCCTAGAAATGCAAAGGAAGATGGCGCTAAGCTGGAAGAGTCTGATGGAACCTTGGATGTTTGAACAGCTCCAGGAGATGAAGATTAATTTCCTGTACATGTGTATTTTTTCCTATTATGGGTCACTATATCAAAACACCAGACTATATGTAGTATGTACGGCATGCAAACTTTCCGTGCTGAAAACTACTGGCTTGTTGACACACTGAAGTCAAAAGTGGATATTAATATAGAGGTATTAGACATCTAGGTGTAATCTCAACTGTAATGTAATTGTAGTGGTACTTAATTGGCCATTACAAAAGGCAGAAGAATCCAAATATTCCAACACTGAGACAGAGTCCTCGCTACCAATTATAGAGCTGCTTTCTTTTCTAATACAGGATCAGTTAATATGCAAACAATATTAGGGCAAGTATGATCACAGGATAATTAGGGTGGAAAACATCTCAGGAGGTCTCTAGTCCAACATCCTGCTCTAAACAGGATCTGCCATAAGATGAGACCAGGCTGCTCAAGGCTTTATCTAGGTGGGCCTTGAAAACCTCCAAGGAGGCTGCTCAATCTCTGGGCAACTTTGGTTGTTCCCAGGGGAAAAATAAATATCCTTATAACCAGTCTGAACTTCTTTCCACTTTTGCCTTGCCTTCCCACCACACACTGCTATGGAGAGCTTGACTCTTGTCTTGGTGATCTCTTCACTCAGCAATGGGGAGCTCTGTTGATCGCCCACTTCTGGTGACTGAGATGCAAAGAGGAAGCCCAGATGTTCTGACATCTTACATGATATAAAGGCAAGCGATTGCTGTTAAATACAGCATTTCCTCTTCTAAAGTCCGTGTACTGACCTACTCCCTCACTCTAATCAATCCTCTCATTTTTTTGTTTAACCTCAGGCGGGTGGGTCTCCTACTGTTCAAAGGTTTTGAGAGCTAGGAAGAAGGAACATTTTCTTTGATCTCTGTTGATTTATGTTGTTTGCAGTTAGGCACAGGACAAAACACCACTTCCCCCTAAGAATTTCAGTGTTCTATTTTCCATACTTTATTCCCCATTTCCTTCAGGATCTGACTTTTAGCCATAATAATCTGTCTTATTCGTTGCGAAACTTTGTGTAAGTGGTGGCACAAACCCTGAGCACATCCTACTCTGGTTAGTCTCATCAGAGCCAAGGAGAAGAGTCGTGAACTCAGGTCTTGGCCCTGCTACATGTTCACTCTAGCATGAGTCGGCTCCAATTATTGTCCCTTTCACATACAGCCCACTGCCATGTCCAGGTTACCAGCTTTGAATGAGCAGTGACCTGCCCTTATACCAACTAAACTCAACCTAGGTGAAGGTCAGATCTGTCATGCTTAGCTATTTGTAATTGGAGAGATGCTGCAAAGGAATTGGTGGGCAGAATACTGATGGGGAAGATGGAGTTGACAGAACTGAGCCATCTTTTGTAGCAGTTGAACTTTCTTGTAAGGGAATTCTGCTTTATGTTTGAATTCAGGACAGGTCCAAGTGGAGATATTGCTCAGTCCAGCAGAAGCCATATGGAGGAATAGGTTCCTTCACCCTAAAACACTGTGCAACTCTAACACTTCAACTACACTTCATGCTGTGGACTCACTTCTGTGATCCTCTCCCTTTCCTCCTCTTTGTCCAGTTTCAGGCCTGGAACAATTCCTGTTGGCAGCCTCCTGTAGCACCAGAATGCTGAGTGTTTCAGGCTGGCTGGTAAATCTTCACTTTTTGGATAAGAAAACTTGTATGTAGAAAAATGAAATTACACGATACTGCTCTGTGTGTTTTTCAAAACTGCTGTTTACTGTTGCCTGGGCCCCTGTTAATTGAAAAGCTTAGGAGGGGTTCAGGAACTTCACACACTCAGGGTGCCTCTGAACTTTGTTCTCACTGATGGTATTCAATTAACTTGTTTTCTCTGAAGAGTTGGACAGGCTTTCTCCAGATTTGTTGCTGCACATTAATGCTTATGCATAATGTGGCTTAAAGAAAAGATGAATTGGTGAGCAGTCTGGAAACCTGAGGCACATTGCCCTTTTAAGTAATGATTCTGCATATGGAGGGGGGAGGAAAACATTGCCATAGGGCCTCTATGACCTGTTCATGGGTAAATAATTATTTAGAAAACATTGATTTGGAATGAAAAGTCAGCTCAGAGGCCTGATGGTTATACAGCAGTCCACGGGGTTAATCTGGGAAGGTTGTGAAATCAGTCAAAAATCAAATTAATCCCTGCACAAAACAAAACTGGCCTGGTGAAGTTTTTATTTTGAGAAATAGAGAGAAAAACAAAGCTTTGTTGATTGCTGTGGGTGGAGAAAAGCATCCCTCAGGCTTGCGACATTTTTAAGACGCAGTCTTGTACATCTGATTAGTTAAGGCCAATGCTCTATATACGCCTAAGAACAGTATTCTTGTGAATGGTGAGTGGGTAAGTTCTCTGAGCATTTCTAGGACATGAAAGACTTTAAAATGAACTCATCTAAATTTTTATGGCATGCCATATAAGCCAGCCAAGTTGGAGAGTTGGGCAAGGCACCTGGGAAATCAGAGATGTCTTCTTTTCCTGGCTCCTGTTTCCCAACTGAAAAATTAGGATAATGCCAAGGTTCGATTGACAGTGTCTGCTTTATTCAGCCTCAGTTTAGTGTTTAGATTTCTTTGTAATAAGATATAGTTGACTCAACTGCAGCCCTTGTGAGAGGAAGATGGTTCCTTCTACCCTTTTCATCCATGAAATGTCAAGGAGGAGATGGCTTCATAGAAGAGGTAGGGTATGGCAGACAGGGAGGAGCAACCACTCAGTAAAAGAGGTTTCCAGTGGGCAGGCTGGGACATAATGAGTAAAAGCAAGAAGTAGATTCATGATTAAGTGTCTTTGGGTTGGGAAGAAGCAGCTTCATGAGGACCAGGACTGGCTATACATGGCCTGCTCTGGTCCAGAGATTGACTGAGTTGAATAAAACCAGATAGAAGGCATCCCTGTAAGGATGCAGTGGGCACGGGAAAATGGATTTATGTCATCCATTTTATGGTGATTGTGTTTGACCTAGTCAGTCCAAATTGTGAGAAACTGGCTGGATGGTCTGGCCCAGAGAGTGGTGCTGAATGGAACAAAATCCGTTTGGCAGCAGGTCGCCAGTGGTGTTCCACAGCGCGCAGTGTAGGGGCCAGTCCTATTTAACATCTTTACTGATGATTTGGAAAAGGGGGCTGAGTGCATCCTCAGTTGGTTTGCAGATAACATCAAATTAGGTGGGACTGTTACTGGAGGGCGGGAAGGCTTGCCAGAGAGGTCTTGACAGACTGGATCAATGGACTGGGGCCAGTTGTGTGACCTTCAATAAGGCAAAGTGCTGGGTCCTGCACTTGACTCAAAAGAACCCAAATCAGCACTAGGGGCTTTGGGCAGAATGGCTTGAGAGCTGCCACTCTGAGAGAACAGAAAGGGGCTTGTGAGTGCTGGTTGACAGCCACTAAACATGAGCCAGGGTGTGCCCAGGTGGCCAAGAAGGCCAGTGGCATCCTGGCCTGTATCAGCAATAGCGTGGCCAGCAGGACCAGGGCAGTGATCATCCCCTGTACTTGGCAGTGGTGTGGCCATGTCTCAAAATCTACGTTCAGTTTTGGGCCCCTCACTTCAAAAAGGTTATTGAGGGTCTGGAGCATGTTCAAAGCAGGGCAACAAAGCTGGTGAAGCATCAAGAAAACCTGTCTTTTGAGGAGCAGGTGAGGGAGCCTGAAGGAAAGGAGGCTCAGGGGGGACGTCATTGCTCTCTACAACTGCCTGAAAAGAGGTTGCAGTGAGGTGAGGATCATCTCTTCTGCCATGTATCGAGTGAAAGGACAAAAGGAGACAGCCTTAAGTTGCACCAGGGGAGGTTCAGACTAGATATTAGAAAATAAAATCATTGAAAGAGTGGCTAAACATTGAATAAAATTGCCCGGGGAGGTGATGGAGTCACATCTCTGGAAGTATTTGAGAGACCTGTGGCAGGTGGGGATAGGGTTTAGGGGTGTCCGTAGTGGGGCTGGGTTGACAGTTGGACTAAATGATGTTCAAGGTCTCTTTCAGCCTTGATAATTCTGTGAGAAATTAAGAATTCTCATTTATATTCTAGTAAAATCCATCTGGTTTTTGTTCAAAAGCCTTTCTTTTGAGGGGCTCTGAATAAAGGAGGTTTACCTGCTGAATTGGGATCTCTTAATACAAGAAAGCTCTTTCATCACAAGATTATTTGAGGTTCTTGGAATGAAAAGTACCACAGAAGTCTGACATAGTAGTTGCTTAAATGCTGAATACTCCCTCAGGTCTAGAAACCCGTTTCCTGTGCTCATATGCTGCTCCTCCTGGCTGACGAGAGCCTTGCTGAATTCCGCAGATCGTGGAAAATTAATCCTTGAAGTTATTCTCTTCTCCTCTGTTTAAGGTGAGTACAAGCAAAAGCAGTGAAGATTCTGCTTGTCTTGACTGCAGTGGAAATATCTCCAGTCAGTTAAACCATTAAAATTATCTTTTGTTCTTTGATCCCTATTTGTACACACCTGTCCCTTTGTTAAATCTTTTCTAATTCTGAAGAGAAGGCTCATTGAAGACAGGGCCACCTCTGCTGCTCCTACATTTCTGGAGGTGGGCAGCCTGCTCCAAGGTGCTGCTATGGAATGGTTTCCATCCACTCCAGGTCCCAGTGGGGCGTATAATTCTTCATAAATGGAAAGGCAACTTTCCAGGCTTTGCCCCGGAGAAACACACAAAGGAAAATGTGCAATATATGGTTTTCTTTCTTTTGATCCCTTTTTCTGTAGATAATGCATGTCTAATTTAACTCAAATAGTCCCAGTGAGATCCAGTTTATTAGCACTAATAATTGATATATTTACAGACATAAAACTCTCTTCCTGCTCATTTCTGAAGAAGTCAGTACTAAATTCCTAAAATATAGTCTGACCCTACACAGACATCAAGATCCTAGTAACTGGAACATATTGTTTAAGTCAGTGGGAATTCTGGAAGTCTCTTAACACCCAAAATCAGTCATTGATCGTAAGTAATAATATTCATTTTTATTAATTATGGCTATAGAATTATGTTGGACCCTTTCCATTTTTTAATATTTTAGGCAATGCTCCATGACACTTTGACCAACATTTAGAAAAAATGGCCTGTATGTCTTTTTCTCAGAGCAAATAAATTAATTTTTATGGAATGGTAAGTGGAGGGTAGAACTGAATAAGCTAGTTGCAATGGAAATAGTCTTTCAAAACATTGGAAAAGTTAGACACTTGCAATAGCATGTGGTCTAATTTCCTGAACCTGTGAGAAAGGACATGAATTATTATATAGCTGACTGCTGAACATATGCCTGATTCCTTATGTATGTAGAAAGCAAGGGTGGAATACGTGCGTGAGTCAGGTCCAGCCTTTCTCATTCTGTGTCTTACAAGTTTAAAACCAAAGCAGACATTGTGATTGACAGGAAGGCATGCCAAGAAGTGAGCCAGAGCAACTCAGAGTAGTCTAGGTGCTTCTAAATTGGACTGGACAAGAAGAAAAACAACTTTTGCTAACCTCTCTAATTTGCAAATAGTTTTATTGTAGTTTGTTTTAAAAGAATCTCCTCAGGAGTTTTGGAATGATATTTTTTCATTGTGTACCAAAATGGCCAGTGTGTTAATTTTGCAAATGAACCATACTCATCCACTGTTCCTCTGGCACGAAAGTCTTTCTCTAATATTCCTGCACTGTTTTCACAGCATTTACAAATAAGTTTACTGAGCGTTGTTGTAGGGGTGGGGTCAAAGATGATGCAATGGGGATTTTTTGAGGGGTTTTTTTTTTTGGTTGGTTGGTTTTGACTCAGTTGGGGGTTTTGTTTGTTTGGAGGTTCTTTTTTAAAGAAAGAAACATATACCTGAGTTTAAAACTCAGATAGAATCTTGGCTCATTTAAGGTCACATCAAGGTGGTATCCCACAAACATAGGTTCAGTTGCCATCTGGGGAATGTAGGACATTCTCAATTCACATTCAATTTACTGCTTTTACGTGAAAGGTTTCTGGATTTCAGAGCTGGATGGTGGGGTGACATTGAATACAAGATTGTGTAGCACTTTATAGAACTTTTCTTTTATTACCAGCTCTATAATCACATTAAGTTAGACTGAAAATTTGAACTAATTCTTTCCCTTGAGGCCCAGGCTCTAATAATGGTAAAAATCTGTGAAATAAGATGAATACAATTCAATAATTATATTGATAAATAAAATGAAAATCAACTAATTGTGTCATTCAGTCAGTTGCCTGCCTCCGTTGTTGCTGCCTTTCTGCATCAGCGACTGCTAAACTTTTTCTGTCACACTTCAATAAATTTAATTGTGCAGAATAAATGAGCTAATTTTTGAAGTCACAGGCTCTGTTTGCAAGATAAGGATGATGATTTATTGACCTCCTTCTAACTCCGTAAGAATGTCACCCTCCTTTTTCCTGACAACCATAAGAAGGGGTTTTGTCCCTCTTCACCCAGCATCTTGCTAAATCCTACTTTGTATATTTACCTCCCCATCTCATTTTCTTGAAGTCACATAATACAGCACAATAGACCAAAGATCCCTGCTTGAGTTCAGTGGCTATACAGAACATTCCAAATGATTACCAGAACCATGGGGATTTTTTTCTTTCACTTAAGGCTACTTTCTTCTGATGATCTTTTCACTCTCTGTATTTTGGAAGGGTGGGGGCTAACAGGAAGTACAAGAAAATAGGCATGTATTAATGCCTGGGGTTTTTTCTGAAAGCTATGTTCTGATCTCAGTCATGGTTCTATGAGGTCATATACCCTGCCGGGATGAACACTCACTCCGGTGCTCATTTACATTGATAGCTTGACCAGGAACACAGCAAAAAAGCTGATATTAGGCATTGGATGTGCCTTGGGAGAAACAATGACAGCTTTTTAAACTTCTGTTTCTGTTTCTTGGGCTTAGATGATAAGAAGATGAGAAGATGATACCGACTATCTTGTCTGTTGATACTGCTGCAATTTTGACCAATGAGTTTGTTAAACTGACATGAAACGGTAGGAATGAATAGGCTGTACCCATTCTTCCCCACCTCTCTGATTTCCTTCACAAGTTTTTTTCAGCAAAACCTTTGTATGACAGCCAAAACTACCCTTTTTCATAAAGCTGGATATTTTGTTCTGTTCTTTAAATTAAAGCCGCAAAATAACCTGTATATGTATGAAAAGGGATGATTTGTTACTGTGGAGCAGTTATGGTACAACCGTCTCTGTTACAGCAGACTAATCGGTTGTCATGCTGTAGCAACGTGAGCCCTGAATCTAAAATCTTGGTAATCTTTTGAGTTGATAAAACTCTTTAGAGAAAAATAAGATTGTCATCAACACATCAACAGTGTCAAAAAATGCTCTGAAAGTTCTTCCTCCCTGCCTCTGTCAAAAAAATCCAATAAATGACAAGGATGGGGACACCTTCTTTGTGCATAAAATGGCTGCCTCCTGAGATGCACTGGGCTGTGCAAACCATCTCAGTGTGTACTCTGTCTCTTCTTCACACTGACATTGAATCTACTATTCTTGAACTACGATGCTAGGCAACATAGCAGGTCAAATATATATGAAAGCTAGCTAGACGTTGACAAACCTGGCCTCCTGGAAGTGCATAGCAAAAGACTTTTTATGGAGCCAGGATTTCAGCCAGGCACCTAGAACACAAACTGTGAGAAACTTTTTTTTCATGTTTTAGTTGTTATATTGGACCTCTTTCTGCTGTAATTTTCTTGTAAAGAAGACTTATAACCTCCTAAATATTTCCTGTCAGGTGTTGGCTAGGTGAAATGCATCCTAGGGAATTGCAGCTGGAGGAATCACAACATCCCACATACAGAGCAGTCCAAATTTCTGCCAGACGCTTCACTGTGTCTTAAACTTAAAACCGCTTGCACTCTTTGTGATTGATGCTTGTAGCAAAAGGCAGACCTAACCCAGAAACGTCTTCTGCATCATAGCTTTGCCTTCCTTCAAACAAAAACTTATGCCTGATTTAACAGCCTGCCTGGGAGCTTCACGCAAACCTAATACAGGCAGCCTTTGCCAGATTTTGCTTTTTTGCTGGTAATTGCTGTCCCGCCATGCTTTTGCTGTGTAGTTGGTGTTTGTGCCTTGGTTGCTGTGGGTCACTTAATTTACACTATCTCAGGAATCTGTCAAACTGCACTGGAGTGATTACATTGATTTTGGGAGGAGTATAGAAACCAAATTAAACCTGAACAAAACTTACTCTTTGGCGAAGAAAGCTTTGCCAATTTTAAAAGGATAAAATCCCGCCAGCATGTAATGTTTTATTGGGCTGTAGTGAAATACTTCAGAGAAAGATTTCCAGTTCGTAAAGCACTTCCAAAACACTGACTGACCTTCTATTTTGTGAACCATTGTAATTTTTCTTTTTGCAAACCATGTTCCAATTGTCCTGCAGATTTCTTGCACCAAGAACAAGAAAATAAAGTTTGTACTGAGCCTTGGACATAGTGGGAGGTACAGGAGAGTTCTGAAAATGCTAAGTCTGATTCAGATCAACATTTCTAAAGCCATGGCTTCCACTGAAGAAGGACTGTGTACTTCCTTTGAAAGGAAGAGGAAAGTCAGTAGTCTTGCAATTAAAGTAGTGCTAATTTTCCAGTTCACATTTGTTTTCGCCAGATCTTAAATTGCAAGTAGATGAATATAGTTTATAATTAATCCAAATTGAACATATTCATCATGCTCTGTAAATTGTAACACAGTTCTGCCCTTCTTTATCCTTTTTTTGTTTGTTTTCTGATTACATGGGTATGACTGAGCATTGCTGGTCTGCTCTGGAAGTGACTTGGCAAAATGCCACCTGCTTGTCACTCCAAGTCTGATTTACAGACTAGCTGACGGGTACAAGCTTTGGTGAAGTAATTCATCCATAGATGAAACCAAAGTTAGGCAAATAAGGGCTCTTCATGAAAGAAAACCTATCTTCCTTGTTGCTGAATGTAGAAGCTGAACTTCCCAGATGTCAGAATAAAACAGAACCAGGTACAGAAGTAAGATTTCATACTGCTGGTGAAATTTTGTTGTCTTTCTAAAATACCAGGCTTTTGGTTCATTCTGCTGAAGATGTGGAAGCCAGTTCCATTACTGAAGCAATGCATGGCCGAGACCAGGGTTTAGGTTTGGTATCTTCCTAAAAATACTGGGCTTTTGGTTCATTCTGCTGAATAAATGGAATCCAGGAAGCCAGGCCCTGGGAATGCATGGATTTGAGATGTTATTCAGGCAATGCATGGATTTGAGATGTTTTTGTGTTCTTTGATGTTTGAAAACTAAGTTGGCAATAATAGAACCATCCAATTATGTAAAAGCCAGGAGCTTGAGGGTGTATTGAAGCCCAATTGAAAACAAATACAAAACAGTGTGTAGAGATAGGAGCCATTCACTGTCCATGACTGGCTTGGGTTCCTCTATTGCCAGACCTTTTCCAGTCCTCAGGACAGATCTAATATGATTAGATCGCAGCATTCCCTATTTCACAATATATACTTACTGTAAGACACTTTTTTTCCAGTTGAGATTGGGCTTTTTATATGTTGTGGTTTTGAGACTGCCTTGGAATATTTTATATAACATCAGCCACTGTGCAGATTTGTCTATTGTACAGTAATTACTTAAATAGGGGATTTTGTATGCTACAGCCAGTGATTCATGAACTGCAGGGTATCTGCAAAAACAGGCTTTCATTGGGATTATGGGATGTAAAAAGCCTGAAGGTTTTTGCCTTTGATAGCAGACCTGCCATGGCATCCACACAGGGTTTGTCTAATAAATTGTATTAGTGCTGATAACTTCCCTCCCCCAGCTCCTTACTATTCTGAAGTGTTTGAAAGAAAACTGTTTCTGTGTGCATTACTGCTGTGGCTATCATTAAAGTATATGTTCAGCACACTTGCTGTTGATCATGAAGTACAACAGAGAAGTTGAAAAGGTCCTTCAGAAATTACTTAATATTATGAAATTTGCAATTATGCAATTTCTAACTAGAAATAAGGGAGTTGTGGAAAGTGTGGGGGAAAGAGTACAGTTGGATGTTCTCAATGTCTTCAAGGGGATGTGGTCGCTTATCTTCCATCGCTTTAGGGTTAGGTGGCTAAATCTCCTACCTGCTTTTGGAAATAGTCTCAGCCACTGGAGAAAATGGAGCTACTGATTGATTTAAGGCATTGTCTAATCTGGCATATCAAATTATTTTGAGCCCATGAGAAGGAGGAGGACATGCTGATGACAGCGTGTTCATGCCTGTGTATTCAACCAATGTGTTAGACTAGGGATCCGTGCCAGACACAGGTAAGCCTAAAGCTTTTTCCTTCTGCGAGATCCAGCAGGAACTGGGCAAGGGGAATCATAAATATTATGATAATGGCTTCCTGCCTGATAAAAATACCTAATTTTTCCAGGGGATAGAAGGTTTCTGGTGAAATTTCCTCACTGAATTTTCTGTCAGCCCATTTCTAAATGTCTACATGTTTCTTGTCATAAAGACAGAAACAGTTGTGTTGAAGTTGCTCGTGAGTTTTAATTAGAGCAGGCAGAGAATTTCAGACATGCCGATGCATGTTTTTATGTTGGGATCCAAATGGCTGCATTTGGTTTCCAGGGGTTGGGAAAGATCATTTTCTTACTCATATTTCTCTGAGATCTAGAGCTGTGCAGATGAAAACAAAACCAAAAAAGAGCTCTTAGTGCTATTAACTCCCTTCCTTCGGAAGTCATCACGGCTCAGGTAAAGCAGTTCAGCAGAGAGTAAATGCAAGTTGGGGTATGTAAAAAGAGAGTGCATGTTTGGTGCCTATGAGATTGTTCACTGACTTTTATTGCCATGCATAAGGGTCACATCAGACATTTAGCAGCAAGAAAATTCTAGATGTCCCAATATCTATCCACCCCTGCTCATTTTTGGCTGTGCCTGTTTTGGGCTGCCTAGTGTGTAGCAGGTTGCTTGCTATTTTAAAAACTCACTGAAAATAGGAGGGCAGCAAGCAGTGAGTGTATAGCTGTGCACACACTGTGTATGTGCAGACAGAGCTGTATATCCTCGACTGAAATCCTCTGTTCAGCAGAGGTTCCTTGGGTTAGGTGTTTTGCAAAGGCTTGGTTTTAAAATCCTGTCTGATTCTACTCTCAGTATTCTCAGCTCTATTTTGCAGCATTTGGCCATGGAAAGTGATGCTCCCAAACAGGGCTTTGGAGAAGACTCAGCTCAGCAAAGCTGCAGGTAGAGCAGAACTCGTTGCCACTGTTTTCCATATGTTCCTCTCTATGGGGGCCTGACTGGACCTCGACCTGAGGAAGATGCAGAATGGAAACTTAATGGAGAAGCGAGTCCCGCCCCCAGGTATATGAAGCAGCCAAGCTCTTTTGTTCTCATTCTTTCTGGTTTAGGATGTTTCTGTCCTGGGGGGAGGAGTGTGTGTGTGTGTGTGTTTGAGAGGCAGCACATTCATCCCTTGCTCTGCTAATTCCATGAACAGATCTTATGCTCAGCTTTAATCTGCAGCCCTGGAAAAAATCCTTCCCGTATTTCCTCTTTTTTTTACTCCTTTTTTCCTGTTTTGTTTTAAGTTAGTTCACTTTGGTTAATCATTTTAGAAATGTTTAGGGCTGGGATTGTGAAACCTTTGCTGGCAGGAGTTTTTCCCCTGGAGTCAAGGAGACTACTCATTAGCATGACTACTTGCCAGCATGAAGGAGAGATTCACAATCTGGACATTTGTAGTTTTAAAAATATGTCTCTATTTAGCTGATCTGAGCAGCTGAACAGGGCTAGTTATGGAAATCAGGCTGTCACACTCTGGTGTTTTACTTCTGAATGCAACTTGGGGGGAAGAAATGTATTTTTGCATAACACATGCACACATTTAAACAGTATTTTAGTTATCTGATTGGTGCCTTCAGTTTTACGTACAAGCATTGTGTGATGCCCAGCATAAACCAAATTGTTTGTCGATAAATCCCTGCTCTATACCCCTCTTAGCTTACACACAGTGCAGAAATATATGTGGGTCAGTATTGACAGAAAAGCCATTATGGGCAAACTATGCCAGTCTCTTGATATGGGTAGTGCTTGAAGGACACCTGTTTTTGAGCCCAGTGGGTGGAGGGGGTAGAAGGTGAGGAGTTGGGTATGGTTGAATATGCAGGACACGAAGGTGGCATGGCTGTACCTCTTGTTCCTGCTTGCAAGAAGCAAAACTCAGAGGAAGGAAGTCTGGCTCTGTGACAGAAAACCCTGTGCTTTATATTACACCGGTTCCCTACTGTGAGTCAGTCACTCCCCTTTTTTTTTCTGAGGACAAGTGAAACAATTCTGCCTCTGCTCTGCATGGCTAACAACAGCAGTGACCTTCAGGCTTGCCACTTAAAGCTGGTGTGGGATCATCCCAGGGAAACTGCAAAACAATGGTATCTTTCCCTTTCCCTCCTGCTCCTCCACCCCACTCTGCTATGTCTCCTCTGCGGCCATCAAGTCTGGGTGCTCGGCTGGTGGAGCACAGGAGTTCCCTCTTCTGTCTGCCTCTCCTTCCATCTTCCACAAAGCTGACAAAGGGATTTTTCACCTCCTCACTTTCCTTTTTCCTCTTTGATTAACTTTGGACCAGATGGCCAGTCCCCAATCTCTCAGCATGCATTTGACTGACAGGAGCCTTTGATAAACCTCATAAGAATGAAGTCATCTTCAGGTCACCTCCTCTGCCTGGCCTTTAGCATCCCACACATACCACCATTATCTGCTGAATAGGAGACAAAGGAAATTAGCTCCAATTCCCTATCATCCCCATTATTTTCACACTGATTTAAACAATGAGGCAATGAGATGCCCTTCACTTTCCTTCGAAAGGTACAAATGTCAGCTGTTAAGAAATGCAAACAAGAGGGTTCCCATGTTAATGGATGGGCTTCTTTGTAAAGCCATGAAGTGGTAAAGTGGATTTATTCACTGCCTGCCTGGAAAATGCTTAACACACTTCTAAACAAATTCTTTAATGACTTTTATTTTACACACGGTGTGGAGTGCTTGAGAAGTCTCATTGTTTTGGTCTGGATATATACAATGAGGTGATATACTGCTCTGTTGTTTTTCCATATGCAGTTATCAACTGAAATCTTGGAATCTGAATTCCCTGATATATGGAAAGGTTTAGGTGTGTATGAATCCGAATACTGCGATGTAGGAAACTACCTCCTATTTCAAGTGAGGAAAGAAATCTGTATACTCTGGACAGAGGACCAAAGTGCCCGAATCAAAACAGCATCTCTCCAGAGATTTGTAAGTAGTAACCTCACATCCATTTGGCTATTAATATTTTATCTGAGAAGAAAGATAACAATACACCTTAGGAATTGTTGCCTCAGGGGCATTTTAAGGCAGGCATGCTAGAAAATATCTGCAAAAATTTTTTTTTTGATGTAATTTCTTTCCCAAGATTGTGGTCTTCCACTGGAATTGATTTGACTGTCAGTTAATTGTGGGTTTTTGTCACCTGAAAGAATCTGGATGATTGGGTGCTTGCATGAAAACATTCTCCAGATCACTGGCACACCCAAATACATTGCAGGAGATTAAATCATCAATGGTCTCCAAATTAACGCTTGGGAAAACTGGTCCATTACTTGGACCACATTAACTAGTCCAACACTTAATGTGCTTTACATTAAAATATAACTTGTTTTTTCTTCTTTGCTTACTCTCTCTAGTAAAAGCAGTCAGCATCTTGCCTCCAAAATGGGGGTCACAACAAAGTCATCTCCTGATGTACAGTTGAAAAGCACTACACAAGAATGTATTTATATATTCCACAGAGCAGCAGTGATGCTGGGAGCTAGAAACTGGGAGCTGTATTCCTGTTTCCCAATATGAAACAGGAACAAGGACAGGGTGTCAGGTCAAGAGACTGGTGAGCAATTCTGCACACCTTGCCAGGTTGCTAGACCTTGGCTTCCTGTGCAGTCATCGGAAAGAAAAGTCATCTCGGTACCCAAGTTAGGCATGTAGAGAAGTCAGTCCTGCCTGCTTGATGCATCATGGCTCCTGCTCACTAGAAGTCTGAATCCCTCTTTGCTTACTGATCTTAGATGCCACTGTAGTGGGGGTTTCTAAATTAGACTCTTACACTGAGCAGCCTGAATATGGTGGCACCGAAAGTGATGGTCTGTGAAGGCCTTTCTGTTGTTTTAAAGTCCTAGGTAGTGTTTGCACATACCTTTGGCCACTGATGAAGTCTGGTCCTTTTGTCCACAGTGTTACCACAAGTACCTTACCTCACCAGTGGCAGAGAGAATTTAGATGATGGATTGTCTAGGCTGATTTATGCTTCTGGGTTCCCCTGGCTACCCTTCACCAGGAACTCTGTATCTAGAGAACGACTGCAGAACTGGAGCATAAGAGAATATCTAGCTTTTAAGTAAAGACCCTCTCCATGTGAATTCAAACATACTCTTGCTGCTGAAGGAGGATGTTAATATGGAAGTCAGGCAGAACCTACATTTTTTTGCTTTGTGAGAGTCTTTTTTTTTTTGTGGCTTCTGTTAGTAGTGTAAAGAGATCCATTCTGTGGCACTACTGTAAATTATTCCCATTCAGAGCTGGGCATATGAACCCAACAGAAGTCCACTAGTTGAGAGAAGTCTTGAGAAAAGTGAGCTAAGCCTAATTAAAGTACTAATTCTTCAATCATTCCTGCAAAAAATCAAAATAAATGTTTGCTTCTTTTTTCCTTCCAGCTAAAAAGCTTCCAGTGTGGCCTGTACCATCAAAGTATTTCAGCTGCTTAGCAATTATTCCTTGTTCCTCTTTCCTCTATATTCCATCTTATGGTGGTGAATCTTAAATCACCACAATTTTGTGGGTACTGACAATAAAAAGACAGTCTTCTGCCAGCTCTCAAGAACCTGTAATTCCTGTTACTTTTTGAAGCACTTGAATAGCTAACACAGAAGGCCAGATGCTTGCTTCCATTTATCAAGTCTCACCTTCTTCGTGTTGTGGTGTTTCTATCTTGAAACTGACTTTTTTCTGACCCCTTGACAGTCAATCCCCAGGCAGTCAACTGGCTGAAGATGGGCCCTAGGCTTAGCTAGCTAGAACATGGCACAGGGACAGATGGCTTCTGCCCCAGCAGCCTTGGTAGTATTTTAACACCTCTGAAGGCACCTTTGCACTGGTAAGGATGGGAAGCTCAACACATTTCCATGAATCCTGCTGCACGCTTTCTGATTGGGATCTGGAGGAGGAATTGAACTTCTGGCAGCAGTTATGAACTTGGCAGCCAATCAGTTTCTTTTAAGGACCCTGCTGTGTCAGGGTGCAGATCAAGGTGCAAAACCAACCCTCTGAAAAGCTTCTTTTCCTTAGATAGGGAAGAACAAGTTGTGTGCAGCTAACCTGTGGCAGGGATTGAAAACTGTCTGCAGTACTAAATACGTTTTTTTAAGCACCATTCTCTCCCCCACTTTATTTTTCTCATACAGCCTGTCACTACTTGTACTAGATTTGTCTCTCCATCTCTGCACGTGAATGGACACAGCGAGAAGATGGACTGATATACTGGCACCAACACAGTGTGACTTAAGTCACATTGCAGTAGAAACTCAAATCAATCTGAAGAAGCAAGAACATGGCAAAGCTTCTAATCTCAAGGTTTTGACTTTTGGGGATTTTTAAGCAGAAGTATTAGCTATCTGCAATTCAAAGTGATGGGTTGAGGGTGGGGGGCTTATGCTTCCCATTTTGTTTTTAAGAAGGTCACAGCGAAAGCTTATGATTGAATATTTTGCATGGAACTGTCTATGACAAAGACAAAGATGAGGGGTTTGTCAGAGTGCTATGAAAAGAGAGAAAGATCTGTGTTAGATTTTTAAGGTATATTTGAAAGAATGAAATAAAAAAAAATGCTTTCAAATCCTCAGGGACTTTCCAATTTATCAAGAAAGACACATTCTTCCTAATGAAAGGTTACTGACCTTCATGAATGTGACAGTTCAATTACAGCCCATTCATATGCAGAGCAGTCGTTGATAAAGGATTTAGGAAATGTGACTAGCATAGCAAAAAAAAAAGGGGGGGGGAACGTCTAGAAAATTATTTTTTATTGTGGAGCAGGAAATATAAATAAGATTCAGTCAGGTAGTAGAACCTTTTCTTCTCTGGCCCAGCAACCCATTAGATTTGCTTCAGTGAATACATTGACTTTTTCCTCTTCTTTTTCTACTAATATTTCTGTCTTTTTAATCCTCTGAACTACTAAACCTAACAAATCATAAAGCCCTCGGGGTGCTGAGATGCAGGGTTTCAAACATTTTTTCCCTGTGACTGGCAGAGAAAGCTGGAATGTGTCCTAATGTTTTTTTAAGTGCTTGACTAGTATTTAAACTCTTAAATGGATGGAAAGTTAAAGCAGCAGCAAATGCACATGCACATACATATACCCCCCCCCTTTCCTTTTCCTTCCACCTTTTCCTCCCCCTGCTTCCCCACACACACTGAGCTTGGACTCTCCAAGGCTGTTAATAGCCAAAGCAGATATTGGCTAGACTCTCTGGAGCCAGCCTTCAGCCAATGGAGGGTGACACCTGTGAGCTGATGTTTGTTGAACTCCTCCAGGTGTAGGAAAGATGCTTAAATTGACATAAGGCAGGAGCTGTGAAAACAGGCAAGTGTGTCACTCATACATACACACAGCTCCCTGGAAGATCCCAAGGCCAAGTTGTTGCAAACGACTAGAAAGAAAGAAAGAAAGAAAGAAAAAGAAAGAAAGAAAACAGAAATTATTCTCTTGCTTTGAAATAATTCCAGATTATCTGTTTATCTATCTGCATGCACACACACTCGTGGGTCCAGGCCAATGTGCATATGAAGTGTGCACAGAAATAACTTGAGGTGTGTGTCCCGACATACACACTTACAAACCCACCTTGTGTCTTAAGGTGAAAGCAGGCTGAGCACTTGTGGAGTTAGATGAGGACAATCATTTGCATAGTGTGAACTCTCCTCACAGGTGGTCCTCGATGGAGCAGCTGTGGTGCAGGTTGAGTGCTCAGTACCTTATATCTATGCTGGGTCAGGGTTGTATGGAAGGCACTGTCTTCCGGAGAGCAACAAACAGATTGCCTACTTTAACTGAGTGTTTGAATTCAAAAGCAGTCAGGTGGCTGTGCCTTTGGAAGTCAGAGCCAAAAGACATTTCCTTGACCTCTGCTCAGTGTCTGTGAAATGGCACTGCCCAGGCACAAGGCTGAGATTTTCTGCACTGCCCAGGCAGGGAAGAGCTGCAGGGATGGAGGCTGTGGGATCTCTGTTATTCTCAGAGGAGCAACTGCAGGGAGAAGAAGTCAATGCGGAATACTTTCTACTTCTGTTATGACTGGTTATGCTTTTTGGGAAACCAAAACCACTCTGAGTCCTTCACGCTGCTGCACATTCCTAGCTACCTTCTCTGGGTAAACTTCGAGCCCTATCCCTAGAGAATATTTTGAGCACTTTGCTGACTGGGTGTTGAAATTTGTATATGTTCTTAAGAAAGTCCCGAGGGGCCTGTTTGGAGGTCCTGTGGTTTTTCGTCGGCAATCTCCCATTGGTACCAACTGCTTTGTGGTGTCTCAGCCTCTGTTGGCTCATTCGGGTTTAGGTGATCACTGTAGAGGAAAGAACACTTCCTTGTCCTTACTCTAATTTTAGATCAAGGGCTGGCATGGAACTGGCTTTGGCAGCATTGATTGATACGGTCTCATAGCAATGCATAAAAATAAAGTAATCAATCTGCCTTTATTGGTACTTTCAGATGACTTTGAAATGCATAATTATAAGGTATTGAATTATGGAAATCATGGTAGAAATTACAGGCATCCCTTTGGAATGGTCACATTATTACTTCTCTTTTAAGCAGAAGTTCAGCTGATCTTTTTTTAAAGGCTTTTTAAGGCAGAATTCTTTGCTCTCCCTTTTGTTTGGCACTTACCTGAGACCTTCATGCGGGTGTTAGGAGGCCCCAAGAGAAATGAATCCAATATATTCCCACAAGGTCTGTTTCAAAGAAATCCGTTGATGCAGTGCAGCAGGTAACCAAGCATCTGTCTGGGACATTCTGAAATTTTTTATATGCTTCTTGCTTTTCCTGGTGCCCAGAGTGCACTAGAAGCTCTGGGCAAGCTCTGACAAACAGATGACCGTCTCCCCTGCCATAGCTTTTAGCTGTCTCATAGGGTGGCAAGATTACAATCAAGGCCCTTCGAGCACTGGAAAGGAGTTTTCTAGTTGTATGCACGCCACTTGCTTCTAATTTTGAAAAGAAAAAGAAGATAAAGGGATTGAAAATGTTGTCATTTTTAAGTTAAGACCTCTCTGGAGTCTCTCTGTGCTGTTAGATTCATTGTAGGCAGAGTTATAATCCAGCAGAACAGTTAAACACTGAAATTGGAACATTATTGTATTGGAACTGAGGACTGAAACAATTATATTTAAATGGAGAAAGTACGAGAACTAATCCAAGTATATTCTATTAAATTCTGTATGTCATTCCTCAAATATGTTTTCTGCAACCTGCTGTAGTCTATTTGGACTATGAAATGATATAAAGGGTTTACTGGAATTGATCTGGGTTAACCTTTCTGCAATGTTTTGTCTTTGCCTATTGTAGATAATGCGTGCTATCTAGGCTTTTTTTTTTTTCCTGTAAGATCCCCAAAATAAGACTGTAAAACATTTGTCACAGAAGGGTTCACTTTTCACCAGTAGTAAAATGTAGTCTATTTACAATGGCCAGTGGACAATTTGATTGACTCTCATTTTTAGATACCTTCATTTTCATGACAGAATTTAATATTCAAATTGAGCTTAAAGCCATCGTTACTGAATGCAAAATAGTAATTATCAGTAGCAGCAGCATGAGAACATTTCTGACCACATTAGCTTTGCTGAAAAATAAAGACTTTGTTTTCTGCTTACATTTAATTGGCAGGGTTCCTTCAAAGTTTACTCTTGGCCCTGAGACTTGAGAGTGCAGTCAGGCATGTGGCTGAGAGCAGTCCTAATAGGCAAGGCTGCATAACCTCACCAGCTAAAGCTCAGGGGCTGAGAGGGGGCTGCTCACCAGGGGAAAAGCACAGTGCGCTGCCGCTCAAGCTAGCATGAACTTTACATACTGCATGCCTTGCTGATTGATTAAAAATGTAGTCATCCTTAAAGGCAAACCTCCTAAGGACTTACAGTAAGTCACAAATACAAAGATGGTTTTATGTTGTGCACTTTTATGTAACAGACTCTTTTGGGACCAGGACTTTGTTTGCAGTCGGTGCGAGTTGGTTGGTGGCTCCTGTTAGCTCTCTGGTTGAGGCAAGTTCTCCTCAATCAGTCCACATGGAAACCAAAGTGCACCTGAGCAAACATTGGAAGGTGGAGAAAGAATTGCTTTCAGTTCACAGCCACAAAACTTGGAGTGACTTATGCATGTTCCAGTAAGGAAAACTTTCTCTCATGGCTGATTGTTTGATAAGATATGGTAGGAATTAATTTTGGTGGGGCTAGTAATCATGAGTTATTGTATGGCTGGCCCCCTTCTAGCTGGATTTAGAGTTGTGTCTGAAGGAAAAGTATTGATCAGACTTTGTCTGTCAGTTGCTCTGGTGCCCTTGGTCAACTGTTATGAGATAACACACAGGAAAGAATTTGCATACATACTCTCTAGATACCAAAAACAAGTAAGCAGAGGGATGCATGTGCCAGTCCACAAGCATCTTAGGGTAAGGTTAATATCCTATTATTATGAAACTATAGCCACAGTTTCAACTCAGCCTGGAAAACATCAGGAACCAAATAGCAGGTCAACGTGCAAAAGTACATTTTGGCCGGGGTAGGAAAACGGCCTCTGAGGGAGTGCTCCTGCCATTGATAGTCACTGAATCAAACTATTGATAGATTTGTTGTATGAAGTAAGGTTGAGGGGAAGAAAAGGATGTGATGCACTACCACTGTGTCCTGGCACTCTGGTTTCAATATGGGCATAAATTCTTTCACGTGCTGTTCATTAAAACTTGTGGTGAAGAAGGTAAAGGCACATCAAGTTGAGTGTTTCACTTTGTCTGGCCTAGTGCATACTCTGCATGTTAGGGTAGACACCGCTCTGTCTAGTGTCTTACAACATATTGATAGGAAGGACTGGATCCAGAGAAGGCAATGTTGGCTCACATTCACAAAATGTTATAACTATATGCATATATATGTCAAATTTGAAGTATTGAAACAGGCCCCAATTCTGATGTATCAAAGTGTCTAGAAAACACATTTCTTCAAAAGAACCTTTTCTACTTTCGAAGAAGCAAGAAAAATAGTAACAGGCAAGATATATTACAAAATCTGGGCCTCAATCCAGGAAAAGCACAAGTTTCCAAGATCCTCACATTTTTACATTATGGCCTATATTGAGGTCAAACCTTTTTAAGGTGCAGATTTTTCTTCTGGAGGAAGATTTTTCTTCAAGAGGAAACAATGTGGGTTCATTTCTGTTTTGTTTCTTTATGGTGAGTAATGGAATCCTGTAATATTTGTTTTTTAAAAGGTTGTGACTTCTTTTTATTTGTGACTTCTTTTTTATTGCTGGGTTCTCGTCTTGTCTTCTAGTTTGCAATGAGTCTTGATGGTGCTCTTAAGGGTTAAGGATTGTGGATTGCCCTTGAAGAAGAAGGATACTGAAACTTTAACAGATTTTCTCCAACATGGTTTTTTAGCAATCAAGGAAAACCTATGAAAGCTGGAAACTTCTGAGTGTTTGCTCATCTAAACCACATTTTTCTTTCGTTGTAGCTCATAATCCTACCAGTTTTCCTACACTCCCACTATGCCAATGAGATAATTAAAGCATGAATTGCTATTGTCAGACAAGGTGACACTGGAAAAATATCTCTAAAATCATATTAATGAAAAAAAAAGCTGAAAAAAAATACCCTATCATTTTGTCTATGACACAGATGGCCCTTAAGGATTTTTTTAGGATAAAGAAAAATCTCCTCAGTGATTTCAGCAGTTCATCTCTGCTGATCACAGGAAGGGAGGGTATAGCTGAGAGATCGCTCTGCTCCAGCTACCATCCCCTTAAGAGAGCAAACTGGCACCAGCACAGGGTGGTATCCAAGGTTACTTTCCAATCCGTCTCTTGATTTCCTTGAGGGCAGTGCTGGGGTGACCCCAGATCAGGGCTATGTTGAGCCAGCCAGGGCAGTTGGTCCTGCCCTGCTGGTTTGTACCAGGTAAGAGCAGGTGTATAATCTACTACTGTCTGCCCTTGACCTTGCTGTGTAGGCACCAATGAAGATCCTTTCCACTCATCCCCCTGCCTGCCACACTTAATCCTATGCATTCATTCCTTTTACCACTGCATGTAGATACATGCAAATGTCCTTACTCAGGTGCCTTATTGCCTTTGAGTGTAAAGGAGCCCAAGGGGCTTCATACAGAGGCACGTAGTGACCGTTCAGTGGTGCTATTAAAAAAGGAGAGGTAAGATATAATAGAGGTGGGTCTCTTTCCAGCCAGCCAACTGACACTGGTAGTACTTTCATGTTTTGCATTAATTGCTGACTAGAAGTTTCATGTGGCTGCTCTATTATACATTAGTAACATACACATTCCTTGCAAAAGGAATTGTCTATGTCATTTGTCTATGGCCAGATACTGTTTGAACACCTACAGGTATTGACAGTCTGTGGGACAGCCAGCAATCCTTATTTTCAGCCAGATTTCTGGACAGATAAAAGCGGACATGTTTGGTGAAACTGGCCCCTAGAGCAGCCTCAGTAATCTGTCAGTTCCTGACCTCCTGTCTCCCATTTTAAGGACAGGAGGCTAAGACTCCACTGTGTCTTGGTGTCTTCTCTGATGCAGTTCTGGAGTGCCCCAGAATTCATCTGCCTTCGTTCCATGTATCTCCTCTCCTGCATGAAAGGCCAACAGAAGGAGCAAGGTTAATAGGAAATGGGTTGTCTCATAACCCCCAGTGACTGGAGTAGCCCTGAAACCTTGGTAGGGACACTATAATTTATAGTGAAAGCTGAAGTGCTGCAGAAGATTCAGTCTTCAGGTTTTAATCTTGGGCACCTTCCGGGGTGAACTCTGTGCATTTCCACAAAGATCTTGTTGTTCCCATTGGCTTTTTTCTGGCCTTTTCTTGAATTAAGTGACAGCAACTACTCTCAGTGTCTCATACTGAGTAAACTGGGAAGCCCGTGCCTTCTACTTCTGCCTCATATCAAAGTTTGCTACCCATAGAATGAAAGATAAGGGGGTTTGTTGTTTTTTTTTTTCTGCCAGAGAATGTGTGGGTAGGAAAACATCTAATCTGTCAAACTCTTCATGACTAATATTAACTGCTTCAAGTATTCTAATTATCTTGATTTTTTTAAAATCTGTGGCCAACTACTTAAATATTTAACCATCTGCCAAAAAGCACTCTTGGAGGTTTATTCTACAACATAAAGGCATTGTTGTTGAAAATGTAAACTTTTAATATAGTGTTTAGATTAATATGATACTGATTTTTTTTCTTTGCTGGTGAAAATAGTGTTTTAAATTTTGCCAGGGTCTCCACATAATGACACTCCCAGTCTCCTCTAAACATTCCTCCATTTGAACGTGCCTGAAGATCAAATCAGCACAGAAAGGTTTAAAAACTCCCTGTGTTGGGATATTGGACAGTTAACCCATGTTGAAGGCAATGGAGCTGGCCACAGGATATGCACATTGCTTCTTCTGTGTGATGCAGTAACCAAACACAGTAAGATGCAGCAGAACAAGAATAATGATACTCATTTTCAATTCAAGCTTAGCAAAGCAGATGTATGCCAGCTGGGCTTCCAGCTCCTGGTCTTCTCACTTTCACTTTCTTTTGCATTCTTTGCTTCTCTTGATCTGGCAATGTCTGTAAGACTGATGCCTTGAGGGGAAAAAAGGGAGAGAGAAAGACTTTGAAATCCCAGGCAGCAAGTAGGAACAATCCAGACAGCAGGTGATATTTCAAAGCTTCAGGTCAAGAAGAGTCATTAAGCCCTGAGGCCTTATATCACTTCAGATTCCCAGAAATCTTCTGAATTCCAGAAGCTTCCTGACCTCTTTAAAAGTAATAATGAATAATCAATACTATATTTGATCTCTTGCATAAAGGCACTACAACAAATGGCACTAGGTCTTTTGAAAGAAAGAATAACATTTTGATCTTACATTGTAAAATTGCCATGCTCAAGACTACCTCCTGGCTCACAGGCTTAATTATGTAATGACATCCAGCTGGACTACAAAGGGCTCTTGCAGAAAGCCAGGCTCCTCTGGGAATAAAGTGTCTGATAGGAAATATTTAGACTCAGAGATCCTCTGGGACAAAATGATGTTTCTGAGGAGGATCTTATGTTGTATCACTTTTATGGTGTTCTACTTAGGACACGGTAATCAAAACAAGTCTATTTTCAATGCAAAAGACACTGATTTTTTGGGGAGACAGTTGCACCAACACATGAATGAAACACTGTTTTAGTGAGATTCTCTGAAGAGTTACAGCGGTGACGAATGTAAACTTACTTCCCTCCTTTCCCACCCGTTATATGTTGCCTCCATTGTTATATTAGAATTGTTTACTGAGGGACAAAAGGTGAGTTACACCAGCTTGAGCTGTCCCCTCACTAGTCAGGGATAAGTAAGGATGTATTTTGGCTATGGAACAAATGGCACTGTATTACAGATGTCTGAGCACATGTGGACTTATGAATGTGCGTTTGTTATCCAACCAAGGCAAGGAGCCCTGCCTAATTGACGAAGAAGTCCTGGAGAGGTGACTGCCTCCTTTCAAGATGTTGAGGTAGTATTTAATTTCCTTTTTTTCTTTTTTGTTTCCTGGTGAAAGCTCTGAAAATGCTCATTTTATTAGTTAGGACACTGGGATGCCCGCTACATTGGGTAAGGTTTAAATCTGAATTACATGTGGGACTTGCATGTCTTCCTTGTTTTCTCGGTTGGGATATGTACATCTTTACTGGTTTATATAACAGTTGTCTCTTGTGCTAAGCATGCACAGCCATGGGTCTGGAATGTGAGATTATAGTATTCCCACTAACAGTGCACCAACAGTGTTCTACAACACAAACTCTCTAGCATTGATCCACACATGGACTTCAAGCCATTCCTGCCAGTAGCAAAGTCCATTAGTGCAGTGCTGACTCCAATCATGTACTGTATTAATGGTTGAAAGCTCTGAATTCAGTGAAGAGGTAGAGCAGGACAGCTTTGCTTCCCAACATTTTGGCTGAGGATAAGGACTAAATGATGCTTCACAAGCAGTGATTTCACAGGTTCTCCAGATGAAGGGTCCTGCTTTTATCATCTTTAATGAAACTAACAATTCTGTGCTCTGCTTATGAAGTACAGCAATTACTTGCAGGTGACATCCTTCATTTTTCGTTCATTGTACTTGGAACTCACTGAGTAAAAATTAGAATGTTACGACTCTTGTAGGTATTTCTAAATTCGAATCAAGAGAGAACAGTTTTCTAAGATGATCAGAAACCTACTGTTTTCTTAAGTCTTAGGGACAGAAGCGCTGACACCAAGTTTGGTAGACTCCTGTTAAAACACATTTCAAGCATGCTCTGCTTTCCCAGTGCTGTGTCTTCCTCGAGTGAAGTTCACATCCATATTACTATTGGAACCAAATATTTATGGAGGCAGGTATTGCATGGCAAGGAAGTATAGCCCAGGAACAAGTCCTAATGCTGGACCAAAGCTCTTTGTAGTTGGTGGGGACATGTACAATGACTTCACTGAGTTGCCAGTCTGGCACTGTTAGCTTGAATCTATTTGTGCTTTTCAGCTCCTGCTCAAAGACAAAGGCTCCATAGCTGTTACCACTCTCCACTGACTGTGCTGTATTCTTAGTGGGCTCTTTTCAGTCTCTTGACTCCAGTTTTGTCCTTTCCCTCTAAACAAACTAGTCAGATCTTCCTCTGTGAGTATCCCAGTTCAATGGGATCTTCCAGAGGGGCTATCTTCCTGAAAGATAGGTATGCAAGAAGAAAATGTCATAATCATAGAAACAGAATTATGGCAGAAGAAAAGAAAGTGAAATATGTCTAATATCTAAGCTGTATTATTTATAATTCAGTGTTAATTATCTCCTGTTTCTGAATATGCTAAGTTTTTTATTGCCTTTCAGTAAATTCTGCTATTCACTGTCAGGTTTTATGTGTATGTATATGTGTATTTGTGTGGGGGTTGTATATATACATGGATGGGGGGAATATATAGAGAAAGATATGCCACAATTTGCTTTTAGGTAAATTTATTGTGTTGCTGATAGCTGAAGCAATAAATGGTGGGAAATTAATATATAAAGAAATAGAGTTATCAATGGTTCTATAAGGCCAAAGTAAAGGAGCTTGTATTGGCTTTCTATTTCAAAGAAAATTCCATGACTGTGCATCTAACAAACTCTTGAAAGTCGAGACAACAATGTGGTGGAATGCATTGACAGGGAATGTAACCCTCTTTCAACTGGTGATAGATTTTCTGTAAACGGTATCAGTAGGCACAGCAGAAATGAGATGCAATGTATTCCTTCCCTGGAAGAGAGCTGCAGCTTTTGACTTCTGTGACTGAAATTTTTCATTCTCTTTTTCTTGCTTGGGTTGTCTGCTTAAGCTACCAACTTCATGGGAGCTTTTTACTTAGGGTTGATTTTTCCCCCTCTCTCCGTTTTCCCTCCATCCCCCAAGACCCCAGTATTTCCTTTCATGCTTTGGCTGAAAGTAAGTGGAACTTCCTGACTGTCAAGCATAACCAAAACAAAACTTCATCTAAATGTTAAACAAAAATCTAAGAGGGTTCAGTCATGCCCTCTAAGTCCAGATTCAAGGCTCTAATCTGGATGGTTCTACCGTCTTGAAGGAATCTTTACCAAGAAATAGCCTTTCTCTTCTCTGTGATCAACTGTGAAAAAACATACCAGGCTTTTCTCTCACACTGCTTAGTCATCTTTCTAAAATCCTATTTAGACTAAAAAAAAACTGCAAACAATGTACTGCAGACAAGATTTTCTGTAAATAAAAATGTATTCTATAAGAATAGGGATAAAAGAGTTAAAAAAAGTAAAGCATCGTCCATTCCAAGCCTTTACATTTTGAAAACATTGATGAGATTAGTTTTTCACAGTTTTACCAGCACTACTTTTAAGCTTGCTTCCCACGCTGTTGTGCAAGTTACTTGCAGACTACTCAGGGATACAAATCCTCACCAAGCCTGACTCCTAGTGCCTCTGACAAATGCTCATGCTGTGAAAGAAGAGGCATTCAGCTGCCTTGGGTTGAGCAGGCTGTCAGACATCCCCAGAGAAGTTACCATCAAAAGAAACTTCAAAACTTCGTTTAAGGTGAGGGCTGTTAATCAAGGCCTTGGTGCTCTCATTAGAGAGGGGAGGAACCATTTAAAGTCAGGAAGCTGCAGTATTATGAAAGTCATGAAATCGAAATGAATGCATCTTTTGCCAGCTGGTTTCACACCCCCAGTTGGCAAGCCACAAAGGTTTAGAGGGGGAATTAAATTCATTTTTCAACAGATATAACTATTTTTGTGATTATCATATAGATTCCATGAGCTGCCCTTTGGTCCTATCAAGACAGGAAAGCAGCTGCATGAGAGGTGGAAAGAGAGAAAATGATTAAGATGAAATCACCACCAACAGCTATCACAGGCAGGGAAGGCAGCGTTGGATCCCAGCCACAATACCTTTGCAACCTGGTTTGAATGGGCCTGATGGGATGCCATAATGTAACCTACACTGAACAAGGTACGTGGAAAGCTGTCTGACATGGGGCTCTATTTCAAAGAAAAAATACAGATTCCTTCCAGGCTCTAATTGTTTTTATTTTGCTTGTTTTGCTCTTGGGGATAACATTGCCTTCAATAAAATGAGATTAAAAAAGTAGAGTGAAACAACACTCTGAACCAGATTCAAGCAAGAAGAACTTGGAAGAGAAAGAGTTTTTCTCGGCATCAGTCTTTAGATCGGCTGAAAGGCCAGAAATAAATGGTGACTGAATTTTCTCATCACTCTCTGAGGTACAGTTCTGCTCTAATTTGTTGTTTTGTTATTTCCTGCTTTGCTTGTTTTTTTTCCCCCAAAAATCACCAGCCACCTAAGTGGAAGTATTATTAGGATTGGAGGTGATTTTGGTCAGGAGACTGCCGCTTTATTCTGAACTGATGACTCTGCTCCCACCTTTATCAGCTCTGGGCACAGTCTTTCCTTCCAAGCACAACCGAGTTTCCAACTGAAGAACAAATTTGTTTTGTCTATCAAAGGTCAGGACCAAGTCCTCAGCTGTGAACTGCAGGAGTATAAATACTTTCTGGCAATTGGACTTTTGTTGTCTGGTATGTCTTCCTAGCCAACAATTGTGGCACCTGCTGTTTCTGACAGCAATTTTCCCAACCCCTTTTGGATTACCAGAAATTCATCCCTGTGCAAAGAGCAAATGTATCTCTTGTAGTCCCAATTTATGTCCCGTTGTGACTATTTAAGAAGTGCCTGGGAGCCTTGTAGGGACACAGTCATGGGATGAGCTAGAGATCAGTTTCTATTTATTGCAAAGGACTAGAAAGTGTCATAGCAAAACACCTGTGTCAAGAAAGCAGAGAACAGCCAACTGCAGCACTCCAGCTGCCTCCCCAGTGATCTGACCTGAGTGCTCAAAATGGCTCTGGCTGCACAAACAGGTGGAAGATTAGTGTTTTTTCATGTTAAAACAGAAAAAAGGAAGGTTAAGAAGGAAAGAATAAAATAAATGACCTATTGGAGCTCTCTTAAAAAGTGTACTGATATAGTCAACAAAAAGTGAGGAGAACTACCCATAAACTCCAGGCATTGGTTTAGTGGTTGCTGTCTGTATTTAGCTTTTCTGTCTCATAAATGGCATATCAGATCTTGAAAGCTTACTAGGCTCCCTTGTACTACCCCATTTCTCAGAAGATCCAACATGTTTTTGTTCTATCGGGAAATAGAAATAAAAATAGCAGGTCACGGCTTTAGAGATGGGTTTTAGAGACTTCTTTTTAATTCTAGCTAGACTCTAGAGGAGTCCTTGTTAGGCTAGTCAGACTCTAGAAGACTCCATTGATTTATCCAGAAAAAGTGAAGAAAAATATCCACAGTCTCTTGTTGCTGGCTTGCCAGTTATTGAATACTATACAAAAACTGCAGATCAGTAGTACACAACCTCTTCAGAACCCATGTGTCATTCTGACAACTTTCCAGGACCGAGGGGGGCAGACCTAATCTGCATACACATTAACATAAATTTACATAGGAATTGAATTGGAGATGAATGTGCACAGTTGTTATTATTGTGTATTTACAATAAACTTCACTGTAAGTGTTGACAGCACTTCACAAAACAGAGATGAAGACAAAACATTCTTTGAGAGTCAAAGAGTAAATGAAGCACCGTTTTCCTCATAATGGTTCTTCATGGCTTCCCAAAAAATTTTGTATGGCCACAGGCATTGAGGAATGAAGCTTTGAGGCTCTCAGATGGCAACTGCACTTGCATGAATGGCAAAATGAATCTGATTTTCCACAGGTAGGAACTTGCTGTGGTCTGTGGTTGGAGAGACTGATTTTTTCAGGGACAGAGATAAGGATTATGGAATTTCTGCATCCTCCTCCAACACTGTATTTCAACACCTACTTTTTTACTGGTCCACATGAGTTCCACCTCCCTCTCTACTGCAAGAGGAAAGGTTTCACTTATCTCATGTTTTTGTCTACTTGCTGTTTATCCACTGGAACTGGCATTTATGAGTCAGAGGTATGTTCTGAGCCTGTCCTGGAAGAGGGGTTGCAACTGGAGATTCAAGGGCAAGACAGGGAAAATTTTCTGTCTCCTGATATGGAAAAGTCAATGTTGCATGGTAGGATTACAAGTATGACTCTTTTATTCCAAAAGAAAGGACCCTCTCCGAAAAGACTTTTAAATAGCTGAGTTTTTGATGTGAAGCAGAAGGAAAACATTCTAAGGTTGATTCTCCCCCCAAAAATTAATCTGCAATGGGCATTGACATTTAATAAAATGGCCTGTAGCATCCCTGGCCACAGAAGATCCTGGGAAAAGCTCCAAACTGCCAACACAATTGCTGGATAAGCCGGCCTAACCGACCCAGAGGGCGTTGCCAGAAGAAATATCCCCTTTAACTTTCAGCCATGGTGATGCTGTGCATTCATTACCAAGGAGGTGGAAGAATAGCACGATGTGCTTGAATAAATTGTTCAGTGTGCTTGTTTTAGACCAGGGAGGTAACTGTTTATTTAGGGTTATTGTATTCAATGCCTTTTCTCTTTAGAAAGTGCAGAATAATAAGGAAAAGGATGTCCGTGTCCAGCACAGGCCTCTCTATACTATGGTTTTTGGGGTTAAGTTGTTCAGGATAGGGAGGGAAATTAATTAAACCTCAAAACCATACACCTGTCAGTCCAGATAAATCTGATTTAGACCCAGGGTTGAATGTGGCAACTCAGGAAAAATTTTTATTAGAATTAAGTGGATCCCAGCAATAGTTTGAGGGGTAGAAGTGACAGAGCTATAAAACAGAGTAAGCCCTTGCAACCTTTATGGGAAATGTACCACTGTGGGCACCTGGTGTTCAGAACATCTTTTGTCAGTTCTGATCTCCATTAGGACCTTGGGAATGAGAAAAAAGTGTCTGTGAGTTGGGGCTCACAGTCCCAAGCATTTGCCATGGAAGATAAACGAGTCACCCTGCATCAGCTACTGCTTGTATGTGAGTTCTTAGCCTGCGGTGAGTATGAAGAACTGCAATTTATCCTAACCTTTTTTGATTCCAAGTTTTCTCTGTGAGCCTAGGTCTGAAGACAGGGACAATGGCCTTTCTAAATACTTCTCCAGGAGGTGTAACTTTAGGCTAGAAACAGGACACTGATTTAGTAGCACAAGTCTCTTTGTGAAGTTTTTCTGGGCTGTTCGATTTTTTTGACTGGCACATGTCTCTTTGTCAAGTTTTTCTGAGCTGATTCAAAAGCTCATCTTTTGTACTGTATGAGTCACTTTTCTATTGGTACTCTAAAACAGGAGAATGAAAACCATCCTCTTGCAAATCTTGGGACAATTATTTGCCATCTTAAAATGTCTTCATGCCTGAACAAGAAATAATAAATAATATTATCCCTGTGAATCAGAGTATCCCAACTCAGGACTTTTGCTTGCAAATCTTCTCATAAATTATTCAGCCAGTTCCAATTCTGGTGACTCGCTGAAGAGAATCTAGGTCGTAAATTGATATATCCTAAATTGGGCCAGTGACAGGGTAGATTATAAAAGGACTTTTATTGCAGATCCCCAGGTCCTATACCCTGCTGCAATAAATACTTAATTTTTTTATGGAGTGTGGGAGAAATCCAAGACACTGGGAAAGCTTTGGTTTGAAATACACTATAGACTAGTGGTAACATTTCCTGGGAGAGACAGGCTCAATTCTCTGGTCTAACTCAGACAGAGGAAGGAGCTGAAACTAATCTCCATCCTCCCCAGGGACAGATTCAACCACAAATAGACAGGAAGGTGGTCAGGTTTCCTCCAGGTGCTTTCTGCAAGGCACCCACCTAGAAGACAATTTCTGGGAACATGAATGTGGGGCAGAGGAATGCTTAGTTTGAAAGTGCAGATACAAGCATCAAGCTCCTTACAGCCAGTGTATCACATGTCTCCAGCAACTGAAACGTAAGGTAATTCCATCGCGTAATGTTAAGCATCTGTAAGCTTAGTTGACTATATGGGAGGGGTCTGGAAGACCTAAATTTTAATTCAAGTGCCTAACATGGCAGCCTGTTACTTTAGCCTATTTGAGAGTTTAGTATCATGTGCTTTTATGTTTACTATAATCTTTTCAGCTCTTTCCCCAGATTGCTATTTTGAGCTAACCTCAGTACCCACAGAGGGCTCCATGACCCATCCACCAACTGCTGAGTTTGCTATGAGACTAACTGCAACTCTGAGCCTGGTTTTCCCTCCCATCTGGCAGCAAAAATGAAGTGCTGCTGACTGAATGACCACTGATTCTCTTGGAAGCAGAGCTATACAAACAGCAACAGCCAACTCTGTCACCATTTGTGAGGATTTGTAGCTTGGGCCCTGAGACATCTGGCTGAGATATTTACGCAGTATTGCACTCACTGAGGCTCTGCGTTCACATCTGGAGTCTAGACTGAGTGACTCTATGGGCTGGCCTTCGAGCCTCTGAACAGCTCATGTCCCCCTTGTTCTCCAGCTTGGTCTTTTTAGTGCTTTATTCATTTATTTATTTGCTGTAGGTGCTTCTATCTCATCTCCTTAGACATTCCTGTCACAGCCACTTGAGAGCTTCAGGGAGGCGCAGCAGTGACTGACAGAGACCAGGTAAAAGCAGGTGGGATGGGCAGGGGGTAAAGGCTGTGTTGTGGCAAGGCTTCGATCTCATGGGTGCAGTGATGGAGGATGCCTGGAGCTTGATTACACTGTTTCTTCAGAGTTCTACAGAGTGCTGTGGGAAATGACAGTGCTCAGCCGCACAGTTTGCATTCAGCACGTGACAGGGAGCAGGGGTTTCTGTAAGCTTTTGGAGGTGACCAAGTGGTTGAGCCAGGCCCACTACCCTGGGTTAGATCACCAGGGAGCTGCAGGTACCACCTTGGCCATCAGAGCTGTTCTGTCTCAAGATGGTTGAAGTTGGTCCCCATTCATTTTCTCAAGCCTGAAAGGGACACGGTGGTTAGTGGTAGGCTAAATCTAATGATCTCTCTGAGACATTGGCACAGGGACAGATGATACATCACAGGTCCCCTGGGAGAGACTTAGGAATCTAAGAGAGACATCTAGGTTTAGAAAATTAATCCCTTCAGTTAGTTGTATGTTCTGTCTCTGTGCTTAGTTGTGTATCATTTTGAACATCGGATGCTAATTTCTTTACCCTATGCTGGTGCTGTTCTTTGAAAACAGGTGAATTCCTGGCTGATCTGACTGACACTCTCCCTGGCAGAATTGGCAGTTGCTGTCTGCCCTGGGAGCAAATCCTCTGAAACGTTGCTGCCCTTATTCCCAGCCTCAACCTAATTTCTTTCCCTTGGGCCTTCAGTCTGTTGGTTCCACTTGCTCCTCTGTCTGTCCCACATTCTCCTTGTAACAGTTTGTCTTTGTTTTAGATTTCCTGGTTGCCTAAGAGCCCTGTCTGCCACTACTGAAGAAATACTGCTAGGGTGTCAAGGGCTAAGTAATGCTGACAACAGTGGGGTTATGACCTGGAAATGTAGTGGAGAAAAGGAATTGGCTAATAGTGAAAACATTTATAGTGCTTGAAGAGATGGGTACTACGGATGTACCTGTTCGTGTATCTTACATAGATAAGCCAGAATCTACATTAAGAGAAAGTCACAAACTCTAGAATTTCAGGCACTGAAATACAGTTCAATTGACTCTTTTAAAGAGGGTGAAAAGGGCTTTCAGATATTCTCTGTGCACCCAAAGCAGCCAGCAACAGCATGATGGCAGTTCTAAGTAAAGGGCCTTAATCAGAGTATATAAAAAGACTGGAATGATGTTTGAACAACATGTCCAGCTCTCAAGCATTGTCTCTTTCCTGCTATCAATGACACCCATTGTGCAATAACAACATTTGCACAGAGATATGTCCCCTTTTGTGCACAGAGAATATACTGAGGCAGCCATAGGGCTGCGCTAGCCTCAGCTAGAAAAGTCCCCAAGGGCCCGTCTGCCAGCTGCTGACTGATGTAGAGCTGCTGCTGCTGATAATAGGGTACATGTGCTGGCGTGGAGCTGAACTAGGCAATCTGGGGCACAGTCAGATGTGCTCAACAAGGATCAAGTTCAGACCTGTTTAAGAAGTTAGTTCCCGTCAGTGGTGATTTAAGCTAAGTAGCTTTGCTGTGTATTGGAAAGGACAAGGAATGCTTACATAGTCAGCTACTTCATCTTGGCTGTCACTGTGGTGATTTCAACACAGCCAGAGGAGTCAGAAAGACAGCAAACAGCTGAGATCTGTGACATCCTAAATCATGCAGACACAAGGTGCTAAAGGTGTATTTCCATTAGATGTTTGCCTGCTTGTATGTAGCAGAATTATGCTACATACTTCACTTTATCTTTCTGAGCAGTAGAAATCAAGAGGTGTGAAGATTTCTTTTAAGATGTAGATCACTGTTCCACACTGAAAATGGTTATCGTTAGTGGAATGTTGCTGATCCATTCAGGAGCAGGCAAAATGTCAGTGTAGGTGAGACTAGAAAATGTGGATTTTTTTGCCGTAGAGATTAACATACCATCATTGGAGAGCAAACATAAATTCCCCCCACTCTACTAAATGCTCTCACCGGAGAGGAAATTAAAAAATTATCACTGCAATGTTCAAGAAACATAAATACACTATTAATTAGGCAAATGAGCACTGTAAAGACATTTGTGTTAATGTCATGTAAATTTATCATCAGCCATGTTCCTCCTAGAGATATCTCACATGTGCTAAGCAGGATATACCATTGTGTGAATAGTTCACACCATCCAGTATCACAGAGATTGGCCATATTGTTTTCCAGGCTTACAAGCCAGAGTTGGCCTTGTATCAGAACAGTCATATTGTGAAGTTGCTGAACATAGCTCCTCTGTGTTTCCCAAAATTATTCAGTTCCTTCATCCGAGAGCATGTTGCACAGCAGGAAACACAACTAAAGATCTTCCTAGTGATTATTGCCTCCTGGAAGAACTAATGCCATATTCATTCTGATGGAGAAACTGAGTTCCAGAGTTTAGCCATTTAGCTCTCACTCAGCTTTTTTTCGGAGAGATGCCCAGTAAGGGCGCCTTCAGGTAGATCCACAAAAGTCTTTAAACCCTAGATAGACCCTTAAATTATAAGTAAAATCCAATTTCAAGATTCCAGCTGGTTGTGTCAACAGGACTTTGAATATTATTAACAATAAAAAAAAAAAAAGAAAGTACCTTTCTGGCTTGGACAAACTATGATTAAAGCAAAGATGACTTCTTCCTGGAATAATTTGTTCTGTCTGTTGAACAATCACTTTATTATTATTTACTTTACCACTTTATAGTGAAGTGGCAGTTGAATAAATGCGAGGAAAATGGTTTCAATCTTGTTACCCTGGCAAGGATCCCACTGACCCACAATAGTACTTTACCTTTGCATGGATTAAGAGAACAGCAGGATCTGAACAGCTGGCCACTTAGTTGGGTTGTTGGTATTTCTAAACCTATAATAAGTCAGCGCTGAATGCAAGTATCTTGTACTCTGAATACAGAGATCCTATAGCATCACTCAAGGCCTCTTGAAGGCAATGCATACAACATACGAAAAGGAAGCTGTAATCTATAATGCCACAAATCCTTTATGGGGATTATCTCTCCTCATCTGGCATCAGAGAATTACATGTAATATAGACACAGAAATGGCTTAGTCACAGAAAGATCCTTTAGAAAAAGGTAGCAGAGAGGAAGTTTGTTTCTAAGCCAGAGAGAAGAGGGAAAGCTCTGCAAATGACAAGCATATCGGAGCTGAAGTCGTGTTTGGGTTCACTTGGGAGAATTTGCCGAGAGAACTGAATCCTCACAACCTTGCTTTGCATGTAGTCATTTACAGCCATGCAAAGGGAGGCTTGTGCCTCCATTTCCCTAAATTCCGCCAGTCTGCTGGAGTGTCAGAGGCTATGGGAAGTGTAATACAATGATTACACCCTGTAGTTCCACATTGGCCAAACAATAGCCATAGATCTGAATCATTTGAGCTCAGGATAGGATTGCTTGATTTATGAGGCTCAGTTGCATACCTAAACAGATTTACTCATTGCAGAGCCAGCCTAGATTAATCTTTGGTCGTTCTCTCCTACTGCCTTCCCTTATTTTTCTTTATAGGACTCTGCTGGTTTCTCCAAAGACAAAACTTACTTAGTATGATCCAGTTTCCCTGCTCGTAACTTCTTTCCTTGTAACTCCTACCTATCTTGTCTCTTTTTTCATGTGTGAGTCTAACCTAGCCTTGTACACTTGCTCTAGTTACCTGATTCCCCTCTTCTTCACACCTGCCTATCTTCATCTTTTTCTTCTTAAAATCTTACTCTGGATTTTTTTTATTAACAATACAGAAGATTTGGGCTTTCCCTTCTACGAAATACTTACCAACATCCTTTCCTTCTCCACTTACCAGCCAATTTCAAGCCTTTCCATCCTTTCATGTCTAATTGCATCTCTAACAATACTGGATCTGTTGTTTATTGTCTATAAGCCAATGTCAGGGGCTGTCTTAGACCCTCTCCTGTCCAGCCTCTACACTTTTCGTTTATCTCAAACCACTCTTGCCAACCTCTCTAACAATGGTAGAAGGACATATTGGCATATCTTGATATTGTAAAAACCTATTTTTGTATTCTCCTGTTTTGGGAACTGATTAAAATCACACTAAAATTAATGAAGACTTTCCATTGATGTAATGATCCTTTGATGAGGACCAGAAAAATCTTACATTATGTGAGTCAGAGTTCAAGAAGGAATTCCAGTATTTTCATTCATAGATGGCTCATTTCCTGTAGCTTTCACACTGTCCTTTCCACTCGACTGACCTCTGTCTGATCGTATACAATCTCCTTTATATTCCCTCTTACGGGATAAGTAGCTGGATGTGCATAGAAGAATGTTCCATTTTCTGAAAGAATTTCTTGGATTCCCTGAAGAGATTAGTTCAAAATTTTAATTAGGGGCATTGGCAGAGTTCCCAAATGCTGGTATATTAGGCTGTGGTTTTAATTTTCATCACCCGTTTTGGTTCATGTACAATGCATAGGATTTCTGATGAGTAGTTTACTTGAAATGATGCACGTTTTGTCCCTCCAGTTTTTGTTCATCCTGTTAATACAGATGAGTCATGATTGGCAGCAATGTCTTGGTTTTTCCTTCCAAAGCCTGGGGAGGTTGCCCAATATTCTGAGGACAATTGTCCAAAAGATGTCAAAGTTTGAAGTGACCAGTAAAAGTTCCACTAAAACTCTGGAAGGCATACAGGATGCAAGTGTCATTAATTAAGCTCTAAAAACCTACAGTGCTGTGGGAACCTGGCATAAAATACACAAGCTGAACTTTGTTTGCAACTTCCTTCTATTTAGGAATTCATTAAAGAGCTGAATCATTCGCAGAGATTTCAGGACCCAGTGCTAGAATGGCTAATTGCTGGCTCAGTCTTTTGTATACAGTGCAGCACATAAAAGGACTGTGATCAAAGAATGCAGGTGCTGCTGAGGGCAATGAGAATGCAAGTACAGTGATTGCTTGCCGGATACAATATATAACATTTCATTTAGCTGTGCTTTGCTTTGGTCCATGATAGGATTTTGTAGGAATTGCTGAATGGTTTTGACTGGAGTGATTTAGCAAATACATTGTTTAAGCAGAACTAAAAATTTATACTTCTTTTATCTTCCTCTTGTTTTTTACTCTTCTAGCACCTGAGGGAAACATAACCACTACTGCAGATCTTACTTAGATGAAGGCTTTAGTAAATCTAAGTTGGTTTCATCTTCTTCAGTATGTGAGAGGTGGCTAAAACAGTTAATTTTTGCTGGATCCATGATCTTGTAGTGGAGGAGAGTGAAGTTACACGGTACGTCTTAGCTTACATATCTTCACAGTGAGAACAGAAGTCCTAAATAATTTTATGGCTATATTTAACATACCTAGATTTTCTACAGTTCCCACTCTGTTCTTATCCTGCCAATCTTTTCATATATTGTTCTCATCAAATAGCAAAGAGAAGTCTATTGTGAAGCTTTCTCCTTTTTTAACAACCATCCTATTTGATCACCCCCCGAAAATAGCACAAGCCATATGAAACAAGTGGAGCTGTGGACCCTGTCTTGGAGAGCATGCATGAGTAATTAAATAACATGTCCTTCTGTCACCATTTTTGCAGGGAAGGGGATTAAAATCTGTGTTCACAGGCTGAGAGCAGGTGTCTGTGATGAGACCCCATGCTGTGACATGGATGCAGCACATTCTTACATGAAAAGCCCTGGCTGATGAAATGACCACAGGAAGACAACATGGAACCCTCCCAGCACAATCAGAAGAAGCTTAATTAAGCTCTGTGGTTAATTTTAAAGTGAGTGTGTGCTTGTTTTAGAAGAGCATTAAGGAAACTGAAAACATGGCATTTTTTAACATTATATTCTGGTCTTCCTGACATTCTTCAAGCAAACTGCCTTGTTTCTTGCATGGTCAAATGATACAGTGACTCAGAAATGAACACACACGTGTTTACGTAGATGGGATTTAGTAACTTGTCCAATGTGGTTTTAGAGGTTTTTTCCTTAGCTGTGGACATTTTTTTCTTTGGCAGAAGGCAGCACTGAACCCACAGTTTCTGCAGATATTCTCGACACAGTTGTTTTAGTTGTAATTATATGACTGAGAGCATACAGAGACTACAAATTCCCTATAATCTTGCTAGAACTTTCATTAGAGAAGGTAAAAAAATAATTGGCAAACTCAGAGAAAAGATTAATGTTTGCATTAGAATGATTACAAAAAAAAAAAAGACAGTAGTACTGATGGCAACAGTACTTTGCTTTGTGTCACATGTACTTTTCCACAAGAGAACTTAAAATGCTTTCCTGATTTCTGTGAAGCAACTTGAGAAATCCTTTACATGTACACATGCATGACTATGGCTGTTGTAACAGTGGTAAAGCAGAGGTTTGAAACAAGGACCACTTGCTCTGACAATGCAGTGAGCCAGTGTTGAAACTAGAAAGTCGAGACTAAAGTACTCATGCCCACCTTAATGCAGAATATGGGGTGAAGAACTGTAACCTAGCTATCTATGGATTGATGGAGTGACAAAGAACAGCTTAAAGCTTTATAGACACCTTTGCTTTTCTCAGTAGAAGAATTTGCTCTTTCTTTCTTGGTCTTTTCTTTTTTCAGTGTAGTTTGTTGGTTTTTTTCTTTAGCCTCAATACAGGCAAGGTCCTTCTCAAACATGAAAGAAGGCTCTGTCTGAGAAATTCATTAGCCAAATTAGACATAAAATAATGAGAGGGTGAGAAGGAGGCAGCAAGGGATGGGGGTGGGAGGGGAAATGTGGATAGCTAGAGAGTTCTCTGCTAGGGTAGCTGATTAAAACAATGGTACAGTACCTTGACTAATGTAGAGCTAATTAAAACTGTATAGGACAAAGCACTTCTAAATATACTATAGGGATCAATCTTGCTATGGTAAATCCATCCCCAGTGAAATTTCATTGACTTCAATGGGTTTTCTTCTGGGATGAATTTGGACTGATAACCTAATAATTCTTTTTTGTCTTTAATTTCTAAGGACTTTTTGTCGGAAGCATGGCAAGGAACTTCAGTCTGGCTTTCAAAAGTGCTGAACAGCCAAAACTCCTACCAAGGTCTCCTGGATTTACAGGTACTTGATACCACTGCTAATTTAAGCTGAGTTAACTGTTTCATGTTTGCTGTGAGTTTGCTTTGTGTACTGTGCCAACATATCTGCAAAACAACCCTAAGGTAACCTCCTAAATCTTCTGAGGAAGAAACTTCCTATGCATAGGTGCAACACCTCACACAATGCAATGCAGAGCTTAGCAAAGGCCTCTAGGCAATAATACAATATAATTAATTAGTAAAAACAACAGTAAATTATAAATTCACAGTATCTGTATTTGCAGGGCAATGGAGAATATGTACTTGGGCTGGTTATGGCATACTTTTGTTATCCAGTTTCCAACTGACTGTCCGTGGTCTGATTTGTCAGATAAATTTTGTTCGATCTGTTCATAGTTTCTCTGAACTTAAAAAATGTATCTTTTTATGCCCCTGCAAAAGCCACATTGAGAAACAGGAAAAAATAAATGAAGGCCTCTTACAGTGGGAGTTACAGCTGTCATCTCTGAGGTGTCCAGGACTATCATGTAAAACCGCATCAGACTTTTTTTGAAAGCTTCAAGTGAAACAGAGAATACGCTTTGTGGAACGTTTTCCCTTTTACTGCACTACTATTGTAAAGTCCCCTCTGCTTTGGCTTCCCCTTCATGGAAGATGTACTTCATATAGTCAATGATAGTGTTTCAATAACACACTTCTTTCTCTTATTTCACTTCTTGGCTTTAAATTAGAAAAAAACCCCAAGCAAACCAATTTCCAACAACAGAAACCCCCACCATTCAATGAATTGTGCTCTGGTTTTATTCTGAAGGCTGGCGCTGAGAGGAGGATTACTAGTTTATCTCTGTTACTTCAAAAAACAGATCTGTTCGATTACCCAAATGTTTGGTTTTAAAAAGGGCAGCTCCTGGGGATCTTAAAGAAATCCACAATGCAGCAGGGAAGGAATATAATAGACTGTTTTGGAAAAAAATACAATGAGGGGAAAACATAACATACAATACATTTGGTGTGAACTTTTCCCAGAAGATTGCTTGAGCCTCATAGTTCACTTACAACCAAAGTACAGCGATGCTGGGCAGCCTGCCAGTTCTTGTTATTGTAGTACTGTGTGAGCCAGTTCCCTGGTGAAGAAAGAAAAGGGGAGAGAGAGAGAGACAGACTTTTCTTTGCCTTTCATAAGTGTCCCATACTTTCCTCTCTGCTCTCTCCCTGAACACCCAACCGCTCTTTATATCAAGGTGCTTTGGTGCATGCTACACTGTGCAGATGTCGTGCTGCTCGTGTCGCATGTGGTACTGTCACAGTTCAAGAGGGCTGACACAGGGCTGCATCGCCTCACTGCACTGGGGGTTTCAGATGACAGCTCTGCCTGACAGTCTAACAGTAAGGCACCCTGTGATATGCGTAGTGAGGATGAGTAACACCTTGTCCTCACAACAGAAGTATCTGGGAAGGGAAGCATTCCTAGGAGTGGGTGCCAATCTAAGTTGCATGTCTACACTGAATTTTGCAGTCAGATGTGAGCCAGGATAGCTTGGGCTTAATACCATGCTACAGATGCCAGTGAGGCATCTCTGAGTTGCTCAGAGCACTGGCAGACCTCCTTCATGTCAGCCTAAGAAACAGCACACAGACACAGATGAGTTAAAGGCTCACAGTCTGGCCCCGAATGTATAGCAAAACTGAGTATGGATGAAAGAGGCCTCCTACGTTCTTGCATCTATATTCTACCTGGAAATTCATCCAAGAACATTTCAAAATCAGCAAACATGGCATGGGGTTGTTTTTATTCCACCCCTCCACATCCACACACCTCCTCTTCATGCTGATATGCTGCCTTGAACCCTGAAACTACAGCACTCTCTGGGAAGCACTTACATAGCCTCTATCAGAAGCATGCTGGGCTCCCAAATGTGATAAGAAGCTGATAAAAATTATCTGGGCGTTAAAACAGCCTTAGTGGAAGAATGTTTAGCTAAATAGATACCATCTGTCCCTTATAGAGAGCACGTCCTTGTTCTGCCCTGGCCTGACCACTGTGAGCTATTGCTTTTGTGGCACAGTCCATGTGTGAACGGGCTGTTGTTCCCAGGACCTGGGGCAACTGTTTATGCAATGTGGACTTTATGAGAAACAGTTACAGTTGCAGGGATTTTTTTTTTTTTTTTAAGAGTTAAAGATTGGTAATGAAAACAACATTTTTGCCTAATACAGAAAAGTACTGGACTGGATCAGCTCAGCGGAAAGCTCATATTGGCCTGTATGGCACATTTCTCTGGGGTAGCCAAAGAGGGAAGGAATCCTGAAGAACTATAAGCAGTGCACCAATCACCAAGAGAACTTTCATGTCAATAACAAACAGTGCAAATATTTTCCAAGGGACACTAGCAGCTGGCACACAGCACTGACTACAGCTTTTTAACGCATTTTCTTTACCTCCTCATGGCATAGTAGAACAGAGCATGGATAGACTGGCACTACAGATGGCTCATTGAGCTGCTATGCAAATACATAGGAAAAAGGTTAAAGACAAGAATCAGAGGATAATTTGCTCTGAGAATGAGTGCAGAAAACTTTGGAATTTGTGGGACTAAAGAGAGAGTGCAGTCTACCTAGAGGAAAATCCAGCAGAGCATGAAGGTCCCAAGTAGAGAACTATTATCATACTTCCCCAGAGAGAGACAGGTAGAGAGATCTGCAGTGGGACAGTCACACCATCCAGCTAATCTAAGCAAATCCCAACTATGTATTGTAAAAGTGAATCCAAATGTCTGCCATGGGTGATACTGAGAGGTCAGGCTGCTTGAGCTACCTCACTGAGTTACCTAAATGTAGACAGATCAATGCCCCAGCATGGATGTCAGAGCCCTGTGGGCACTAATGGTCCTTAATGCTCATGACTAGCCTAACTTGTGGCCTCCACTCACAGCCCGTCCCATGGACCCAAGAGCCCCATCTCAGCTCAGGCCTGAGCCTCCATCTATGTTTGAGCTGAGTTGTAGGTGGAGTGGAATGGAAAAGTAGCATTGGAAGGGACATACAATGATCACTGATTCCAACTGCCTGACCACGTCAGGGCTGACCAAAAATTAAAGCATTCTATTAAGGGCATTGTCCAAATGCCTCTTAAATACTGACAGGCTCAGGGCATCAACCATCTCTCTAGGAAGCCTTTTCCAGGGTTTGACCACCCTCTTGGTAAATAACTGTTTCATAATGTCAAGTCCAAACTTGCCCTGAGGCAGCTTTAAACCATTCCTACATGTCCTGTCCCTAGATCCCAGGGAGAAGAGCTCAGCACCTCCCTTTACACTTCCCCTCCTCAGGAAGCTGGAGGGAGCAGTGAGGTTGCCCCTCAAACTCCTTCTCTCAAAACTAGACAAGCACAAAGTTCTCAGCCGCTCCTCACAGGATATGCCTTTCATCCCCTTCTCCAGCTTTGGTGCCCTCCTCTGGGCACATTCAAAGACCTTCACATTTGTCTTAAATTGTGGGGCTCAGAACTGCACACAGGGCTCAAGGTGAGGCTGCACCAGTGCTAAACACACTGTGCCTGTGTCTAAAGCTGACCCTGGAGCTTTCTCCCTAGTGGACCTCAGACCTATGTTGTAGGTGGCTTCTTTTCTGGATGGCTCTCTCAGATGTATGATTTGGGGGCTTTTTTCACTTGTGTCTTTGGTCCTGTCTACTTTGAACCTAACGGGTTGTTATGGCCAAAGTGCAGGGCCCAGCACTTCTTCTTGTTGAACCTCAAAATTTGCCTTGGCCTGTTGATCCAGCTTGTCAGACCCCTGCTTAGAGTTAAAATCTCACACAGCACCTCACCATCACAGCTGCTGCGGGGGTCAGTGGTGGTATTTCTCAGAGCAAAAGATTTGCTAAAGGGGGCAGGCAGGCTCCAGGGAACTGGTTGTTCCAGTTCACCAGCAGTGGGTTTTGAGATTTAATTGCCTGAAGATGCTGAGAAGCAGCGTGGCTGCTGTAAGAAATTGGGATCTCAGGAAAAGGGACAAAGTATCTTTCATTCCATACCTTAACATCTGCAGAGGAAAGGAGATCCCATAGAGTCCCAAGAAGAGGACATTGGCTCTGCAGAGGATTGTGAAGGCTTTGGACGATTTACTTGAAGAGCTTTACTACTTGTGTTGTTTGATAGTGAGGCTGCTGTGCAAGCCTGTGTTCCTATTTCTCTTAATTACTTTTGATTGTAAAGTGAATCTATCACCCTGGAGGTGTCTGGCCTTGAGTAGGTTCTTCAGGCATGAGCTGTCTCAGCAGTCCTTTTAAGGCTTGGAGCAGGAGGCTTGCAGAGGCATCTCTTCAAGGGAAGAGCAGTCAGAAAGAGGATCTTCACATACAAGCCATTCTGTGATCCTGAAGTTAGAAACACTTCAAAGGTCAGACACAGTCCCAGCTGCCTTGGGAATATGTGAGACCCCTTTTCATACCAATTACACAGACAAAAAAGACAAAAGAGTATAAGCAAAAATTTATGGAGGTTATAAATATGTAGAACCCACATATTTTGGAAGAATGTTACAAGATGGAAAGGATATTCTGTAGCTCTGAATCAGGTATTTCTGATGTAAGGAATGCAAGGAGAAAATTCAGAATTCAAGTTCTTGGAATATTTTGTTTGAATATTTTGTATTTTGATTTTTCCTTTCCACCTTCACAACAGAAGATGACCAGTGCAAACAGCTTCCAAAGTGCCCAGTGACTGGCCCAGAAAGGGGTGCAATGGTTGGAAAAGTGGGTCCTTGAAAGCTGTTTAATTTCTGTGTCTATGTAAGTAAAAAGCTCAGAAGGGCTCTGAGGAGGACAGATGCCTGTGGAAGTGACATCGCTCTGATCAGTTTGGAGGACTGCAGCATAGCACTAACAGGTTGTGCTTTACAAAGAGCATGTATAGCAGTGATATTAGTCAGAATAGCACTTTGATTAAAGTAATCTTTTGATTAAAGCTCAAAAATCAAGGTCTTGGGATGAAGTGCAGAAGCTGAAGCCGGCTAGCTGGTTGACTGTTCATACAAGAAACTCTTCGAATGTTCACAGCTTTAGTCAGAAGACAGTCAGATAAGAGGTAAAATTCAGTTCTGTTATTTGACATTTTCAGTATCAGACACTAGTGAGCACATTTTTTTCTGTTGTGGATGTTAAAATGAAACTTCTCTTTGATGGGTATCTCAGCTCACCCTTTACGCGCTGGTTAAAAAGGCTGATCGTAGGACCTGATCTCTTTTCATTGCATGTGTTACGCAGATTTCCTTAAAAAGGAATCTTCTGCCTTAGCTAGGAAGATAAATAATGAGAAAACATCTGCTCTTTAAGCTCTGGACTGACCTATAAATCTTAATGACGTATGCAATCCCAGAAACAGAAATCATCTACAGATTGCAAAATTCTCTCACTCTCTCATTTTGGTTATTTTATTCTGTTTGTTGGGGGGTTTTTTGGTTGGTTTTTTTTTTTCCTTTTTTTTTAAAGCAATTTTATTGTTGTTCCTCTAATTCCTGGTAATTTGGAAGCTTGAGTGTGGGTTTTTTCCCCTCACTGTGTCATTTTAACTGATAGTAGCTGGTGAGAGGAGGGCATGGCAACCATAATAACACAAGAGGGGTGGAACAGGCAGCCCTTACAAGGAGCTGACAGGCGGAGAATAATGACAGAGTAGAGGATAGATAACTAACAGTTTGGATGATTTACTCTTGAGAAGCTCTGGAGGGTGGGATGCTTCTTTGCCTATTTATTTCAACCTCATATGCTGAAGAAAGGAGTTTGCTTAGCTACTTTAATACTTTGCTGCATTTTCTCCTGCCGGGGAATGGGAATCTGCTTCTCTCTTCAGTACTTTCCTGTGGCCTGCCTCACAAAGGCAAGGTTGCTGTTAAGAATGACAAGAGATTCCTCTCTTCTTTTGCCTCTAGAGCTGCAACAGTGGTATCAGTGATGACCATAAAATTAAAGAAGCTAGAATTCAAACTGCTGTGGAAAATGTCAGGTTCAGTATTCAGAGAAGTATATCAGTGTGGAGCATGGCTCACCTGCAGCATGAGCTAAGAAAAGGAAACTCCAGACTTGATGATCCTTGTGAGTCTCTTCCAACTCAGAAAATTCTGTGATTTCCCTGAGATGCTGCAAAGCAGTGGAGAGCCTCTCATGCAGCAAATCATTCTGATGCCTCTTTGCTTACTGCAAGGTCAGGCTAATTTTATTCTCCATTTCATGTTGCCTTAATCTAAATATTGGAAGAGGTGATGTTAGGGTAAAAGTCTCAGGAGACTGTGAGCAGCATATGGACCATTTCTCTTGATAACTCATAGAACCATCTGCATGCAAGTGGGCAGGGATGGAGTAATTCTTCTTCTGAAACTGTTAAGATATCCTACTTCCCATGAGTCAGTATCCTTGGTCTGTAATTTCATGGATAGGTTTGAGGCTAAGATGCCTATGGAAATCATTCACTTACCTGTCCTAGTCTGGGACAGGTGGGACAAGTCAGATGGGCTGGAAACTCAACCATCTTCTGGGAGTGGTGCTCCCAGGGCAGAAGTCACCCTATTCTGAATTACACTAAAGAGACATGACTTCAGTTCTGGAATGGCAGGGCACACAAGCACACTAAGAGTAAGATAGTGTTTTATAGCTCAAATGGCAATTCAGGGAGCAAGAGCTAAAATTAAACACATGGCGATGCTCTGTTTTGTTGTTTCCTGTGCCCTGAATACCATCTGCTTGAAAATCAGGTGAATCAAAGTGTTATTCTGAAGGGCTGCTCTTATTAGATTGATATTTTCCTTAGGTGGAGCAAAGAATCTCATCTGAAAGACGACATATTTAGCAACCTAATCAGTAAATGCAGATGAGATTGCAAACTGATCAGTGATCAGAGGAGGGTGAATGGGTTTGACTGACATCTGGAATAAAGCAGTGCTGTGCTCTTTCAATTACAGGTTTAAGACTGCCACAATTGACAGATTAAAGGTGTTCGCCCTAATCCAAAATTATACTTTCCTCAGTCAAATTGACCATTGTGTCAGCTTCAATTTGTTCAGATACGTCACCCACAGTGAGTGATTGGACTGATTCACTTGCACACTCTTTGACAAGGTCCCTGTTTTGTGTTCACTCCTTACTCTTGCTATTTCCCTTGTCAGACAGATACTCCAGAGGCATTTCCATTATCTCCCATGTAGCTGTACCTCAGAAATGTACTGGACTGGAAAGAAAAATCCTCAGGCCAATTATTCTGACATAAACTCTACTTATCAGAAAGCACTAGAATATGAAGCCTAAGTTAAAATAGCTCAAAAATAGGACACATCCATACACACATATACACCCCAGGCAGACACCTAAGTAATGCTGTGCTCAGTCTCTGCCATGACTGAGTATGGATGAGCACTTCTAAATAAGAAACAACAAAAACGTTGCCTCAACATCCAGATCAAAACAGTCTCTCTGAGAATGGAAGTGCTTTAATTTAAAACAAAAGCAAAGAATTGTTTGCGGGGATCCGCCCTGGTTTTTTTCTGTTAGAAGCAGAAGTGGCCTAATGCTTGGAGAAAATTGCCCTGTAGTCTTCCTGACTCTTTGAAAACGGTAGGAAAACAATGTGTACAAATTTCCGAGAACCTTGCTGATGCTGATTTGCCTTGGGCAAGGAAACAGGTAAGAAGAGATGAGTTGCATTTCTTTACCACGAGCTGAAGGAAAAAGAGGTATTCATAAGCACAGAGATGTGAAGTGGCATTCAGTTAGTGAATTTTACCTTTAGCCAAGTTTATCAGGTGTGCTCTTCCTTCCAAGCCAGACTGAAAGCATGTCACATCCTCCTGCAGAAGCTTCACATGGGGAGGTTTTGGAGAGCTCTTAGTGGTGTAACTCACTTGAATCTTATTTTGAAGTGAGATAGGTGCTTGTATAAATAATGCCACTGTCCTCTCATATTATTTTGCATCTCTGCTAGTGTTTTGCTTTTGTTGGTTGGGGCTAGGGTGTTGTGGGTTTGGGGGTTTTTTGCTGTTATTTTACTCCTCGAAGTATCCATGGATATAAAAATGAAATATTTCTGATGAGGTTACAAGTACATTAAAATGTCCGGTATTATCTATCTCTGTAATCCATCTGTCACAGTTTCACACACACACACAGAGCCACTAGTAGAGTTTCCAGGTACAGCAATATGTAACCTTTAAAAGAGATACTACAGCCAGAACAAACATTACTTGCCTATCCACCAAGGAAGTCTTGCACTAAAGCTGAAGGAAGTTTTTCCCCTCTGCTTGCCACAGCAGTGCTGAGAGGGATGCATGCACAGGTTCTGTGTAGCTACTAAGGACTGACTATGATACCATTTGTTATCACTGCTAGAAAATCCTTTGCTTTCCATTCTGGAGAGTCCCCTAATTAAAATACTTTAATTCCACAGGGCATTTGGAGAATGTTCATATTTCTGTCAACATTTTGCCCAAAATATTACATATCACTTGAAGGACCCAGAGTGAAGTTGCTGAATTTTGTTTTGTGATTAAGGTTTGAATTTAGAAAATGGGGNTTCATGTTTTTTAGGCAGTTTTAACACCTGAGAGAATTGGTACAGCTCTTTGAACTTTGGCACATACATTATCCCCAACCACAGCCATGACTTTGTGTTTTCTGCGTAGTTAAAGTTATCAAGAGTGATACGAAATGTGAAATACAAGAGTACAAGAGTACCTAGTACTATTTATCCAATAGTTTCATCTATCTCTATGAGACCCTAAGCACGTGCCTCATACATAAGCCTCAGTATTTGTGCACAGTGGCAGAATTTCTTTTTAATTACTGATTTTCCAGCTTTCCATAGCCATGGCTCACATTACGGGGGGATAAGGAAGGTGGGAACCATTCCTTCTGTCTCTTTGAATGTGCTTGCAGCCCTCATGCATCAGAAGGCTGAGCAGATACTTTTCATTAAGAGATATGTCCACATGGGATGCGATCCATGAGGGAAAGCCTTGGAGCAGATATGGGTCCTTGTGTGTTAGTTAACTGTAAAAGCAAACAGTACCACTGGAACCCTTTATGTGACTCAGGGTTCAGTTTTAATGGAGATGAGCTGTTGCTGTCACTCCCACTTTAAGATGGAGGTGAGAGATTTTGATAGGCAAGAAGGCAGAAACAAAGAGAGACCACTGAGATGAGCTTGTTAGGTCAGTAACAGTTAGAAATGGTTGGAAGCAGAGAAGTAAAACCATCAGAGATTCAGCTGGGGAAAAAAGCAGAAAACCATCACTGACTTGTCAAGATCTAAAAACCTTATGAGAGGAGGCAGAGAGGAGGCAGACAGTGCATCAACAGGACTGAGCATCTGCATGTTCTGAGGAGAAACAAAGGTTAACACTTCTCTGCTTGACTGACAGCACCTTGGCCAGCAGAGACTCGCAAGGTGGCTGCCCCATGGATACTGAGCATATGAATGCTTAGCCTAATAGTGTTAGTCTTGGCCCACTGCTGTGTGTGTTAGCAGTAAATAAGACTATTTTTATATATGGACAATCCTGCTTTTGGGCCTCTATGCCAGTAAGAGATGCTCAAAACATCAAGGGTTACATTTAATGTGATCTGCTTTATTGTGCAGACTGCAGTACTGGCCTCAATTAATTCCTCCTTGAATTAGAGCATATCTGTTTGGAAAACAAAAATCTAGCCACATTCTCTTTTGATTGAAAAGTTTTCCAGTGATGTATACTCCATTGTAGCCCTTGGGAAATAATTCCACTTTCATTATCCTGAATGTTAAAAATATGCATGTCCATTTTATTCTGATTTTGACTGGTTTCAACTTCCAGCCACAGAATGTTGTTACATATCAGCTAAATTGAAAAGACCACATTATCACGTTTCTGCATCCTGTTTGAATGGTGATTCAATAAGTCTCACCTTCTCCTTGACATACTAACCACACTGTGCCCTTCAGTCTGTACCCTAGCCGTGTGCCCCGAGCCCATCATTATCCTGAATGGATACTTTGTGAATCCTTATCAGTGCTTCAGCACCCAGAAACTCAGTATTGCAGAGATCATGCCACTACAAAACACAGGGAAGATGCATGAGTGGCAGGAGAAACAGTGTTTCCTGTCCATAGAGTCATAGAATCATTAAGCTGGCAAATATCTGTAAGATCATCAAGTCCAACTGTTAACCCAGCATCACCACCATGTTCACCATTAAACCATGTCTTCAAATGCCCTATATTGCTTGGGTTTTTAACACTTCCAGGGACGGTGACTACAATCACTTCCCTGGGCAGCTTGTTCCAGTGATGGACAACTTTTTCCACAAAAATAAAATGTCCTAATATCTAAATGAACTTGTTCTGGAACAACTTAAGGCCATTTCATACTGTCACTTGTTACCTGGGAGAAGAGAGTGACCCTCACCCGGTTACAGCCTCCTTTCAGGCACTTGTGGAGAGCAATAAGGTCCCACTGAGCCTCCTTTTCTCCAGGCTAAACACACCCAGCTCCCTCAGCTGCTCCTCATCAGACTAGTGCTCCAGACCCTTCACCAGTTCCTTAAGATCTTTCTTGTGGTGAGGGCCCCAAAACTGAACACAGGATTTGACGTGCAGCCTCACCAATGCCAGGTACAGGGGACAATCACTGCCCTGGTCCTGCTGGCCACACTACTGCTGATACAGGCCAGGATGGCACTGGCCTTCTTGGCCACCTAGGTACACACTGGCTCATGTTCAGCCACTATTAACCAGCATCCCCAGGTCCTTTTCTGCTGGTTAGCTTTCCAGCCACTCTGTCCCCAGCCTGTAGCATTTGATCATTGTAGAGTTCTTTTCCAAGTGTAACAACTGTGATTCTATGACAGTCCGTAACATAGTTATGTTTCGATCCATGTTGTTGATAAAAGTGTTTGATAGCAAAGTGGCAAAAATGAATTTTTAGGGTAGCTCACCCAAGTCTTACCTCCTTGACTGGTGTCATTCTGCTTTAACTTTTCTGAACCGACTCTCATAGTAGGCAGAACTCTGCTTACCTTGACACCTGGTGAAGCAAACCTGGAATCATGACACGCAAGCAGGGCAATCAAGGTGAAATCAAGGGCAAGCCAGGTGAAGTCCTGTCCACCTCCCAGACCAGACCAACACATGTGGATCTGCTTCTTCTTACCTTTTTGATGCTGCTCCTCGAACCCTGAGACTGAAATAGGGCCAAGAACTGACCCTTGGAGACTGACACTCAAAACTAAGTGACTCCTGCTGCTCTTACGTTTGCTGGTGCCAACAGGCTCACTTCAAGGTTGCTAGCTTATGTTCATGGGCAAATGGTGACTTTAATGTTTCCTGACTTCCTAGTTCTTGTTCTTGCAACCTCTATGTTGTTGCGGCATCTGTCATAAAACCAAAATTATATATAAATGTGAAAATCAGTCCTAGAAAGCAGCAAGGAATGCAGAAGACAACGAAGTGCAGGGTATTGCATGTGTCTCATCCAGGGAATATATTGTATTAACTAAATACAAACATACATTTTCCTCTGTTTTGTCTTTTGGAATGAGAACGAGGGGGACAAATCAACAGAACAGGGATACCCCAGTGAAACTTCACTGAAGTCAGTACAGTTACACACCAGGGATGCATTTGGCTGATTCTTTTGCTAACGGCTGTATGAAAGCCTTAATATAGAGTTTCTGCATGTGTGAAGTGCATGCCAAGACAAATGCAATGTGCTAAATGGAACCTCTTGATTTATTTAAATAAAAAATATGTTACAAAAAACCAGTGGATAATTGTAGTGGAATGGATCCAGACTGGAATCATCTGTCTTGTGTCTCCAGAGTGTCTGAGGGAGGGGCTGTAAGGAATATATTGCTTGTGTACCTAAGCAATGGAGGATATGCAGATAGCAGATAATTTCTTGAAACTGCTAAGATCCACCAAGGGACTCAGAGCTCTCTAGAAGACAAAGGTTATAATCAGATGTAAACCAGCTCTTTTGGCTACAGCTGATATGAACTAAGAGATTATCAAACACAGCCCATTTTCATCAGTTATCTTCCTTATAGGCACTTGCCTCCCTCTCCCCTTGAGTTCAGATCTGCAGCCAGTATCATCATCACTCTCTGCCTGGCCAAAATGGTCAAATTACAAAAAAAAAAAAATTACTATCAGAAGTGCTAAGGATAAGCACAGTTTGCCTTAACTGGGTCAGAGTATAATCCTGGAGATGTGCTGTGGGCATAGCAGCCAACAACCATGCCTTGAACTGGGATAGAAGAGGCAATGTCTTGGTGTGCATCAGCAGCGGACTAAACAGCATCTCTGAGCAGTCTTACTTCAAGGCTGGAACAACATGGACTTTCTCCTTACAACCCCTAATTGCCTGCTGACTGTGGAGGTACCTATAGCCCGCCATTGGCCTCTCTTCTGCCTCTGCTGACCTGCTAAACACTTTAAGCCATGTAACTGTAGAGCTGTTCATCAGAAACCCACCTCACATCAGAGGTTTGGTGGGTTTCTCAAGCTCAGGGTTTCCCCTGTGTTTAATAGCTGGTATTAAAGCCCACCCAAACAGGGGCTCCCAGAGCACACCTGAAGTCCACTTGAGGGCTAGTGCTGGGAAGAGGGAAGGGGAGAAGAGACTGTGTACCCAATATCTTCAGATATGAGAGACCGAGTTTTGAAGGAACTCCAGAACCTTGTGCTCCCACGTGCACTGTTGGAAATGGTGCAAAGAAGCTTCCTCGAGACATGAAGCTGTTCCACTTAGCATGAAATAATTATGCGAATGCCTCTAGGAAGAGGTCAGGGTGATCATAAAAGCCAATGCCCATAATAACAGCACATCAGATACACTGAGCGCATGCAGCTCCCACGAAGGGGCACAACAGAATAGAAATGCTCAGCAAAGTTCTCAGCCAAGGCAGGTCACTGTTAGGGATAATAAGGCAACTTCGTGTCTATATATGCACTCACAGCCGGTGGCAGACTATTTTAGCTTTAAGGGACTGTCTGTGATAGGAGGCAACCAGCAAGCGGAGAGTGGGAAACTAGATAGGAGCTAAAGCACTCCAGGAAATTCCATCGAATCCCTGGATAGACGTTGTCTCACATGTTGAGAAGTGTGATGCTGCAGTACTGGAGGAGTTATCTTGGTTACATGAGTATTTCAGTATTGCTGTCTTTGGTGAAAGTACCTGTTAGAAGAGCAAGATGGAGTGACAGTGCTTGCATAAATGTATTGGGATGGAAAAATACTAAAATATGGTTCAGAGAAAGAATTAAAGGTGAGATTTTCAGAACTGCTTTTAGAAAGCTGGCACTCCATTCTTTCTCATTTCTAGTAGGAAAAGGGTATCCTAATTGGACACCTTTGAAAATGCCTCCTTTCTTTTCAAAACAACGTAAATTCATTTTAATTAGTTTGTATTCTTCAACCATTTAAGCACTTCAGAAAATGTCACCATGAGTCAACAAAGATGTGCTAATCAATTACATCAGTGAGTTTAACATTAGCATCCCAGTATTAAATTATTCTTCCACATTTATTATATAGTTTCTAAAAGAAGTTGTCGCCTATTAGACTGGGTTATATGAAAAATAGTGCTACCAAATCCAAGTGCCTAGGGCAGTGTAAATATCCCAACTTTGACATCCTGAAGTTTGAATACTGACATGTGAAATCATAATGTTCTTTCACAGCCTCATCCAGGGTCCACAGAAGTCAGACAGAAAATTTCTGATGACTCATGCAGGTCTGGTCTCAGGCTTTTAATACGGCTTTTTCCACCCTGTTTAATGCCTGACCTCATATAGCTTTGTTCCTGTAACAAAAATCCCAGGAAATCTCATTCTGTCTGGTACCTGACTTCGGCCTGATTTCTTAGAAATGTCAAGGTAGTTTGCTGGCATGGTGGAACTCAGAACAAAGCCTAAAGCCTGGTGAATACTGAGCTTCTTTAAACAAATACAGATCTAAACAAAGTTTTGTAGATTATGCCATGCATTAGGTTTTGGCTAATACTAAGCAACTCTGGTGAGAGAGTGAGAGCTTTCTGTTCCAGTTAAAGTTTGTGAGATATAAGAGTCATGCACATCCTAAAACAGTAAGTGAGTGTGGTGCAGAATGGGGCCTGTAATAACTTCTGACTCTGGGAGCCCATCCTGCAGCAGGAGGGGACAACACTGCAGTTCAGCAATCAAAGTGCTGGACTGGGCCCTTGGAGCTGCATACTTCACTCCTGGCCTACAAACCACATTGCGTGAATTACTACAACTCTGCCAGCCTGAATTTCCCTCTGTTTAAAGGGAGAGAATGCTAATTTTTTCACAAATCTCTATGGTAGGTGATTGTTTTGTTTGATTAGGACCAGCTCCCTTATTATTACTCAGACAGCAAGAAAAATTCAAAGATGTGAGAATTTTTTAGACAGTGCAATTAATTTTGTTTATGGCATGTTTTGTATTGGTAGTGTAACAAACTGAAAAACCACAACTCTCTTTGAACCTCACTTTCTTCCTTCACACAGAGTTTTTCAATTTCACAGCACACAACTGATTCTGGAGGAGGGGGGGCAGAGGGGAGAAGAGAAGTGATGATTTTGGCAGCGACACCGTTATGATTTGCTAAAATAGCAGCTTGGCAAATCTGGTTTCTGAAATATCTCATGTTTTGTTAATTACTGACAGCTTTGTTTTTAACTGAACGTGAAACAATGTGGAGAAATGGGCAAGCATGGCCCCTGACTCACCACTGCCCAGCTACGCTCGGCAGGTGGGAGCAAGCTGTCTCCAAGAAGGGGCCCAAGCAGTAATTGCTGCCCCAGTTCATGAGGTTCAGCAGATAGACACAAGGGGAGAGTTCCTGGAATCCAGCTATGAGATGCCCAAAAGGAACTCTTTCTGCCCCATGCTCACTGGGCCAGTAAGAGATTAGAAATCTTGCCAAAAAGGAATGTGAAGCAGTCTGGAGAGGTACCCCCTTCCCCAGACACGGTTTTCTCTGGGTAACAATGAGGCACAGGATGACTTGGGGGAACTGTTGGCCTTGGTTCTGTCCCATATGGAAAACTGGGAGGGATCTAGCTGCTCTAGACCACCAGTGCCTGGAAGCATCCCTTCAGGAGCCAGGGGTTTACCTGGAAATGCATCTTCAGGGGTAGGTGGAGCCCAGTCACTTTACCCATGTTTGCTTCAGACTAGGGACCACATCCCATGAAAAGCAGCATACTGTGAGACTTGAGGATGTCTGAAATAAGTGTGGGCAAAGTTGGCCAGAGTAGACGCTCCTCTTGCAGTTCATCTGTCAGCATGTCCTGGCCAACTGGAAGTTCATGTGGAGCATATCTCCACATACTTTCATCTCCACAAAATCTGAGTGAGGCTCAGTCTTCCTGGGTCAACCAACGCAGGGCAGGCACAGAGCATGGACTCACTGGGCAAGCTTGAGAGATGCACTTTGGACTGGGATCTCTCAGGCAGAAATATGGGAGTTTTGTATGAGCAGGAGCTTGTTCTGCAGGTCCTGCCCTCTGTGCTCCTCTCCCAGTGAGCGTGATGGACTCTGGTACCAGAACAGGGGGAAATTCAAAGACATAGAAAACTCGAAAATTTAAGTCTAATGAAAGATTATTTCTTCTGCTGGCATGCATGTAATTAATCTCTTCTCTGCTCCAGGATATCTCAGGGGCCAAGAACATAGCAGATTTTTTTTCAAGGACCTGATAACTATGTTAAAACAAAAATATCCAGCCAGGTTAATAAATTTGACAAAAGCGGAAGAAACACTTCAAGGTTTATACCCATCTGTAATGAGTGGAGACCAGGACTGAAATATTACTGGGAACAAGGGTTCCTAAGGATGCTTGTGTGGTGACAAGATACTGGAGTAGCAAGACTGCTGGCCATGTAAAGCTATTCATGCATAACTGCGCTCCTAATGATCCTGTGGCAATTTAATTTTTGACCTATGTTTATTGTACTGGGTAACTATCACATCCGCTTTTTGTTTCTTTATTAGCGCAGCTCATCAGGCACCCTGTGTGTGTGTGTGTGTGTGTGTGTGTGTTTGTATATGCACAACACATAGACATAATTACACATAAGTCCTTCAGTGTCACTTTTCCCAGAGCAGAGTAACACTTTGCATATGAAATGAATTTTTATAGAAATAATGCTACAGAGATAATTTTTTTCCGACCATTTTTTCCTCTTTACTAATACATGAGAGAAATGGAAACAGTGAGTCAGAATATATCTGTAATCACATGGCATGAAGAGAAATTCAATTTCCAAAATGCTGAGCTTTGTGTCTCTGTGCAGAAGGAAGTCTGTAAACTTGGGCTGTACAATGCACATCACAGATCTGGCATTCATGACTGATAAACTCTTTTGAGAAGCAGCAGTATCTCAGCCCTGACTAGACAAAGATATTTTGCAACAGTCCTCTCACTGAAGTTAGCTGGAGCTAAGGAAGTGTTCTGGGAAATCGGGCTTGTACAGTAAAAGCAGAGTATTAGGAACACAGGGTGCAAACTTTGGCTCTTCCACAAACTCGTTGCTTGACCTTCAGCACAACAGAAGAAGGACAGGAGTCCAAAAGTGCCCTGGGACTGCTTTTCCATCACTGAGCTGTCCCTCTTTAACTAGCACTTGTTTTTCTTGCTATGCATCAGGATCTCATTTCCTCAGCCAAAAACAAAAAGGCAGAGGGGAAAAATGTCCTATAAAGGGATCCTGAATTACGAAGCCCAAGCCCCAGACCCAGAAAACCTCACTGACAGGTTTCCCCCTTTTTATATAATTAAGAAGAGGAAGTATTACTCAGTGAAGTAGGATTTCTCTGCATAAAGCACTGGATGCTGTTTCAGTCCGACTTCTCATCCTGCACAATCCTTCATACCCCCCTGATGCTGTCTAGAGAGGAAAGGCAGCCCTCCTGCCCCACAGGTGGGGAAGCCTCCTAGTCCCACCGCCCAGTGCTCCTCCAGGATGCTGCCACAGCTGTCCCTGGCTCCACCACAGCACTGCAGGCAGAGGCGCCTGCCACGCTTCCCTCTGGCAGGTCGTTGCCTTGACCTCTAAACAATGAAACTTTACGCAAAGAATGGAGGGACAAAAAAAAAAGAAGGAAAAAAAAGGAAGAAAAGAAAAGAAAAAACTATGTGATGGCTGGGAATGAGGCAAAGAAAAAAATTACAGGAGTGCAAAGTACAAAGGGGTTAAAAAAAGGAAAGAGAAAAAGAGATGGGAGACTTGAATAGCACTGAATATTTGAATTTCCTTTTGTTTGAGAGGGGGTTTTTTTTAAGCCTGCTTGGAAATGTAAAGGGCTTTCTTTTTTTTCATACAGGTGTTCTCTATACATTTTTCCAATTAGAAAAATCTCCTTTATATATTTAGCACTATTTAGAGGGGACTGGGAAGATAAGGCTGCTGAGGAATGCTGCAGGCTAAAGCTAGGTTCTCCAAACTGGCTTTTGTTGCATCAATGTGAATCACTTAATAATTCATATTTCAGAATACATTAATGCAAATGATAATTTTAGCTTGCTATTGAATTTTTAAATATGCACTACGAGCAATTTATGTTTCTGTTCATTTTGCCAGGTAAAACTGTTTAGACGTTTTTAACATATGCTTGGTTTCATTCATCATATATCATTCCATTGTTTTAATTTGGGGTAATTAAAAATTAGGAACATCACAAATAATACATGGAGCCCTATGTTCACGGAAAAATAACATGGAAACGATGCTCAATCTTGCAATTTGAATGAAAGACATTTTTCAGTGATGCTGCAGTAACAAAATAGCAGTGTCCTGTGTTTCTGAAGATAATATATATCTAAATAATAATTACTGTGATTAATTGGTATCTCTTTTTCTTTCAGTCATTAGTGAGTTTTTTTCTGGAATTTTTTTGTTTAGATTTACAAGTAATATTTGCTGTAGGAAGGACAAACACGTTGTTCCTCTCCTACTGAGCTGGCTAGATAATTAGAAGACTCAAAATCAGAGGTTATTGAAGATTCACTTTCTTTTTTTTGTTTCTGGAAAATAATTGTCAGCTTTGACCCCACATTTCAGAGACACAGTGGGAGCTGAAGTGGCACACAAGCTGTGTGACCCAGAGCGGCCAAGCTGGGCTTTGCCCAGGGAAAGGTAAGCTGCTCTGGGATTCTTACTTTGCCCCTCGTCCCTCCAAGGTCCCCAGGGAAACCAGTCCTGCCTGCCCAAGTGACCGTGGCTCAGCAATGTGCAACTTGGTAGGGGTGTATTTAAAGCAGCAGCTGGGTACAGGGGATGCAGAATCCTGCAGCATCTTGCTCTTTCATAAACAGTGTATGTGCCCTCTGTGACTTGTTGCAGAGAAATAAAATGTCTGTAGAGAGGGCCAAGGAGTGAGGAGGACATCCCGAGGCCCGGCTGTGCCTTCTCTCTTCCTCACGTTTCTGATTGTGGCTCTCCAGCTCCAGCATGTCTGGGAGGATGTTAACTTGGCTCTTGCCCTGTTCAAGGGGTCCAGCAAGTTCTCTCCCATTCAACCATGCCTGTAACAAAGGACAAGAAAGAGACTTCTGAACCCCTTCTACACCTCTGGGGAAGATGCATTACCACCTCACCTTCCCACTTTATCCGCTGGGCAAAGGAAATAAAAATTGATGCTCTCCATCCCTTTCCAGGACGGCAAACCCATCTTTTACCACCAGTAGTGCCAGACTGCATTCCACAAACACCTACTTGCCCCTGGCTTTCCTTTGGCCACCATGAGTGCTCAGCTATGATAACATGGTTTAGCATTTGCTAGATACGAGATCTATAGCGAGATATGACCCACCTAACTCTGGGACATATCCCAAAGCTCCCATATGCAAATCTCATCCTGTACTTAATCAAATATCATCCATCCAGGGAGAGGAGGAAAAGAAAAAACTGGAGGTGCTATTAGAAAAGAAATTATAATGAGAAGAAAAGAGATATCAAGGAATGAAAACAATTTGTTATAAATTAATATTACATCCTGGGGATATAAATATGTCTGGTTATTGGAACGCACATTCTTCCCCTTAAACCATTGCTTGAAGCATAAAACTTCCCACGACATGCTGTATTGGTCAATGTATCTCTGTAAGAAGGTGCTTTGTATCTCAGAGGTAGCATAAGAGCCATTAGATGTGGGTGTTGCTATGGTAACTGCTCTTTTTTTTAATTGAATAGCATAGTAAGTAGTCTTGTAAAACCCACCAACCCGTAACTTGCTGGTGCCCTGAGGCAGCATTAATGCAAGCACCTTTTCTTTGTCTTATTTCCTTCCTAGAGAGATGCAGGTACCTCAGCATAAGCTGCATCCTTACAAGGGTAGTAACTGTGCCAGGAGAGTATGTTCCGATGCCTTTTATTACGGGGATGGTAAACAGAAGGTCAGGTAAGATATACCAGTTTTATTCCGGGTCGCTTTATATATCATAGGGTATGGTAGACAGAAGACTCTCCCCTTCTTTTCCAGCTGAGATGGAAAAGCCAAAATCTTTTCCTAATGTGTCATCATTCACGTCTTACACCCACTGCTCACCCCCACCCCCAGCCCAAGCCATGGTGCTGTACTGCAGCCAGTCAGTGAACCATCCAGATGAAGCCTTCCAGTCCACCAGCCATTTGAAGGAGCTGACTTTTGTTTGGTGTAAGATTTACTGGTTTTTCTCTTTCTGTTGGCGTGTCAAGTGGACATGTGTCAGGTGTGACTCTTCCTGAATCTCTGAGACCTTCTGCTTTTATAGTACTTTTCAGAAGATCAGTGATCTATTTGGCTGCTGAGCTAGGTCACCTGCCTGGACTTTGGATCCTCCCTAGTTCTTGCCTCTATTCATGTTTTAAGTCAGTAGCAGAGTATTTTTCTAAGCTCATGAATACCAGTCCTTCTCCAAGCAGGGAAACTGTCTCTCTGGTGGAACACTTGTTTGATTTGGTCAAACATACCAATTTTTCAGCTTCAGCTCCAGCTCCAGAATTCCTCTTACCACTGCTGATAAGCATGCCTTGTCATAGTTTTGCTGTGGGATTCTCTGCATGGGGCTGTATCTCCAGTTTCAATGTCCTTGTCACATGAAGTGTGCTCACCCTTTCCCTCCCAGCCCAGCCCCTTGGCCTTGGCATAGTTTTGACATTGTAGATGCTCTGCAGGCATGTCTTGTCCCTGGCTGGCCAGAAGAGCTCCTACAAGAACCTGGGATTGCAGTCATTTCTCTCTTTCTTCTCTGTGTTTTTATAATTCCCCATGAGCAATCATCCCTATGCTATTCCATGCAAGCCCACTGAAAGGAGCAATTCATCGGGATGAAAAGGAGATCACTAATGCCAAAAGAATAACTAACCCTAAGGCTTCTTTTGTTTGAGATTTTCATTTATATGTTGTCTGGGGCAAAGTCCACAGCTGAGATTTTGGTAATCCCCATTCAGGTGCTGCCAAACAAGGGTGGCACTGACACAGATATTTGAGATAAGCATTTTTTTTACCTTAAAGGTGTCCCAGGCATCTAAAAGTTCTGCTTTGCTTCGATTGTTGCACCGTTTCAGTTTTGGCAGGGCTCAAACTTATCAGATCCAGAACTATGGGTTATTGTACTTAAGTCTTCCAAGAAGCTCTCAAAGTACCTGACACATGCCAGCAGGATTGAGCTGCCCACATAATACTGTTTTCTTTGAAAGTGCTGTTGAGGGAGTGGGCACTCTCCCACCTCCAGGCTGTATCCCAGGTGGGGCACAGCAACCCCCTAGTTCTCCTAGTTCCACCGTGGGAAAAACTGTTACTGTGGTGCAGCCCATCGTCGGTGTGTGTGATTCAGAGTGGATAGATTTCCCCTTGCAGGATTCAGTCCCTGAGGGCAGATCCAAAGAAGACCCTGCGGCACAGCGTCTCACACTGGCATCCCCTTCCCCTGTTACAGAGCCTCAAATAAATCCTAGCTCTGACAAGGCAGTGGGGTTTGAAATTCCCTCCAACTATTCTGTTATTAGTTAGTTTAAATTTGTTCCTCCCCTGAGATTTCTCTGTTGGTTCCCTGTCATGTACCATCACTTTCTAATTGGTTAACTCTATTGTACCTCCCTCACTTCGTAACCCCTTAAAGCCTGCGCCCAGAGAGCGAGATGGGGTCTCTCTGGTCGGCTCCCCTTCAAGCTGTTATAGCCCTGCCCCCATGGGCAGAGACAATAAAACTTGGACTGAAGTCACCGAGAATCTGACTCTTTCCTCTTTGCCTTCGCTGCTGCCTTGTAACAACTAAGAACTGCTTGCTGCGAGCGGCTTTCAGGCCAGAAGAGCTGGGGCACCCGCACCCCAGTTTCCTTACACCTATCGGTCGCTGTTGTTTCGTGCGGGCTTAGAATCCCACGGCCGCAGGCCAAGCCGAAGCCAGGCACGGCAGCGTGGCAAAAAACAACGCAGGATTTATTGGGTTAGACTTTGCTCCAAGGCTATGTAGTTTTTCAATGACATTTTGATGTCAAATAAAAAAAGGATAGCCAGAAAAGCTGCCAAATAAAAATCTCAGCTTCAGACAGCTGTAAACTTTGGGTACATTAGGGATAGGAGCTGAGCAGTATTGTCAGAGCCTGTGATGTATTTATTAACCAAAAATGAGAAAATTTATCCCACTTCAGAGAACTAAAGTGAACTCTGGGTGTCACATAAGCCTGGTGTTGCTCTGCCATTTGGGAAGTTAATTTCCCCCTAGAAGGAAGTTATGGCCTTTAATCAAAGGCTTGTGAAAAGTGACTCATTTTGCTAGGTTGGCAAAGGTTTCTAATTTGTTTTGATATTTTTGGTCCTATCCAGAGAATGTCTCTTATTGGAAAAGACAGATTAAAGAAATAGATTAAAAAAGAGGAGGAAATGCTTGATGTGCACTTGGGGTGCCCGAATTTGTTGAAATATGAGCTTGGAAAGTCTGAGTGATCTTCACATTCAGATCACAACTTCACTGTAAAAGAAAGGTCACTTTTGCTTGTATTCTGGGGCAGCTTTTTCTCTTTTGTCCCCTTGGTAAGATCTCTCCTTTTGTATTATTATGGATGTACCTTGGTTTTGAACTTTTCCTTTTTACTCTTTTTTTTCTCTTTTTTATTCTTTTTTTCTTCTTTTTGGACAGAGGACTGATATTTCATCTTTTAAAAGATTTACAAGAAAAAGAAATAATTTATGCACCACTGTGGAAAAGCATGTCTCTGTTCATACCTTTGCATTTTACAGGAAAATATGTCATTCCTTTCAGATCCATGAATTAAGATGCACTATTTTTTGCTGAAGGCTATTTTAAATTAGGCTAATAAATTGCTGCTCTCTGCCTTGCGTGATAATGCATTACATTATCTACTGATGTACACGTATTGTTTGACTCTAATGGTGTGGAAATTAAATGTTAGACATGGGCCAGATGTTCCTATAGATGAATATGAAGTATGACTCTGTCATAGCTGAGTCTCAACGGGACAGAAGGTAGACGGTGAGGTTTTTTGAACAACAGCACAAAAACCCTTAAGTGGGTCACTTGCATCCACACCCAAGATCCAGCCCTAACACTGAGCTGTTGAGCAGCATTATCAACCTGAGCTCGCTATTATTCCTCAGCCAGAGCCAGTGCCTTTCGTACTTCAAATGCCTCAATGCTTATAAAGCCACAAAGAATGGCTCATAGAAATGGCAAATGCTTGCTGGCCTTGTCAGACTGACAGACACAGCTCGGGGTGCATCCCTGGCTCCTGCCTTAGCTACAAACATTTTGAAGCTCTCCCTCTGCCCTTCCCCCTCTCCTTGTGTATTTTCATACAGTGGCTGAGGGGGCAAACAGATGTATGTTACAGTGAATATTAATGAAGGTCCCCCACTGGCATCTCCTCTTGGAAAAGGCAGGGGGAGAACAGTTTACAATCTCACTCGCAGGGCTAAATTACCCTGTGACTCATAATCTAAGTACCAGCAGAATGCTGCTGAACATGGGTATTTAGGATATTTGATAATGATGGACAGAGGGGTTTTCAAAATTGGTAATAAAGCAGCTTTGCTTTGGGAATGCTCTGACTCACTACAGCTCACTAGCACCTACAAAAATAATACTCCTAACCATGAGATTAACCAAATGTTTGTGTTTGTGTGTGAGGTGGGAAGGAAGGAAGGAAGGACAATTTTTTGCATTATCAGTAAAGTCTGTAAGCAAACCAGAAGGACTTTTGGGAACACTGAACTGGTAATGAATGGATTCCTTATCACTAAAAAAGAGAGATGAACTTTCTCTTTTTTTTGACAGCCCTGATTGCAGGACTGGCCCCACTTGACCGTCAAACTCAGTGCAACTCTGTACTGAGGATTTCTTAACACTGCCCCAGCACACAGATGGCCCCAGACTGGCACAGGGGGGAGGGTGGTGAACTGCAGGATGAGTGTGGGAATGAACAGTGGCATGCAGGAGCAGGAAACAGCTTTGCAGCCGGGGAAAGGGCTTGTATAACTGCTTCTGGAAAAAGATGCCACAAGGTAGACTGAGGTGAGATGAAGAAGAGCTGGCCATGGCCACAGCATCACATTGCTGCTGAATGGGCAGTGGTCCTCAGCTACGTCCCATGAGGGGATGCAATGGTCAGTCATTTTCAAGGCAGAAGGGTACATCTGGCTTGAGAATTCTGAGCTGCTACTGTGTCCTACCTCAGTCTGCTGTCAGGCTAATATTTCTGCAAAGATTTTGGGTATAAGCTTGTTTTTTGGTGCCCAAGCTCACCAGAGGCCAGGGATTGTAAAGAGTTATGTTATTTTCCCTGCTGAATGTGCCAGTCATCCCCAAGAGCATCAGGCCCTGACAGCGAGCTCCTTGCCACCACATCCATGTCCACCACAGTTCTGTGAGCAGTGTGGGTAGGTGGAGGGAAGATGAGCACAGGGTGTATCCCACTGCATTTCACAGACATCAGTACCCATGTCCTGGCTGTCAGAACCATGAAAAAACCTGAGTCCCCACCAGGGGTGATGCCACAGCACTGATCCCAGGTGAAAGGCAGCATCAGGTCTTCAGCATGTCATTCGTAGAAAGCTAGGATCATTCCCCGTCAAGCTGGAGTATTTCTTGGGCCTCTTCAGTGGCAGGCGCTGTCAGATATACTGGAGAATGTTTTCATCACAGCTAACAGAGGGCTATCCAGATTGCTCGTAACTGTTTTTAGCACAGTAAACATGCAAACCAAGTGCCTGGGGAAAGAAAAAAAAAAAAAGAAAAAGCCTGTCCTTGCAGTAGCTGATCATTTTTAATTAAATCTCAATCTATCAATCTAGTTACTGTGTGAGAGGAAGAGAACCAGACTTGAATGGTTTAGGATGTGGGTGATCTGAGATGCTCTGTGACCCTGTGCAGAAGCCCAACGTGGCCAAGACACTCCTTCTGCCAGCATGAGGACAAGGCACAGGGCCGGAATGGTCCTGCCAGCCTGGCCTCCACCATGCAGCTCACAGGTCGAGAGAGTCTGTCAGAGCCTGGAGTAGGTTTCTTCAGGAGGTGTTGTGGCTCCCTGCCTCACTGAACTTCCATGGAAAGCAGGGTTTGTCTTGATTTGGGTGTCCTGGATGGTACCATGAGAAGCATGAGCACTTCTGCCCAAACTGCTGCAATGCCAGCTTCCTCCCCAGTTGGATGGAGCTGAGCATGGCCCAGGAGAGCTGGGTGCTATGGCAGTTGGGCACCATTTGGGATGGGACAGAGCTTGGCGTGCTCCTGCTAGGCACCCTGCACCCTTGGCATCTGCAGTGCCTCTCCTCAGTGGATGAGGATAGAGTGAGTGGGGAGTGAGTTACCTTTTGGCTTCTGGGCTCAAGGATCCATCCCTTCAAATGAAACTGGTCCAGAGTACTTTAAAATGTGAAGGTAGAGAGGGTTCATCTGATGAAATGTGGTATTTACTGTCTTCACATCTTTTCTCTCTCACTGTTAGCTGTATTGTTCATGAATGAAGAACAAAAAAAATGTAAAGACAGTTGCCAGTTTTGATACCAGTTTTGGGTCTGAGAGGAGGCGGGAGGGGGAGGGAATGGCATGTGTTCATCTGCATTTCAAGAACAATGAGCCTCAAACCTGAAATTGTTTCCTATTTGAAAATAGTGATTAGCTAGAGCCAATTTAGCTTACTGTATAGTGTCCAGCATCTGAGCATCTGAGCTGTGGCCCTCTTTGAGCATGATCTCCAGAGGTCCTTGCCAACCGCCACCTTTCTGCGATTCTGTGATCTCAGAGGTGTTATAAAAGGTGAATAAATGAAGCCTCTGATGCCCTGTTGCAACAAGGAACTGAGGCACAGAGTAATGTACCTAGGTATACAGTGGCCTGGTTGTGTGCTGAAAAGCACTAATAGGACAACTTAACGTGCAGCCCTGTTCTCTTAAACAAGCAGCCAGAGATGATCATATGGCCCTTGGATTGCACTTGTGGCTCAAAATAAGGATAGAGGCAGCCCTATCTGATCTATGAGAGTGCCTGCAGTGGCCTTGATTTCCTATTGAGACACCACAGTCCAAGAGAATAAGCTTCTTATCCATCTCATAACACCTCCCTTGTTTTTCATATGTAATATGCCTTATGTGTTAATTCATTTTCTTGAAACTTATATTTCAAACGTCCATAGCGCCTTAATACACCTTAAGAAGCCATCAGGTTTTCCACGCTCACACAGTAGCAGGTATTTTGGCAACAGCACCTTCCATTTACTGCAGTGGAAAAAACGTCATCAATTCTTGATTCAGTGGAAACTACTAAATTAAAAATCCTTAAATTCCATGGGTCCAGGGAAATTCGGGGCTTGATTCTACATCTATCAATTGAATGGGAATATTCATCTATGGAACCAAGCCTTGCCCCTGATTAAAGGAGCTTTAGGCTAAATACAAACAGTATTTAGTGACTAGGGGGGAGGAGGAGGGAGAAACCAGCCACCTAAATATTATCTTTTTCTGATAAAGGTGAGGTGTTGTCATTCTGGAAACCTCATTTTGCTATAGGTCTCTCCATGCAACTTTCCCTGAGAGAGATGGGTGGGTTTTTTCTACATATTTGCCTCATAATTCTACATCCCTGCTGGTTGCATAAATTAAAGTGATATGATCACTTGTTATCATGATTTCTTACAGCTCAAAGGAACTCCTGTGGCAGTCAGGCAGTAATACAAAATTAATGTCAGGCACTTTCTACCGCTTCACCAGAAGGTGCCCAATGATCCTGCACAGGAAGTTCTCTCCTGTCTGTGACAGGTTTGTGATGGGCTTGCCTTCTGAATGGCACATTGTCCAGTTTGTAGGATTTTCTCCATGTCTGTGCTTTCTTGGTATCTGCAAAAACTTCCATGGAAATTCTCAAATGAGAGCTTGTCCTTCCTTCCTTTCTTTCTATGATGAGGACCTGTGGCCAAGGAAAATTGAGCCAAAATCTCCCAACTCACAGTCGCCACCGCAAGCAACATCCAATCAGAACGGCTATTGTACAAGGCTTAGCACATTTCAGCTGGTGGCCTGACAGGCTGACCAGTGCTCACATAAGCCAGTCAGTCCTCTCATTCCTAAGCAGCTTCAGGTGGAACCATTACTTAATTAAAAATGCCTTGACCAGTCCCATCAATGTGGGAAGCCAAGACCACAAAGACTTTATAAGACAAGTCAGTGTGACTCCAAATGAAAAACCTACTCTGGCTTTTCCCTTTGCCCTCTAATTTCCACTGCAGATTCATGTCCTGGTGAGTCATGACACATGCACAGCACATTTGTATATGAAATAACTTGTCTTTTCTGCTCTTCCCCCTGCTACACTCCTGGGGGTGAGCTGCTTCCTCACCCCCACACTTCATTCTTGTTCCTAGAATTGTTCACCAAAAACTTACTTTCTAATAGCAAAAGAAAGAAAAAAGGAAAGAATTTTCCAATGGCCATCAGGCTGTTACAACTGTTCAAGGGTTTAGCGTGGATTTGACTTTCAGCATCAGCCCAGGACTGTGAGCACAAGCTCTGACTGATGATGTGAGCAATCTCTCTGCCACACTAAGCTAATCACAGCAAGCCAGCTTGAAGTGTCAGTGTATGATGGACAAATGCTGAATGTCAAAACAGATGGGAAATAATAAGTCTTTCTTTTATGTTGTGAACCTACCAAGTATAGTTTGCTAGTGATGAAACCTTTGCAAATACATCCCTGCAGATAGCTTGAATACGGCCTCAGTTCAGAGCTGCTGAGTGAAATACTGAACAATGGATTCCTCTTTGCAAACACATTTTTGTTTAAAAAGAAAGTTAAGGTGAAACTGTTCAAGTGTAAAAAGTGCTACAGATTGGATTCTTGGCCCTAGGTGTTAGAATTTTCTCCCATTGAAAGTGACTTTGACAAAATGCTTCCAATCACCCTTCTCCTGCACCACAGGGAAGGCAGCCATGCCTACACAGATAAATAATGGTTGCATCTGAAGGAGAACATTCAGTGAGCTGGCATAAGAGATGCTACCAGAGAGAGATTTGCTTGTTCTATAAAGCATGAGGACCTACTTTTGGCCAAGGAAATAAACAGAATTTGCCTGCAAGTTTATCCTCCTACAGTGCTAAAATATTTCTTTCCTATACTTAGTCTCTATGTTTTTACTAAACTCCATGCCTCTGCTGCCTGCTGTTCTCTTTTCCCTTCTCCAGTGGTTCTCTCTTCTTCCAACTTCTCTTCTTCACCATTGCCTCCTCTCATTTCTTTTCCTCTTGTGCAATATCCTATCACATACCATCAAGGTTTTATCCTCCCTCTACTTTTATAGACTCCAGTTAGTACTTGTAAACTCCCCTGGCAGCTGTACTGCAGCAGTGTTTCCATACCAGCCCTTCCTTCACCCTTTGCCCCAAGCCAATTATGGATGTTTGTTTATTTGCATAAGGTACTTTTTGAAAGATCCTTTCCCACAGCTATGTCAAGTTCCTAATGCCATTTCATCATCTAAAATGCTTCATTCTTCACAGCTGAAGTGAGAGCCTGCTGCCTGCTTACAGTGACTGATAAACGGGTAACCACAAGAAGTCTAAAATATAAAATTAATCTGTGTGGGCTGGTTCATGACCCTGAAAAAAACATCTATCCATGCAATAATCCTTGTCTTTGGTCTACCACTGATCTAGCCATAAAGAAATTGACAGATTTTTGTTACCTAACAGCACCCTTTTCTGGGAGATATATAAGGAAACGTAAATAACAGGCCTCTCTGGGAAGCATATGGTACAGCAGCAGAAAATTGTGACTCTAGCAGTGGGACTCTGCCATGGTAACCTCACCCAACATGGGGAATACTGTGTCTTCTCCTAGTTGGTCTGTGTTTTCAACCTCTTTAAAGAGATAATTTGCTCAGGGATTGTTTCAGTGGACAAATCCTACTCACTGGAAAAAGAGGTCACTTTCCCAGGGCAGGACTGGACTTCATTATGCCTTACTGATGCTCTAATGAGGCTCCACTCTTCCAGGAGTGTGGATGGTTCTCTAGTTCGTCTCAGGCTCAGAGAAAATCTGTGTTCACTTTTTTTTTTTTTTTGGTCAGATCCTGTTGCATAAACACAAACTTGGACTCTTGGCTGGTTTTGCTCATACAGCAGCAGCCAGCAGCTTCTCCTGCACCATCTTGAGTATTGACGCTTCCATTCTTACGATGAGGGGAACTGGCAGCAGGAAGCTCAAGGCAGTCAGAGATGAGAAGAAAGAGGAATTCCTGCCAGACACCTCAGGAATGTTGATTTGTCTCTTTGGGTCTACGTCTGCTCACTGCACACATGTCAATCTGTGGAGAAGAGCTCACAAATCAACCCCTTCTCAGGTGCTTTGAGCCAACTCGTACATTTCAGAAAAAGCCACACTTGGATAAGTAATGTAAGATGATGAACCAAGCCATACACATGGGAATGCCAGGCAAACTCTTCAGTATGGAATGTTGTGGGTGACAGGAGACAGATGTATGTAAACATTAGTGGACACACAGGTCCCAGTTTCCCTCTGTGCTTTAGAGAACACACAAGTCCCAGTTTCTGCCTTGAATATCTTCCCATTGCAATACTCTGCTCTTATGTTCTCAGAATTTTGCCAGGTCAAGTTGTTTAAACACTTAATTGTTAAATCATTAAACTGAATATATTTTCTTTCCCTGTTGTCCATCCAAAGCTAAGGATTTGGGAGAAATTAAATCAAAATATTTCAGGTTTTTGTGGTTTTTATGAAGTTGAAATTGAAATCAAGGAAAATTATTTGTTTGGGAGAAGAAAAAGCATACAGTCTTCATTAAGACGTCCTAATACTGTGCTGCTTGAAACTGAGTATCTGCTTTCAGGATGTTACTGTGCGTATGCTTGTTTGCCATTTTAGTGGACATTTTTCTCAAATGTGGCAAATTGTATATATATATATATACATATATAAAATGAAAATCACCATATGTCCATGTCTGGAGAAGACTTTTTGAAGCTTGTGAACTGAAGTATCTGAAGAATTCTACTTTCAGACCTTCCCAATGAGGACACTTCATCCTCTCATGCCTGGAGACCAAATTATATGGTCTTGCTATCAGGTGACTTGTCATGTTCCAGACAGCAATATAACCTAGTCCTTCCTTACAGTGGCTGAAGGATGGTATGCTACTGTCAATGGAGCACAAAGCAAGGGAATTTTCTTTTTCAGTTCCAATTTCTAGAACTGTTCGTGCCCAGAGCAAAAGGCATAAATGGGATGAGGTAGAGTTTTGGGCAAAGGTTTGGGCAAAAAGAGAAGCAAGGGAGATAATATTAACCTTAATTTCAGTATTTTCTTGTTTTTAACCTGTTTTATTCTGGCATCTTTGTAATCTTTCCTTATGATGCAATTATATGCATTGAAAATATCCTTATTATTTACAGACAAGCATAACAGTAAAATATATGCATCATTTTCTTTACACTGTAGCTGCATAAAAGGTTTACGAAATTGTCTGTGACAGTTCCTTGACAGGAAAAACCAGAGATATTACTATAGTAACATTCAAAGGTGATTGCAACAAAAATAAAATAATTTAAACTAAGGAAATATTTGCTCACATAACGTGAGTCATTTGGATTGTGAATTCATGACAATGGTGAAGAAGGAAAAAATCATCAAGGAAGAGTGACAATATGCCCTCACTCCATACTGCAGAATCTAAAGGCTCCCACTGTCAACCAAGGAAAAAACAATAACATAAAAGTGGAACGTATATCCCTGTTTAGCAGACTTAAATTATGCACTGAAAGTGGGCTGAGTTGCTTTCACATATGCTTTGGATTGCCCCTTGATTTCCGTGCAAGCGCCTGTTTATAGCAGGGATGTATCTGTGCAGAGAGGAACTCAGTGCCCCTTAGATCAGGCTGTGAGTATGAAAGACACTACAGAGATCTTCATCAGAGATCAGAAATATGCAGAAAGAATCTGAAAGCAGATTTTGCGCTGCACAAGAGCATGGCATCAAATGTGGGCATTCCTGTTCTGCTCCCAGCAAAGTATATATAATAATAAAAATAAATTTAAAGCCACTGTGCTCCTGAAGACCTCTGAGCTCTTAAATAGATAAAACCAAGATGCCAAATTCTGCTCTTCCTGTGCAGCTCCATTGATGTGCCAGGGATGCAGAGTCTGACATTAAGAGATTAGCACAGTGCAGGTGGGATGCAGAACACCACAAAAGGACAAGGTTATGATTTTTCCATACAGAAAGACTGAGGAGGGGCTCCTGCTCTGAGTGATTTCACTTTAGATGACAGGTAAAGAAAAAAAATGAATATAAGACTGTGCATATCTCTCTAATGTGCTGTAGCAGTCTGGCTTGATACAATGGCAGCTGTGAGTTTTGGGAGATACTTCTCGGAAGTGTGAAGGCATAGGGAAAATGCAGCCATATCAGACACAGAGCTCCCTGTCTCTCTGCCCCTAAGATATGCTACATTTACTTAAGAATGGGCAAAACACACTTCAGACACCATTAACACACTGAAATAAATTGTATCTTAGAATAGGTGCCTTGCCTCGTAAAACAAGGAATGGCGTTCAAATGGAGTGATTTGCCCAGCTGCCATTCTCAGCCTACCTCAGAGTCTGAATCCAGGACAGGCAATTCCATGGGCAACTAGCTGCCTTGGTGGAGGGGAATGCCATGCATCCAAGGGCGTGGGGTGGGGGAGTGGAGGAGTAGGACAGGACAGAGGCAGGGGAAAGAATTTAGCCTTAGCTTCTAAAATCCAACCCTCTCTTTTAAGAAAAAACATTTTTAAATTGCCTTGACAGCCAGTGTAGCCAGCTCTGAAGTATGAAAGTTCAAAGAAATTGTGTTTCTATTGCCTAATTTTTAATTAGTCTGTGGGTAAACAGGAGCTTTGAAGTTGTCTACACAGCAATTTCCATATGCCCTGTTGACTTGAAGATACCAAAGACTCCAGCAATATTCAAAGCTGCCCTCTGCAGATGTGTAAACGATTCCACAAAGTGCAAATGTGGGGATTTAGGTCTTAGCCTGAAAGATCTTTTTAAGGATACGCATACTACTTCCAAAAAGAGACCTTCCACACAGACCTATAGGTCTCTGAAGAACAGGTGCAAAGTCGGGTTCCCAGAAGTGCCGACACCTGCAGATCCAGTACAGACCACTGTGTCATAGCGTAGGCCAAGAAGCTCTGAGCAATAAATTTGTGTAAGCGACAAAATCCTCCAGATTGTAGAAAAATCAGATGGTGTTCATTTCCATGATAATTCGTGCTTTGGTTGAGCTACTTTTGACTTACAGTGAGAGATGAATTTGACCTGCTCTCTCTTTCTCATCTGCTGAGCTGCAGCTGTGCCCTTTAGCACTGTATATGTATTCCAAGCTCATCTAGATGTTGAAACAAAAGCACAAATTAGATGACAATCTTCCATTCTTTCTGTGTGCTGCCAATACCTGTTTGTCACTATAATGGTATTAATCATCTTTTATTTATAGCAGAACATTGGAAGCTTCCATTTTTCCCTTTTGATTTATTTGTAGGACAACAGGTGCACAACTTAAGCAGGTGTATGGATGTGTGCATATGTTGTGAGTTTGCTGATAGCCACAAAACATCTTTAGTAAATTATTACTTGTATCAAAGCTGCCATCATTTTCATTTCATGCCTAAACTTAATTCCACAGCTGTTAGCTCCCACACTCCATTAGCTGTTTTGTGTCACAACCGCAGTAATGCGGCTCAGGGGTGCAAGACCTCTTCTCTCGCCCTCCAAAAACCCACACAAACAAAACATCTCTAAACCATACACTGCTTCCAGTTTCTTCTGAAACTTGGGAGAGGCACCGAAAATGTATCAACAGTTTCCATTGGCAACTGCTGCAGAATAGCATGTAACAAGTTCAACAGCTGACATGAAATGCCTTTCCATATGTAAAGCTCTGCCTTAAACACACAAGGGACACGAAGAAAAAAACTTCGTACTTTCTTTTTCTTTTGTCTAACAGTAAATGGGTAGTGTTGAAGTGCTGGATGCTTAAAAAAAATGCAGTTATAATTTTGGATCCAAGCTGTGAGAACACTCATCGGAGACAACTGTTCTCCCATGGGCTAGCATTGAATAAACAATCACAGCTCTGTGTGATATTAGTTCTTAACCAGATTCTAGCATTGAGCTGTTGCCTCGCCATGGTTACTTGCCTTTTAAACCAATGTTTCTTTTCCTTCTTTTTTGCCAAGATTCTTGCTTGCTTGGCAGTGGCTCGTTCTCATTTGAACTTTTGCCCTATTTTAATCTCCACCAAATTTTTTTACTCTAAAAGAACCTTTTCACTGATATCTCTTTGTTGCCCTGAATTTCTTTTCTGTGTGTGAGAACTTACTTGGGGACATGGCTTACGGGAAGGAGACCAAGTGACTGTCTTCTTCTAAGTATCCAGCAGCTGGCAGACATCTGTGAGATTAGAAAACAAAGCCACAACAGCACAAGACAGTAGCCACTCCCAAAATAAAATTAAATAGGAAATAAGGAGACACACAAACTACCAGGTCATTCACTTGGAGATTTATTTGCACTTGTCAGCTCCTGAGCTTGCCTCACTCCATTTCATCTGAGGATAACACTGTTAAAACCCATGTAAGAGCATCGCTCTGACACACAGGGTTCCAATGCAGAATCTCTCACTTGTCCTGTGCCTCTGGAGCTGGCAGAGTACCAGGGTCCCATGGATCATAGTAAAACCCTAAGGAAGGGGAATATACCTCTGGTTGCTTTGGGGCAATTCTCCAGGCATACCGGAAGAAATAAACCAACAGCTTATATAAAAAAACCTAAAATTCCTCCTTTACAACAAGAATATGTTATCCTGAAATATTTGGACTATTTTTTTTCTGTTGTCTTTTGTGGAGATTCTTAAATGAGAAAATCAATGGGAACTTTCTGAAGGCTCTGTCCAAAAATTTCTAGCCACATAGTTGATTAAAATTATTTCCACTGCTGAAAAAGAAAAAACCACAGCTTTGTCTTAGTTGCTCATTCAGCTTCTTATTCCTCGGAAAATGTCACTGTGTGGTTGCCTAAAGGAAAGGCAAGTACATGTTTATAATACACGTGCTTATATGGATAGACACATACAAATGTACAAAACCACAACAAAAGTATCTTGTACTAATAGTTCATTTCGGTAAAATCTGTTTTCTTACCAGAAACATAACTTTCAATTTTCCAGTGTTAATAAAAGCTCTGTCATTACAATTTATTAATCTCTCATTCTTGGCTATATCATTTGGGCTGAATTTTTAGCATAAAGTAAAACATAGTTTAAGCCTCTAGGACTACATACCCCTTTGCTGCATGTAAAATGAACCGGAGTAACATCCTGCTGGTATGTGCATCAGATATTCTGACAGACAAACCAGAGGCCAAGGATTCAGTCATCTATATTCACAGATTAATAAGGAGTTGTGTGCACAGACTTACATATACCTAAGACCAACTTTTCACCATTTAAAGTTTTCTGACATTTAAATCTAGGAAAAACAGCAAGCGATATCTTTCTTTTAAAACATAATCTTGCCAATACTGTGTATGTTAGAAGATTTTAAATTAAATCAATTAAAATCCTATCCTTGTTTGCTTTTATTTATTAACTTTTAGAGAGAAATTTTCTTCATAGTAGCAAAATCAATACTCTGAGATAAAATTTCTAACAAGAATTTCCTTTCTCATAAAATTTTATTGGCAATTTAATTTTTCATGTCCATTGAAACAGTAAAATGTAAAGAACAATGCTCCTTTTCTTTCTAGTAAAAGGTCTTTATTTACTTTGTACCCAAGCAGGAGGTACGTTTTCAGCTGAGTTCAATCAATTTCTGCATCTTTGATATCTCTTCATTTGCACAGAACCCTGGCTGACAGAAAAATCACTAGTTAATTGACTAGAGCATGCTTTATATGCGAGTGTTGGTTACACTCTGCTTCGCAAGTCCCTTGTATCTGAGTTGGAAGTGGGCAAAAGTGTCCCTCCGAACACAGCACGCTACATGCACAGAATCTGGCTGTCACCTTGGGCAATCTACCCCTTAATGCCTAATATACAAATACCTAGTTGGATCTAGCTGAATTACTGTGCTTTCCTGTTGCATATGTACAGCAGCAAGCCGTTGCACTACTTTGGGCTCTGAAGGGAAATTAAAGGGCCCAGTGTGTCACTCAGTCCAAGATGGGAACACAGATGTGAGAAAGACAAGGGTCCTTTCCAATCCTTTGCCATAAGAGGGCAGGAGACAGAGAAGGAAGGCTGTTCAAAGCCTTACATAGGTGGTAATGCCTTGCTTCATTCTAGGCTCTCCCATCTGATGACTCCAAAACTGTTTGTATAGTTTGAGTCACTGGAAGATGCCAAGGCGGACACAAATATTATGCCAACGTCATGGCAGGGAATTGGGGATGCCGCCAAATTAGGTAACTTCAGTCCAAGACTCACACTGAGATCCACACCTAATACAGCTCCTGCTGCGTTTCTCATGCTGGAACTGGTCTTTCTGGTGAATGGAAGCCTCCTTTTATAGGAGCAACACCAGAACAAAACAGTGCCTTGAAGAAATGTGGATGGGAGCACACACACAACCACACTCTGTCACCGACTGCGTGGCTCCCACCAGGTAGCAATTAGCACAGAATGTGCGCCACAATATGTAGGCGCAATAATCCTTAACTGCTGGCAAGCCCCCTCATCCAGCATCTCATACTGTTCTGGTTTTCAGTCAGACACGCACAGCCAGCACTGCCCAGCCTTTGGGAAGGGGGCTTCTCCCCACACAATGCTGACTTGTGTCCCAGTGCAGAGTGTCGCTTTCCCACACGGAGCAGTCCCTCGATCCGTGAGTAGTGCCTACGGCTTCTTCAGGGACCAGTTGCAAAGGACAGTGCAGCTCAGCAGGCCCTTTGTAAATGTGTGGCCATGGCACATTCATCAGTAACAATGACCCCTGTAATCATTTACAATGTCTTTGTGCCTCTGTGTGTAAAAAAATGCTGCTATGCCAAGCCAATGGAAGAAAAAATTGTGCCGTGGTTTTGGCTTTAAAACTGGGACTGTGAAGCATTATTTGTATCAAGGGATGAAATAACAAGGCGGAAGGGCGAGAAAACTTGAAAGGAAATAGACTTAGGGAAACAGAAGCTGGAAGTAATCAATAAATCATAGGATAAAGTAAAGAGAAAGAACCTTTAAAGTGCCCAGCTTAAATGTCAAGAGTATTAGAACAAAAGAGCTCAAAGTGGGAGAATGTGTGACAGGAAAATATGCTGAAACTCTGACAGAAAGTATATTCACTCCTGAGCATGGAAAACATACCGGCAATGAAGGGCAGCAGAGAAAAACAAAGAAATTAGGCAATTGTGTAAGTTCCTCTTCTATGTATAGTCTGAACACACAGGATCAGTATTATTGTTTCTAGAAGATTCTGGGGAGTAAAACCAGGTGAAAAAACCCAAACATCCCAGCAGTGGAAAAGATCAGTTTTAAATTTTATAATATGCTGGGAATGTGCTAGCACCTATGCATGAAGGTATGCCATCAATGTTGCAGAGTAATAGGATCTTGCTGACATTGTACTACACCAAAAGAGAAACAGAGCCAAGGTGGAGTTGGTCTTATATTTATCTCTAGACAAATTCATACAGCTAAAATTTAGGACTTTTTCTACTGACACTCTTTCAGTGATGCATTTAATCACATAGCTCCTGTCACACATAGGTCTAGGCATATGTCTTTGCCCTACTGAAATCAATGTGTATATCCATATACTTCAAGTTAAGCTGGTACTCAAAATATTTTTCCAAGCTGGAGCCTAAGTGCTGATGGCTTACCTAATTAGCTATAAATTGCATGGTTGCTTCTGGTTTTGGCTATTGGCTCAAAAACAGATACCTATTCTGTATGAAGCAAGCTTACAATAACTGTTATTAATGTAGTATAATACATTCTTCTGGCACCACACACGTGGACGTTGTGAAACGAAATTTTCTGTTCAAGTGGGGATTGCAGTCAATTGAGCAAAGGCTGCTTAAGCTCTCCTTAGCTGAAACCTGTAGTGAAAGAAACTACCCGGCTTTGCTGTACCTAGAAGAGCAAAATTTGGGAAGCTCTCATAGAGGCTGCTGGGATGCATTTGTCCCAGTAAAAGGCAGGCAGACAAACTTCTGGCCCTGTGCTTTGGGTGATGGGCTTCCTCAAGCATGGCAGATTTTAGGGCTTGTGCAGCTATTGTGCCACAGAGCTGGGCCACAGCCATTCGTAAGAGCCCTGGTGGTACTGGCCACTGCACAGGGCTTTTGTTTAAGCCAAGGGCCAAACAGATACCCTTTGCAATATGTGTGCAGTCAGGACACGGCTGCAGTAAAAAGTCATTAAAAACCACACGTATTTCTTGTTGTGGGACTAAAGCATCACCTTAAAACCATGTGGACCACTCAGGCAGTGGCAGGGGAGAAAAATTACATTGAATTGGTTGTGAAATACTGTCAGTTTAAATCAGGTAGTGGTATTTGATAGGGAAACAGAGAAGCTTAGTCCATTTTAAAGAGTCTTCATTAAACTATCTTGCTCTTCTGCTGTGTGCACATAAATGACAGTACTGATGTGAAACAGTAACGTCAGCAGGTAAATTGAGTGTTAATGCTTGTGTTAATGTTTCTGAGCATGCCCCCTATAAAAAAGAGATGTTTCCAAAAACCTGATGGGTCTGACGTGAGCAGAGTGCTGAGTCAGGGAAAAAAACTAACTTACTGCAAGTGCTCATTTGACAGCAAAGGATTTTGTGGTATGCCTCAATGAGACATTTAAAATTTCACTCATAATTTTATGAAATGTCTCTCATTTAAGTTGTCAAAGCCTGACAGGCTTGTTAACAGCATCAAGGGGTGAATGGTCCTTCATCTTCTTGCTCTCGCTCAACTGAATGATCGATGAACAAACCAAAGCTGACAGCTGCTGCGAAGATACCAAGAATTAAAGGAGATGCAGAAGATGTTTATACTCCTCCTTGTCTAATTCAGCCTAAAGAATTTGATATTCTATTCAAGAAAAGGTTGGAAAAGCAAGAACAGCAGTAGCTTAAATCCTGTCCTTAAGTCCAGCTTTCCTGCCCACTCCAGCAAGGCCCACTAAACTGGAACAAGGCAGGGCAGCTCATGAGACTGAGGTCCATTAGCTATTTTCTGTTTCCAGGGGTCTACTTCCACCAGGAACCCAGGAGACAAGAACCCACTAAATTAACATGAAAGGTTATCAGAGTGTCCCCAGGATTTGCACAATATCTTGACAAATTTGACTCCAAGAACAGCAAAACAAGTATTTTTCTTAAGTCATTTTCCTCCATTAAAATGCCAATATTTTTTGGGCGACGTTAGCTCTCACTTTAACTTAATGTCTTCAGTCCATGTCTAAGTTTCCCCAAATTTTCCTGTAAAAAAAGTAGTGATGCACATAAAATACAATGGTTTTTCACTGCATATCAATACTTGCTGAAAGCCAATTTTGACTTTCAAGATGTACTTGAAACCTCATTCTAAGAATTAACGAGGCAACCAAAGCATGTTATATGAATAAATGGCCAGTCAGATTGGCTAAATTTTGAACATTAGGTCAAGATTACAATAAACCAGGTGAATGACATGCAAACCAAGGGTGACTCCAATCTCAGGATATGTAATACACTGGGAGGATACACAAAGGGACATGGGGAAACTCCACATAGCCTGCTCAGGGACATTTTGTGATCAGGAAGTCAGACACCATTAAATAAATTATTCCTTAGAAGTTATTCAGCTCTCTCCTATCAAGCCAGCAAGGTCTACACTGAAGTTACTGCATGCGTGGCCGAACTGATAAACTTCAATGATGAGGTGACAGGCTTGGCATATTAGGGGAGAACAATGGATATGATTTCTCTCAACTTTGGCAGGACCCTCTGCATTGTAACACCACTTGCATAGCATTCAACAAACTGATGAATTACAAAGTAAATAAATGGACAGTGGACTGTCAATTTACAGGTGGACTGTAAACAGGCAGAACTACCAGGTTTAAAGGCTTGAATGTGATGTGGCTGGCGTGTCCAGCTGGAGGCCAGTCACTTTTTTACTATGTAGGTAATTGAACAGTTGAATAAATTGCCCAGAAAGGATGTGGAGTTTCCATCTTGGGAGACATTGAAAGCTTCAGCAGACACAGCCCAGAGGACTGAGTTCTAGTTTACACTGCTTTGAGAAGGGGAGTTGGAGTAGAACATGTCCAGAGGTCCTTTTTCACCTCAGCCGTTCTGTGATTCTGTGACAGCCCTGTCTTTGTCTATACCTTGAAGGTATTCGCATACATAATGTTTGTTGCTTTTATTCTAGGAATGGCACCATCAGTCAGTGTTTTTTACAGAAAGTGTATCAGTTTATTGTAATTTCCTTGACATACAAGCTGAATTTACAACTCTATTGCCTTCCTTATTTTTCCCATTTCTTACTTCAACTTTGCAGAGTGCTCTCTAATGAATAAAGTCTATAGAGTATCTCACACAATGAGAAAAGGCAAGAACCGATTACCCTTTATTGAGAAAGAGTCATTTTTAAAGCTGCATTTGTTACCTAGTTCTGTTGAGTCAGCACAAAGCCTTTCTTACTTTGTTGCAGAGTAGTTTGCCTGCAGTGTGTGTACCACAGTGCCCTTTGTAAGCATGCAATATATAAGGTCTGGTATTCCTATCCCAGGGCTAGCAACTCTGCAGGGTGCCACTGTCCCAAGAGAAACTCAGACATGGAAAGACACTTTCAGGAGCTGCATTTTCCTCCTATTTTGTAATGCCATCCATCTATCACCAATGGTGGATATTCTTTCTGTGCCTCTGCCTGCTCCTCCTGTATCTATATATAATGCAAAAGAGTAACTTCCTACTCTCCACTGCGCTGTTTTACTACAGGCAGATGCTATTTCTAAGTGCAGTGGTAGGTCTCAAATCAAAGATGTATCTGTTTCCCCTATACTTTTAGGACTTGGGACAATCCACAGGCTGGACTCTTAATGCCTCAGTCCTGATTCAGCTGTTCCCCAGAGCCAAAATCTTTTTCCATGTCTCCCAGGGCAGATGCAACGTTGCCACTATTGTGACACCTCATGTCAATTCTGAAAAACTTGCATGGCTGCTACAAAGAGATCTCAGCTACCCACCAGAAAACAATCTCACTAAACTTCAGATAGAAGCAAAATTGACACATGCTTGGGGATAAGAGAGTGGCACAGACAGCAGGGGAGAAAGAAGGGCTCATGAAAGACTTCAGAATGAAGGGAATTCATTCTTGCTGATGAGAAGGCCTTGAGGACCTCAACCTAAAAATCATTGCACTGTTGTAAGAATGAGAAAAAAATCACCCATTACTACAAAAGCATCACAGGACCATTCAAACACTCTGAAAGCTCTTCTGAAGACATGCCTTCTGGTAAGTTTTCGAGCTACAGAAATTTTTTTTTTAATTTTACATTTCAGTTTTCCCTACTGTGTTACCTGTTATTTAAGGTCATTCTATATATACATATATAAAAATAAGTATAAATATGTGTATGTGTGCATGTGTGTATGCAAGAATATAACCATATGAGCATATGTTTATTTATTTGCATCCTGTGTGTGTGTGTACAACTACTATAGCAGAATTCTTCAGATGCAGAAATGTTTTGCAATCTATTAATTTTTGCCTTCTTCCTGCACTTGTTATGCCAGCACCATTTAACTTACAGGGACTATTTCTAGTGCAGTGGTCCTCAACTGAGGTGGCAGCGAGCTCAAAAATAATTTTAGGCCAATATTTAGGCAGAGTTGTGTGCTAAAACAAACACAGGGGTGAGTATTTGTGTATGAGACTCATCCTGCCCCGCACCACTGCCCAGCTGCTAAGTGAACAGTCCTCAACCCTTATCCCAGAGTGAAGCAGGATGTTGGGGAGCATGGAGACAGGATGCTCTTCAGCACCCCATGAGATGCACCTAACAACAAGCAACCTGTGCTGTTTGTCAGTGCCTGATGCTGGTCATAAACATCTATGTTGGGAACTGGAGATGTGGCTACATAGGAAAAGTTGGAGCTAAGCCCCTCGGGGCAGGGATGCCCCATCTGTTCCCGAGAACCACCCTGCACCATCCAAGGCTTCAGGGTGGCACAGGGCTGAAACTCTCCTGGGAATATCACTGGTGGGCCAGGGATCAAACAGGTCAAGGAGTCCTCTTCAACCCACCCAGTGTGTGTGCTGAAGTTAGTCACTACCAGTAGCTGCTATATTTATAAAGGGATGTCATAAGTTTGACGTAAGACACAATTTGTTTTTTCTGTACAGCAGGGCAAAGGTGCCTTTCTCCTTCCCTTCTTCAGTTTTTGGATAAACCCTTACTTGTTTTCACAGGAACATTAGCTCAAATCTGCTGCTACTGTGCGCAGCCGATAAAACTATTGCTTGGAAAGACCATATGTCACACGGAACTACTCAAGAGGCATAAAGCCCCGCTTCTTGCCGATCCTTTAAAGATACGATTTTATGATCAGTTAAAATGGAAAAGAGCATTATGTTTAAAGATAAACCCATTTACTGTGCAACTGCTTTGCTAAATTCTGTCACCAAATTACTTGTTAGTAAGACATTTGGACTGACTTTTAAAAAAAAAAAGTTGTTGCACATGGCTTTCTCCTTGTTTATCAGTTGCTATGACAATGCTAATGACAATATCACCACAGACAAGGACTAAAATCTTTTACTAGAGACAAGAAAAGACAAAATCAGTTCTAAGGAGAAAATTCCCTTTATTAATATACTTCTTGTTACCCTCTTTGACCCAGGTAGTTGACCAATATTCAGGGTCCCTACAGGTTGTTTCTGTTTGGAGAACAAACAGATGAGGGAGTTGAGCTTTTTAATGTGCTTCTGTTTGTTTAGAAAGAATTTACACAATGTCCTGTTACTCTGGGCACAGCAGGAGTCAAAACAATAGTCAGTGTTCTCTCTTTTCATGCTTTAAAGCTTCTTTTGTGCCACAACTCAAGTTATCTCTCTCTTAGGTTTCTCTCAAGGTCAGGCTACAAGGGTTTTCCTTGCTGGCTCTGGCATGTCCTTGCTACTTGCTATGTCTGCTTCTCTGATGTTTCTGCTGTCACTTTCTGAGTTGCTCCATTTCATCATATGCCACCTTGTCCCCAGCCTTTGCAGTTAGATCCTGGAGAAGTGCCTCAGCCCCCACAGTTCAGCACTGTAGGCATGTGTGCCGCAGTACATAGGGTGCGGAATGTTATGGTGCGGCTCCTGGAGTCTCAACGAGGATGTCCCAAAAAGAAGGCAGCTCTTTTCCTAGAGAAGGGAAGCTTTCTCACCCACCATCTTCAGTGAGGTTTCATGGCTGACTTTCAGCATAACACCGAATTTATTTCCAACAGTGTATTTTTGCTCCCTGTCAGATCAGTTTCTCTACATTAGTGCTATAAGGTGGGGGAGCAGAAAATATGTTACTATTTCCTAACAAAACAGCCTCTGATGCAACTATAATAAAGTTGTGAAAAAGTCCTAGAGGAGTTAAACAGATTTGACAGCATTTAACTTCCATAAATTTAGGGCCTGATCCTGCTTTTCTTTTGCTAATGAGTACTAGAGGGAGATAATGCATGATTTTATCAGACAAACTAAAGACACAAATAATGGCCCAGCTCAGCAGTGAAAGACAGGTGTGGGATTGAGCTGTTGGGACATTTTCATGGCCAACAGAGGTAATTTCAGCATTTCTGCTCTGGGTTAGACCCATCTCTGCTGTGACCAATAGGTCTCCTCTCCAGGCCTGAATGAGCTACACTACTTCTGGCAGTAGCTCTGCTGCTGGCCCTTGGGGCTCTTTGGTTGGAACAAAGGTTGCATATAGCATAATCTCCACTCAGCCAGGGAAAGGTCTTTGACTTTGAACAGCATAAACTTGTAATAGTTGCATTTTCTTTTACTTTTAAGGAAACAGACACAAGCAGTTTTAATCTATCTCATGTTTATGCCACAGCTATTAACATGGCCCATGTGACACCTAAGGAAACTGCTTCTAGTTGCTCTCAGGCATGACACATCTCTGGTTTTCATACACTTTCTTTTTATCATTTCTTCCATAAACCCATGTCCTACCAACTTCCCACCTTCATATTTATGTAGGCAATGGTTTGTGATGGGGTTCAGTGTAGACTCTGAATGGAAAAAATCCTCTGGTATGATCTCACAGACCTACAACTTTGAAAACAACTCCTTCACTACTGCAGATAACCAGCTATAATTTTCTGAAGGCTCCAACATCACAAATGGATGTCTTTGGCCACATTCTCAGCAATAATATTTTGGCACTGATGAGACAGCCAAAAGTTTCTTTCTAGACTGTGTTGCCACCCATTAAACTGGGGTGGGCACGGACCTGTCAGCACTGGTGAACTCCATGCCATGAAAAACCTCTGAATTCAGTAGAACCTCATTTAAATGGAGTTTCATATGCCAGAACAGAGGGAGTTTGTACCTTTAAAAATCTCAGGCCATCCACTCATGCAGCCAGTCCTTAATCCCTAGAAAATGCCCTTTGCTGAGACCATTACTTCTTAATTAATAGACAGTGAACAGTATATATTTGGTTTAGCCTTTGAAACATATATTTGATTTAGCCTTTGAGAAAGGGGGTGAGTTTTCTCCAAGCACTGTAGAGGGTAAGCATCTCTTTGCATGAAGAAACCAGTTATGGATATACTGTATGTAAACTAAAGTGATTTATTCTGCTGAGTTCTCAGCAGAAGATGGAGTTTGGAATAGTCATGTCTTCTGAACAGTAGGAAAATGGATTTGGAGGGCAGGGGGGAGGGGGATTATTTTAAAATTAATTTTAAAATTAATTTTCCCTTTAAAACTTTGAAGGAAACAGTTCAAAAAGCTCTAGTAAGATTGTCACAATAAGATTGCCAAAAGAGGCATTAGGTATTCTCAGGTTTACAGGTCGTTAATTTCTTTTATTTTCAACAAATTGATAGTCACTACGTCAGAGTCTCAGCAAAAAATCTCCCCTCTCAAGCAAGCATCTTTAACAGTCCACTCTACAATAATTATCCTCTGTCATACTCTCAGAACAAGGATTTGAGAACTTGTCACTCAGCCCGGAATCTGTGGATCAATCCTAGATTTGTACAAGTTGGTACATGTCCCAGTCTGATCCAGGCCAGAGGGGAGCACTCAAGCTTATTTCTCTTGAACCTGCCATGTGACTGGTCTTTATGCTGCCTGTATCCTTACACTGACCTTTCACGGGGTACAAGACAACAGTCAGTCTCAGTCAGCATAAAGCTGGGTGTTGAAGATAACCCATCAACATTTTTGGAACCAGTGCGAACCCAGTGTCAGCACTTGCCATATAAGTCTAGCTGAGATATATTTGATGGCATAGGGGAGCACTGGAACTGGACTTAAAAGCACCGAGCCACAGCCTCAGAAACATGCTCTAAATGTAAGGACATTACCTTATGAGGCCATTTTGCCTCAGTCTCTCCTTCTGGATGTGTTCCACTGTGCTCACAATGCTTTCACATTCACTGAGTCAGAGAAGATGAGACTAACTCTTCAGTGAAGGGTTCAGGGTACTTGCTGGTTTCCAGCACAGACTGAGGCACCTCAGTAAAGCAGAACAGCGTCAAACAGGAGCAACAAGCCACCTCCAGCCCCACAATACTCACTGGCTTGCTTAGCCACGCATTTTTGGAGGACGACAGATAGAGCATTTGAGTTAACTGATATCCCTATCCCCATGCTCTAGCTGAGACTACTGGCCATGAGGGAGAAGAGTTCAGTCTCATCCTGTCTGTTCCTACCCAGCCACCATGTGTGCATCCCTCTCTTTTCCAGTGCAAGCTGTAAGAGCTCTGTGGCCCTGAGCTAGTGCAGCAACCCCACAGAGAGCTTCCAAATATCCTGCTGCACCCTCCTGCCCGCGTCCTGCATCCCTCCTGCATCCTTCCACCGCAAGTGTTTTCTTCTGTTTATGGCACCTGGCTTAAGGCTGCCTTGTCAGGCAGTTTGCCCCAATCCTAACCTGACTGGTAGCACTTGACAAAATTCATGTATCAGGTCAGCATCTCGTTTGTGCCACCAGCAAACAAGCTGTCAGGATTAGTTTAAAGCTCCACTGTGTTTAAAGAGGCCAGATCAGTGGTTTATTCCTTCCCCCATCCTTACATCCTCTTCCCTTTCTATCAGGAACACCCTATGCAGCTACACTAACGTTTGCAGCAGTTATTACCAGCAAATTGACCTGAGACTTGCCATCATCCCACAAAAGGAATCCTACCCTCATCTTTGTTAGGAGTGATCTAGTTCCAGGTTTTTATTCAGTGACATTCTCAGTTTGGCTCTTGCTGACCATAAGCAGCTTTCTGATGAAAATCAGTACTCTCAACACTTAGTTAAAGCCACCTCTTGTTTAACCCCACAGGCCAAAAGCCTCCTCAATCAAAGGCTGTGACCCCTGAACATTAGGTTAGACTGCACAGACTGTCTGTTGTCACTAGCTATAGCCATGCCTATCTCTGGAAGTAAAATATTAACAAACCCCTGTGGGAAAAGAAAATTCTGACTTGATGATAGCATTTCACACTTTCTAAACAAAAAGCAAGGTAGAGCAAAATCAGCTCCTTGTTCTTTTGTTTAGGTATTCTTCCTGACTAAAAATGTTTGCTCAAAAAGTCACTGCAAAGTCTTTTTCCAGTCGCATATGCTTAAAATTATTACTGTTTTGAAAAACTGACATCAGCTGCTTGTGCCCTGCTTTGCTGTCTACAGTATTCCAAAGACCATTAGCAAAAGTCTCGGAAACGCCAGTCCTCGGGCACATGTTTTCTCTCCTCTTTCAGAACAGTTCTATTATGCCACTTTTGAAGGCTTTGATATTTTGTTCCTAATACTGATTTAGAAGCATCTGCTAATAAACTGACAGGTTGTGACACCTTCCCATAATTTTAGAGCTTTTTCACCTTAGCTTCTGAGTGCTGCTTTTATGGTTTCAGAAGGCTTTTTGTTCATACAGCTTCCATCTTGAGTAGCTCGTTGAATGGGGTTGTCAAGACAGCTATGTTTCATGTACATTTTTCCTGGAACGGAATTCAGTGTTGCCTATAAAATTACAATTCCGCTGTCTGCAGCAGGTTTCATTCTGCAAAGGCTAGCTTTTGATTTCTGTGATTTCTCATCTTGCTAGCATCAAATCTATTTAAAATACTTTCATATCGAGATTGTTTTTATTGGTTGCATTGAAATTCATCCTCTTCAGTGTGTTACCCTCTTTCATTACACACCTAACAAATCCAGGCTCATCATTTGCTCTGCGTTGTGTCCAGTGTGTTCACTGGGAATAGAATGTCTATATCCAGCAAATGGGAAACCAGTTGTCATTAGAGCTTTGTTACTACTCTTTAACATTTGCATCGTGACCCTACTCGGAGGCCCCGGCAAATGAAACTCTTTTTAGTTTGGATCTGTGCATATCTATATGAAAAGTGAGCATGTACTCTAAATAATTATTGGCAGATGAAATAATTCTTTGCTAAATGTAGCCTGCCAGCAATATAGTTTTTCTTGATCTAAGATGTGAACTCCTGCATATCTTCTGTCTCCAGTAATGTGTCATTACAGTGAAGCTTTTTTTTCTACCTTTGGTTGGCAGATTCCTGCTCTATGGCTTACTTCTAAAGGAGGTCTGTGAAAGGTAATCAGACAAGCAAGCCTAATGTCAGCCTGTGGGTAAACTGGCCACACAGGGATTAATATTTGCTTCAGTCACAATTAAAAAAAAAAACCCAACAACAACAACAACAAAAAAAACCAAAGGTGGAAAACCACTAATCTAAAGACTGGACACACTGTCTTTGTGGAAGTCATTGTTTTAAACTTTGAAATATTTTTTGTTCTTCCTGTGAAATAACCAAAGACAGCAAGTGACTGAGAGCACTGAACAAGGGTCCAGAGCAAAAACATCAAGTAAAAATGGTAGGCACAGGCAGGGTCGGATTTTTGGTTCTTCATGACAGTGTTTCAACTTGGGCATACAGAGCAGGTAATCAATTAAGAGCAATCCACTGATTCTTTCCTAGGGCTCACTGAGACTTACCTGAAGTCCCGAAGTCTGAAATCTATGCTAGGCATATGTCTTTTCCTCAGCCTTCTTCCACAGGAGCACCTGCAAGTATGGAAATGGAAACCTGTTTGCTGAGACAACTGATGAGACACAGCACCTGTTCAGCCACATTTCACCTGGGGGCTGCTTAGGGGGGGAGCCTGAAAAGTCAGGAAGAACACCCAATCTTTTTAAAAATCAGGCATGACAAGAACTAGTGGGATCTCTTTTTATCAAAGATTGCTGGCAATATAGTTCAGGACAAGGAGGGGGCAAATAATTAATTTTTCACAAAATTTCCTATTTCTAATTACAATACTAGACATATTTTAAAAAACTAATGTTATTTTGATGGCTAGTTTAAAATGTTATATTAACGGATAAGTTTTATACAGATCTTTTCACACTACGTCTTCACATATTCATAACTAGTTGGTGCTGTGTGCCTTATTATTACTTATGTGGTAATAGGGCACTTGAAAAATGGTTTAATTTTACTGGCATATCACTAAGCATTCCTGCTATCTAGTACGAAAACGATTGCAACACTCATAAATATCCTATTTGTTTTGTAATGAAATAATATTGACAGCCTGAGCATCACAACACAAACGGGAGGCACTCTGTACTAAGATAGAAGACAGTTATACTAAATGGATATCATTATCTGTCACTAATTCATCTGTTACTAATTATTCTTAATATTTTTTTTAAAAGAACACTTCTAAAAAAATTTAAATAAAAAAGTGAAATGAAATAAAAAAATCCTTCTCAGCTCTGAATTAGACTTTGAAAATGGTTATAATTTCTGCTTTTTCCTAAATTAAAAAAAAAAAAAAGGCAGAAACCACCTTAACTATTTCCAGTGAAATATAAAATCTGAACTTCCCCCAGCAACAAAGATAACAAAGACTTCCAGCAGCATGTTGCTGATCTTGTTACCAAACAATTTTGTGTTTGGAGGTTTTTTTGGCAGTACCACAAATAATAACTTACATTCTAAATACCTCCTTTTTTGAATCACATGCCAGGTCAAATTCTGTGTTTATTATGCATTTATACACTTATGCTAGCTCTCAGGTATTTTGGGATACCATCCATCATAAAACTGGGACAGATTTTGCAGTCTCCTATCTATTTCATTCTACTTTCCCTTTTTTTCATGACTTACATTAAAAGTATCACCTTAGAAACACTACAGTATGGTGAACTCCCACTTGTTTTTCACTTTTTTCACACCTAAACTACTGGACAAAGACTTTAACAATAGACTTCTGGTGAATTCCTTTCCAAATCACCAATATGGGTCAGTTCTATCACATTCCATGCCAGACAATTTGGTAAGTTTTGCATGAAGCGGAGAAGTTGTTTCTTGTTTTGGTTTCTATTACACCTTTATGCAGTGTATAGGTTATTTATGTTACTTATCCTGGTGCTTTAATAAATCATTGCACTTTCATGTCTTTTCTTGGTTGTTTGATGTTGTATTATACTTGCCACTCAAGAGTGCTGTGAGAAGGGACAGCTTCCCTTATTCTGTGTTTACAAAGGGGAATTCTGTTTCAGCTCTGTTGTGACTGTTGACAAACACTAACAAGGGTGGCCCTGGCCAGTTAACCTTTTGTAAAGTTATGCCAAATCAATTGCAGAAGTCCAATGTGAAGCACTCATCTTCAGCCTCCCAGATGCCAAATACACCAGTTTTTTTCCACACAGTATTTTCCTAAGCAAGCACATCAGTCGGGTGCAAGATAACTCACTCGTGTATCTTGATATTTTGCACACTTTTTCTGCTAATATTTCCTCCTCTCACCACCTACAACTGTTTCCCCAATGCAAACACATATTTTATAAGACCTGTGGTTGATGGCTGAAAAATCCCCCAACCTCCAATTGCTATTTACGATGTGATTAGACAGGTCAAGTTTAATATTCAGCACTGTGCATGAATCTGTTATCCAATCATCCTAATGATACACTACTCAAACCAGCGGTGGGGCTGAGGATGGAAAGAAAACCTTGATTGTAAGTTGTCTGCCAATGATTGGAGTTTGTTATGAAAGAACACTAACGCAATCATCCTTGGCTCCCTTTGCCAAAGGTAGGGAACGTTGTTATGTCTTCATTGTCACTGTACCTGGAGCTGTGTGACAGATGAGTAAAGGTATGCCAGAAAGAATGCAGCACTGCGGGAGGGACCACTTTTCCTCAGGGTTAAGGCAAGGGTACACTTAATCAAATCAGCACCTTTAAGAAAATACCATCTTTCAGGTAGAAGACACAGCCCCTCCTCAGCTGAATATTGCTCTCCAGGTTACCTAATCCAGCCTGCTGAATCAAGAAACCACCAGTGGCAGTCCCAGATAACTTGTTTTGGTTTACCATTTCATCAGGAGTTGCACGTGTTTGAGGCACTCCCACATTTAGTGGAAGATGCCTCCTTGCAGGAGCACAGCTCCCTGGATGGCATACACGCCTTGCTGCACACCCTGCCAGGGCCTGAGCATCTCCCAGCAAACGGCCCTCCAGCCAGCAAGATGTGCTCCTTGATAAGGGAGGCAGCACTGCCAGATCAAGACAGCAACGGTGAGATGCAGGAACATGCTGAATCAGCACAGGCAGATCAAAACGTCAACAGAGCCATCACATCTGCATGCTAAAGTTTCTTGCAGGGAAGTGAAATAGCTGGAGGAGGGAATTCTTTGCCTCTAGTTTTCATAATGCCACTCCAGAGCTGCTCTGTATGCATGCTTTGCCCCTTTGAGACTCTTTGGGATGTCTATCATCCATGGGAAAAAACCCTTTCTCAATACAGACTATAAGCAGAGGCACCAGAGTCAAGCAGGAGCATTGAAACACTTGTCCTACAGTGAACCAGAGCCTTTATTTGCAGCTGTCCTGCGACTACGCCTCCCATCCCCATTTCCAGAATACCTCCTTGTCCTTGAATGTGCCAAACACAAGATTTGGCACTAAGAGCTGACTTCTGTGAAAACATAAATTGACAGATTACCTTTTTTTTAAGAAGCCCCACTTATTCTGTTCTCCCCAGAGCCAAGCACTGGTGTGAGGTCATGTAAGAATACAATAGACCCTCTCTTTTAAATCACTTGTCATTTCTGTGCTGGGGTTGTCCTGGCCATATAACCTCTGAGCTGCTGGCAGCCTGTTCTTTTGTCCACCCAGGCTCTACCCACAACAAATCACACAGGCAATATATTCATGAGAAAAGCTCAGCCCTCAAACACAGAGGAAAGGGATCAGATAACTGCTGGTGTCAGGCAAGGACCTGCCAGGGCTCCCTCCATGACCTTGAGCAAATCACAGAATCATAGAATTGTAAAGGTTGGAAAAGACCACTAAGACCATGGAACTCATCTGTTACCACCCCAACTTCCCCGTGGTAAAACAGGCCTCAATAGCCTAGATCAGACAACTGAGCAAACCTAGTATCTCATAACACTCGTTCTGTAGTTTTATTTCTTATTTCACAGAATCATAGAATGGTTGGGGCTGGAAGGGACCTTAGAGATCATCTCACTCCAATCTCTTTGCCATGGGCAGGGATACCTTTCACTAGACCAGGTTGCTCAGAGCCCCATCCAACCTGGCCTGAAACACTTCCAGGGACAGGGCATCCACAGCCTCTCTGAGCAACCTGCCATTGCCTCACCACCCTCAAAGTATACATTTTCTTCCTAATAGCCAATCTAAACCCACCGTCTTTCAGTTTAAAGCCATTCCCCCTTGCTCTATCTCTACATGCCATTGCCAAAAGTCCCTATCCAGCTTTCTTGCAGGCCCCCTTTAGGTACTAAAGGTGCTATAAAGGTACTACAAAAGAAGATGCTGTTAAGTCTCCTTGGAACCTTCTCTTTCCCAGGCTGAACAACCCCAATTCTCTCAGCCTTTCCTCGCAGGAGAGGTGCTCCAGTCCTCTGATCCTTGGTGGCCTTTCTTTGAACTCCTTTGAACAGGTCCATGTCCTTCCTCAGGCCATTCTCAGTACTCTCAGCTACTAATACCTAACACTTACTCTCCCCATAATATTGACCCACAATAACGTGGCAAAAACTGACTGGAAAAGCAGGGGGAAAAAAAAAAAAGACATCCGATCTCTGAGCCCGTAACCTCTTTTCAGTGATGGGGTGCGGGGGAGGATAACCCACACCACCTCAGAGAGAGGGAGAAACGTTCCGCCCATTCCCCAGCCTCACCCCTTTCTCCCCCTGACAACAAACATGTCCTCAACACGTCAAGATTCCCGCAAAAACACCCCGAGTGAGAACTGCTCTGGCGCGTAATTGAAATCGAGGGGGTGTTGGGTGTTGGGTGCAAGAAGGACGTTCGGAACACTGAGGGGTGCTTGGGGCGAAAACGGCAGCTTGGGGCAAGGCGGTTGAAGGGAGCTTTCTCCCCTTAAGGAAAGGAAGAAGCTTTTTTTAAAAGGGAGGGAGGGAGGTATTTTTTTAAAAAGGTACGGGAAGGATCCTTCCCNATTATTATTATTATTATTACTATTATTATTGTTATTATTACTGTTACTGTTATTGTTATTTTACGGAATTCACCAGTAATCGTTGCACGGACATCCCCCCTTTAAAAGTCAGAAGGCTCTGGAATAGCGATAGCTGCCAGCCAGGCGGGGGGCGGGGTGGGGGTAGCCCGTTGTCTCCCAACACGACATTCCCCCGGAGAGCTGATTAATACCGACCTCCTGCAGGCAAAATCGGATGTGCGCAACCTTTGCGCTCCTGTGAAATGCAGGATTGCAGGATCGGGGCTCTGCGGCCACGCTGCTGTCGAAGAAAATGGACGGAAGGAAAGGCCGACCTTCTGGTGTGTGTGCCGTGGTGACTCGTCCAGCACTGGAAGCCTTGCCACTGCCCTCCAGCCTCACCTCAGCCAGCACCCTGCAAAGGAGACGTGTGCCGCGATGGAAAAAAGGATCTGCAATCCCTTGTTCGTGTATTAAACAGCATCATAGAGTGGCTGACCATAGGAATAAGGTCACAGCTAGATGCATTGGTGGGTGGTGAAAAGCTAAAAAAAGTCTAGGCTTCATCTTAGAATGTATCTACATTATAAAGAAATAAGGAGGAAAACTTCCATTGTCTGGCACAGGGTGATGGTGAAGGTTTAGGCTGTCATAAGCCTCTGCAGTTTGCTCCAGTCCCACAGAAGTGGGACCTCCAAACATTTCTCAGAGATTTCTGATTGATGAATTTCTGGTTATTAGTGAAGCCCTGGCTACTCAGGCTTTGAAGAGTGGGCACTAGGTCTGGAATTAATATCTGGAGGGAGTCTAAGAGCAGTGAAACCTGTACCACCTGCTTTTTCTCATGCTTTGGAAATGTGCTACCAAATCCTGCTTAGAGGAGAGTCTATGTTGCCTCAATCTTCAAATCCCATTACAGGTGATTAAATTAATCTAGAGTTAACAAATTCCCAAATCACCCTACCCAAGTCCTTGTATGAAAGAAAGGGCATCATTTCCGACAGACTGGATGTGGAAAAATTAATTTCCTGGCATCCAAACATAAGAACAGCCATGCTGGTTGAGACAAGTCCATCCAGCCCAATAGCCTGTCTCACACATAAACAACAGCTGATGCCTGGGGAACAGCCTGAGAGAGGGGTAAGCACACAATGATAGTTCCCTGGCATGCTGTCCCAAACTCCAGCAAGCTGTGGCTCAGGGACTTCCCTGAGACAGATGTGGTATCTTTAAATTTAATAGCCCTTGATGGATTTTTGCTTCCATGAATTTGTGTAATTGCTTTTTGAACCCATATCAATTTTTGACATTGCAGCATCCTGTGACAATTAGTGGCACACTCCAACAAAGCAGGGTTTAAAGAAGAGCCCTTATTTTGTTTGTTTTGAACAGGCCACCTAATAATTTCATCTGATGCTCCTAGTTCTTGAGGTATGAGAGTCAATTACAATCATTCCCTATTTGCCTTCTATGTGCCATTCATGATTTTACAAATTTCTCTCATGTCCTCCCTCACATTTTGATTTTTCAGATATGTATTCTTAATCTATTTTGAATTCCTAGTACAGAAGCCGTGTCACAGCCTGGACCTCCCTCTGGCCCCACTGTTACCATTTTTGAGCTAGCAGGCTTGAACAACACCATTTTCAGGGTGTAGGCACATCGGATGTATTTCTATCAAGATGCAGCAGTGTTTTTAGCTTTGTTTCTTCCATACTAAATTCTAAAATTTGATTTACTTTTTTGAACACAGCTGAGAATGGATCTGGTATTTTCATAAATATGTCTAGATTTCACAGCTCTTCAAGGATTTTTTTCTCTGAGAGCTAACAGTGAGTCCAGCACCCTCAGCTCTGTATATAAAGTCTTCTTTGCCCACTGGCACTACAATACGCATATCTACATTGCATTTCCTCTGTTTTATCACCCGATTACTCAGTATCATGAGATGATATTTTTGTCATGTGCCATGTTTTTCCTACCATAAATAACATTGTGTCACCCACAAGTTTGCCACCTTGCTGTTCAACCCCTTTCTAGTGTATGAGTCTGGCAGATGGGTTTGATACTTACTTAAGATCTTGGTGAAATTAGAGGGGTGCTGGAGGAGGAAGTAGTGGGCAACTATTTCTCCTCTTTCCATCAGCACAGCTTGCATCTCACCTAGATTTGGATTGAGCCGCTGCTCCTCAGGGAGGTGCTGGCAGTCTCTTTTTGACCCTGCAGCACATTTGGAGGGATGCTGGTGCAGGCTGTCCGTCGTGCACAAGGCCAGCTGTTCAGCTGACACAACCGATTTGCTCTAGCCGAGGATCCGGCTGGAGACGGGGAGTCAGCCATCACGGGCATGGGGACAGCTGACGTGGAGGTGGGGTGGCTTCAGCTGGACATGGTGGTGGAGACAGGTGGGGTGGCCTGAGCAGAGTCTGTGGGGCAGTGCTGGGTTGAGGGTGAACCTGCAGAGGCAGTGCCCATTCTTTGCCCACCTTGTGGTGGTGTCATCGTACCTCCCTCCACACAACCTGACAGGTATGTTTATTATTAACAACAAGCAAGACTTTCAGAGGCAGGGCCCTGCTTCCTCGCTTTTTGACAGTGCTGAGCACGGCCGGTCAGAGCATGCTGTGAGCGCTGCTCACACAGCCAGAGCTGTCCCCGGTGCGTCCCTATTCCAGCGTGTCAGCCAAGCGTTTAAGACACCTGCTTCTTTTCGCTCCTGCGCTGGCCATGGACTAATGGGGACAAACGGGAAGAGGACCTAGCAGAATGCAGAAAATAATCGTCCTGTGCCAAAAGGGAATGTATGATCAAAACTACAATGGGCAGGCAAGCAGCGAGGCAGTGACCCGAGGCAGTGCAATGTGTCAGGAAGAGAGAGCAGCAGCCCAGGGACAGCAACAGCCCAGAGCCTCAATTTGTAATGACTGTGTGGACCACATGCCAAAAAGTCTCTCCCCACCTCCTTGCTCCAGAGAGCTCTCCTAATGTTCTTAGCCACTTGGACATCACAAGAAAAAGAGCCTGCATGTTTCCAGCACACGACCTAAGGCATTTGCTCAAGCAAAGCACTGCTGTGCTTCGGCACTGCCGAATCTGCCTCTGACTTGGAGTGCTCCAAACACCTGTGAGTCAGACTATGGGAAATTCTCCCTGACTTCACAAGCACAGATGAGTTTGAACCTTCTGGGCATTTTAGCAGTTTACCATCTGCACATATAACCTTTTTTCTGAGCACACTGAAGTCTTGTAGGAGGATGTTAAATCCAGGAACCAAAATAAGGAAACATGTTTACACCTGCTACATCTGTTCAAGAATTTCCAGCCTCTATTACACTTTTGACTTTCACATTCCCCCTCCTCCTCCTTCCTGTTTGGTCAAATGCCACCATGTTAAAAACAATCCTGTGTTTTTCCCCCCAAGTCTCACAGACTTTCTATCGAATCTTGTGAAAACTTACAGCATATGAAAGAAGCTGTGAAATGGTCTAGCGACAGAAGTAAGTGCTGGCTGCAGTCTCTCTTCCTTATCCAGGATTTTCAGATACTGGGATTCATTGTGAAGAAAAATGACATTACCTACATGAAATATGGTGATTTTAGTTTTTTAAACAAGAATAAAACTGAAGAGTCAAACCATTTCTGATACAGATGAAATCTTCCAGAAAACCACGTGCAGTAAAAAAAAAAAAAAAAAACAACAGATTATGAAAGTATTATAGCACACCAAAAAGGCAGCACAAAGAAGATCTCTGTTAGCAGATGCCCCAGTCAGTTATAACTGGTTTGCTGTAGAAGACAAAACACACTAATATCTTCTGTCAGAGGTGATCTGTTTCACTAAAAGAATTACCTGTATAATTATACCTACTGCCAAGTCAGACCCATAGATATGAAATATTCATGAAAAGGAAAAAGATTCCTCACTTTTTGAGGGGGAATAGCAAAATAGTTCTACTGAGCAGAATTCAAAGGCAATTCTTTTCATAATTTTCACAAAATTTTGTGTTAAGGTTTTTACTGGAAATGTTATAAAATATTTTTCAGTGAAGCAAGTACTATGAATAAAATTACTTCAAGAGTGTCCAGTAGCATTTTTATAACCATTCAAATTAAGGTATTGATAAAGAGGTTGAAAAATAGAGCAAGAGATACAAAAAATATTGGATAAATTCAGACATTTTCATCCAAGTAATCTATTTTTTCTGACTTTTCTCTTGGAAGATTTACACTGGCTTTGTGAATATATGAGCTGGGCTATTAATAATATGGGCAAGGTGGTGGTACTGGGAAAAATCCTCTTCTCCCTGTCATTTCCTAATAAAGCCCAGTTAATGGAAGAGAAATGTTTTCACGGGTCAATAGGTAACTAAGGAAAGTGCCATTTAGTGATTGTGGCATTTGGTGTTATGATAGGGGCCTCTGCTTCTTTGAATTGCTGTGGGATGTTTGTGTGAAGCATGCTTCCTAAAACAGTAAGAGAAATTAACGATATTAAGGTCAATATGGGACATATTTGGGAAGCTTTGAGGCAAGTCCTGTGGTCCTAACTCAGGCAAATTCTCACTGACAGGTCTTGGCCAATACAATCTGCAGGTGTCCACTTTCTTTCAGCATTTAGCCCAGTATTCAACCAGAAGAAAGCAGTTCAGTAATTCATTAGGATATGATCATGCCGGGCTGGTTACTAATTGTTCAAAATACCATTGGAGGCACTCCAGGATGCTGCACAGCACTCCACAGCTGGCAGCCGTGGTGCACAGGCGGGTATGCCACCCAAATAGAGCTGAATAGCATGAGAGCCACAGGAGGAAAGCAAAAATCCCTTGCTTCCAAGCCCATGGGAACCTTCCTGTGTTGTGAGGAGGGAGCTGCAGGTGCAGGGAGCTGCAGGCAGGATGAGTGCAATGCGCAACCCCACTGCCTCATGCCAAAGAGAAACGTTAGCAGCAAAATAATTTTACTCCTGGCTGTCAAATGGGAGCTGCGGGGTTCCTCTCCTAACAATGAAAGGCAGACTACTGTGCATTAACAGCCCTGCCGGTGCACAAAGTGGCCTAACCTGTTATTAAACTGTACAGCTAAAGCTGTTGTTCTCCACTTAGCTGAAAGTGAGTTACCATATTGCAGGTCCCCCAAGACGTTCCCTACCCTTGACATATCCTCTCCCTCGCATGAGTGGTAATGACTGGGATCAGATCCCTCAGGCTCCTGCCTGCACTGTTTTACCTTGCTTTAGAGCAGCTTTTTTGAATAACAGAGATCTGGTTTGTCCCCTCTCCTCTTCCCTGCTCTTCCTCCTCAACTCCCCTCCTTCCCCCAGCCTTTATTCCTGAAGCTCTTTAGTGGCCATAAGGATCTTTCTCTGCAACAAATCCAGCCAAGATAACTCAGCTGTCCTCTAAGAAGGTTGCAGGTGGGGTTTCCCTGCACAGCATAGACTGGATTTTAAATGTATGCAAATAAGCATTTGTGTGCTCGACCCATGACACAGAAACATCAGGATTTACTTACTGACAGTTTTTTCTTACACTTTTAAATTCACATTTGCAAATTTGGCTCTGAAATTGACAGAACTGCAGTAATAACATGATTCTGACTTCCTGGGAAATTTCACAGCCATACTGAGTAAGGACTTGAGCCTAAAAAGCTTTACAAAGGATTTATTTTGTTATACACACTTTTTTTTTTTTAAAGGAAAAGATTTGTTTAGTATTAGTCTCACTTCCTCAGGATAGACTGGATGGCCTTCACATACAGAACCATAACAGATAAAATCAGTCCTTTCCCTAGCAGCCTTTTTGTGTCACCACCTGGCTTTGCTTGTTATGTGTATGCAGTCTTGATCTTGTTGCTTTCTCCAAGGCCAGCAAAGTAAACTTATGCTCCTGACTCATAGCTCCAGATGGATTCAAGCTCAAGCACACTGTCCCCCTGGAATTTGGCATATGTAGGTTTATATGCCCTAATCAATCAGGCTGATTTCAGTTAATCCTAATCGTCCTATTAGGGTTCCCAGATAGCAACAACAGCAGCTAGAAATCCCCAAGCAGCCTAATTGACTTCATCTAATTACATTCCTTCTTGAGATTTCCATTAAACTACCCCCTGAATTCATTACAGTGGTTGGCTATAGGTTTTTAGGGCTTCTTAAAAAACATATGCAGCTATTGAGATAGCTCAGTTCTAAGGAGTTGAAGTAGTTACTATATATAAGAGCTTGCCACCTCCACACAGCTATCTGTCAGTTGTCCTGCTCTAGCATATATCAAATGTGCCATCTAATCGCTGTGGGGGATACCAGTTTTGACTCCTGGCACTTAGGCTCATTTCTGTCGACGTGCCGACCGTGGCTCTTCCCTTGTAGCACGGAACGAACCGCACGAGTCAAGAGACTGCCAGCTCCTATTAACCTCTCGCATAAAGGATTTATAGATATGTCTCATTATAAAGTAAGGAGCTGACATTCATCTCAAAAGCAGTTAGCTTGGAAGAGAATGCTCTTTTGTCAGTATTCACCTTCCTCTCCTCTCCTTCTGTGGTAGTAAATTGTAAACTGCTCAGTCGAGATGGCATCTGTCATAGTTAGGTTTCTTCAGCTAATTTGATCACTTCTTCCATTAAAGTAATGCTTTGGCTTCCCAGATGTAGCTAAGCTCTCAATTCCTGCCTTTTGCAGAATACTACAATGCAGCCCAGAAAAAAAAAAGAAAAAAAAGAATGGCCATCTTCTGCCCTCAGCATTTAAAATGTGGAAATTTCTGGGGTAAGGATGAAATTGTTTGATCCCAGCCTGGTTTTCCCTGTACGTGCAACTGAGATCAGCTTCCATGAAACCCAGGGAGGCTGGAAGCAAAGGATCCTTTTCAGAGGCAGTTTTGTATACAGTATGCATGTATATCAATGCTTTGACTGAAGTTCACTTAAAAATGAAAACAAAGCACATGCTAGACACTGGGAGATAGGCACTTTGACAACTGTCATGTTGGAAAATGCCTTTTAAGTGAGACAGGCCTTTGTCTTCGGTCTGTTTGGAAACTGATGCCACTGATCACTTTTACGGACAGTTCCTCTAGGTGGGAATGACACGGATATCATTCACACAGAAACTGCCAGATTGATGTCAGTAAGACAGCAGAGTGTTCGGGTTCATTGGAAGGAATACAATACCTTTGATAAAATAAAATCCTTGACTGCGCACAGAGGGAGCAGTCAAAAAGGAACGGACCCTTGCCAAATGTTTGCTCTTGCATCTCTGCCTCATGGAGGGTGTGTTCTCTTTCGAGGCAGAGCCAAGGACAGCCAAGAAGTTCTGTGTGAATAACACCTGATAGTTGCAGGGAAATAACTATGCAGTTAAGGCATAAACAATGTTGTGGTGATTTTAACTAAGTTTAAACCGTTGCAAATCACAGAATCATAAATTTTTTTTGAGGGGAGATTATGTTTTACAAAAATATTGATGTTTACACTAGATTAATGGCTGCTTGCCTGTAAAGACCACCAGTGAACAGAGTATCTATCCAAGGTCAGAACTGCAGACACAATAAGTCACTAGAAAGTTTTGTGCAGAAGGATTTGGCCTAAACAGATACTTCTATGAGCTGGCTAAGGTTGCTAATTACTCCTCTGAATAACTTTGAACTGACATTTTCTGAATAATATTAATTCCAGAGGAATTAGTAAATCTTTTTAGCAGGAGGAACGCGCACCAAAACTTATAAAATGCGTTTACAAAAACTTTCTAAAATAATCAAATGCCCGTTTGGAGCCACTTTTCTCCCTTTTCTTGTTCTGTTTTGGCACTAACAATGCAAAAGGAAGCTTGGGAGGGGAAGTGTGGGAGGAAAACAAAAACCGAAGAGAATACAAACTAGAACCAAAGAGACTTTAAGAGCTTTCTTAGAATTGGAGACATCAGTGACTTTTAAGAGATGCAGACACTCAGTACTTTGTAGGCACTGGAAGAAGCAAAGGCCTAATTCCTCCACACTCAGCAGATGCTCTGGCTGAAAATCCCTCTATTGTTTCAGCAAACACAGGCAGTATTTCTACCAGTGCAATATCTGCTCGAATGCAACTCAACCTTATGTAAACAGCTCAGCTCCTTAGATTAAATATTACGCTCTCCAGATTATTTATGTGACACACATAGAGGAAGATCTCAGTAATTTTTGTGGTGTAAGTTTTAGATTCTTTGGGAAAGCACACCTTCCCTGTGCAGATCACTTTAAACATTTGTACTTCAGTCCAGAAAAATTTGAGCTGACATGTTTCTCCCACTGATACGCAGTGTTCCACATCCCAAACTTCTTCTTTGTCATCAAATGATATGATCTAACCAATTCTTTTGTCCCTCCTTCTAAAATATAGAACCATACAGGGGCATGGAAAACATGCAAATTAAAAAAAAGTTCTTGAATGATGAGGAGTAGAATTGCACTTTGTTCAACTAACATTTCTTTTGAAGCAGTTGGACATGGATTTGTTCATACAGTGATTACTTCCACCTCTCTTTGTGGGCATGGATAGGTGTGTGCACAGGCAGAGTGTGCTTCTGCAGTGAGGTTGTCTTAAACAGTGGTGCTAGAGAAACAGAAAGAACCATAAACAGAGGGAAGTCTCTGCTTGCCTTTTCTTGGGAAGACATTTCGGAAAAAGTGGGGCTCAGTAGGGCTAAAAGTTTATGGCTGTTGCTGCGGTTTTTTTTAAAGAATGTGTTATTTGTGATCTGCTGGGCATAGCTTTGGGTGCCCAGAGCCACATAAGGCAGAAGTGCATGGATGCTTCAGAAAGCCTCCAGATTACATGTCATCCACAGTACCTCCTGCTGGCACTAGGACAAGTTCTTCACCTGTTTCTGGTTCACCACTCACAGCTGTGCCTACGCTCACAAACACAACATAGCTGCCGACCTACGTGTGGGGAACAGCTGGCTCCCCAGGAAGCCCACAGAAGTCAAGGGGAGGACAACATTAGTGAATGACAGACTATGGGGAGGTCCCCAAAGTGCACTTTTGTTCATCGAGTCAGTCATCAATTTCACCAGCTCAGCATGTTGGCTGGCAGCTCCTTGAGGTTTGCAGAATACGGGAGGGCACGTTGATATTTTCTGCTGCACCAACTGGAACAAGAACTGGAAAGGGTGATGTTTCTGGTTTCATGGACACGTTGCTGCCTTCCTTCCCTTACAATCACGGGGGCTGCATTGTTTGCTCAGAGTAATGCTGTGCATGTCTGAGGGGCATAAGGGATAGGGGAGAAGCCAGTGTGTTTTGGCAGAGGAGTGGTAAGCAGTAACACCTCATACATATGATGGTGGATGCTCAGTGTGATCTTGAGATCAGGTGAGGTTCTGCTGAGGGGGCCAGGTCGGGGGGGGACACATCCTCAGTGCTGTTACACGATGATGCTTTGATGCTTTGACCAGCTGACCAAAAACCCTCAGGTAAAAATTAATCTTAGCATTTGTTTCCCTTCACCGGGACTGCCTGTACAACAAATGCCTTGTGTGGGTGATAAAGGTGGATCCTACACTATCACTTCCTTTGCTTGTCATATGTTTTCTTTAGTGAGACAAGCAGGATGAGAGAAAAATCTGTTCCTGCAACGTGAGCTCAGGCAAAGCTGATCTCACTGTGAGAAAGTATTAGCTTCTTAATTTGTGCTATTGAAACTGTTCTGCGGACTTCCATTTGGTTGGGAAAGGAACTCCAAAGTACAACAACTGCCGTGCAGGGGAGGCTGCAGATGGCTCAGTAGTAACACACATACTGTACACCTGCACATGTTTGGCACAGAAGGGTTTGAGTGCAGATTTGTGAGCTAGCCAAGGGAAGACAGATTTATTTTTTTGAGGAGGCGGGAAGATCAGATCACCTCCAGGTGCTACCCTGATAAACAGTGAGAATAACTCACCAGTCCTCTACAGTTCTTCTCTGATCAACTTCATCCTTGAGATAGGAATTAGAGGGATAGATACATTATCTGGGAAGTTGTCCAGATTAATTTCCGAGGGAGTTAAGTTCCCAACACAGGCCTGCTATAAGGAAGCTTGTTTGGATTTTGTGGGGATTTTTTCCGCTTGGTTTGTTTAGGGGGAGGGTGGTGTTGATTGTAACAGTGTTGTAGGCAATTGGGACATTAGACACAGCTCAAGCTCCCCCAGTTCTTACATGACTGCAAATTTTTGGGGACCTTTTGAGGAGAGAGGCAAACCTCTCTGCATTTTGCTTTTTAGATTTGCTCTTCAAATTAAAATTCAAAGACATTTTGTAAAATAACCAAACACTGAGCCCTCTCTATACCATCCAGAAGAGAAAGAGACCTCCTCCAGAAATCTGTCACAATTAGGGAAGAAGCTCTGAGGGGATTTTCCACTTGCTCAAGGAGGCTCTGAGTTCAGCCTATGCTACAGGGAATGGCAGCAAGTATCCTGCAGTTCCTACCCAGACCCCAGCAGTCAGCAGCAGAAAATGGGAGGTGAGCAAGAATGGGGTTAAATGCTTATCTACATTTCCTCATGCCGTGTACCTCTAGGATGCCACACATCTCACAGTCCTACCTAGCTGGGCCTTTTAAGTCAGGTATAACCTGGCTTCCTTAGGTTGGGCATATCCCTGCAGGAGGCATCACGTCATACAGTCTCTGAGCTACTTTGCTTGAAGCAAGTGCTGCTACACGGGGCTCTGTTGAACCACCTGCATGTGCCCTTCTTAAAACATCCTGTGGTCCCTACCTTATAAAATAGAAAGATCTTGAGAAAAATGCATGCAGAAGGATAAAGCTAAGAAATGCTCACTGTTGGTCCTGTCGTTTCAGCTAAAGCCCACAGGGGTAAAGCAAAGTCCTTTCTTTACAAGGTGGTCACAGCAATTCAATCTAAGTTCATTTTTAAACCAGTGATTAAACTGGTGTAAAGCACAATATGTTCACTCTCAGTTCAGTTTAACATTGGCTGGCATTGATGACACCTTGTATTGATTCTTGTCTGTCTGATTTAAATTGATATACGCCTGATTTCAAATGAACTAAGCCTCTGTGAAGAGTGTTAGGCACTTTTTAAGTTCACGAATTTAAAAGAAAAACGTTTGACCAAAAGTCTGCAGGTTTCTCACAAAGGCAAAACTCACGACTCAATACTGATTTTGACAGTTCTCTCATTAACCTTCACTACAGACAGCTGAGGAAAGTTATTTGAGGGGAAAAATGGTTAATACTTTGCCTAAGTAAATATATAGTACAGACAACCTAGAAAGACATTTTTTGTGACAGCAATAAGAATGAGAAATAATGGACCAGACAATTAATCTAGATTACTTTCATCATTCTAAGTAAGCTTCTCTAAAGAGAAAATTAACACCAGAGTAAACCTAATGCTACATGAAAAGGCAAAGATGTTACTTCTGTCCACATTTTTGCATGTTCTTAAACTCTTCAGTTCTGGCTCTCACCAGAAGCAAGGTGCTGAGCAGAATGGACTGTTGATCCTCACCCAGCACTGCCGTACGTCTGGAGCTGTGAGGACCTTGCAGTGTTAAATTGCACAAGCGGAGCTAGAGGAGAGAAGGAGAACATAAGCAAAGAGTAAATAGAAATATAGAGGATCAAGAGGGTGAACTGCAGAGAAAGTCTTCTTAAGGGTTTGATTGGTAGGTGATGTGCTTGCCTTGGGAGAAAAGAAGTTGGGGGATAACAAGGACCAAAAGCTGTGGTGCACAGTAGTTCCCCTTCTGTGCAGTGCTTATGTGCCAATGTTCAGGCAGTGCCTGACACAGACCTCTCTGGACAGAGGCTGTCATGTGTCCACTCCTTCCAAGTTTTGGGACAGCCTGAAGCAAGCATCTCTGGCCCGGAAGCAATGTATCCAAGTCAGCTTGGGTTCAGCGCCATGCTGCTCATCCAGCTGGTAGGAGACAGATTACTACAAGACCAGTTCTCAATGGCACCTTGCTGGGGTGACTGTGCAGTCCTGCAGGGGCAGCACCCTCTATGGGATGTAGCATTTGCACTTGCAGGCACTGGCTTTCAGCAAAAAAAAAAGTCAACTGTTTCATTTCCTTCTGAGAAGCAGGACTGCTATGTGCATGTGCCTGTGCAGATAGGAGAACCAGCCAATTCAAAGTCATGTGTGTAATTTTTTTAAAGGAAAATAACAAAGTTCCCTTCTCATTACAATTGTTTTTAATATCTCCCTTTCCACATGCTCATCACATGTGTTGGCTCAAGATCACATAATGCAAAAATTGCAAATTCTTTGCAGTGCTCAGACTTCCATGCACATTTATCAAGCCCAGCCTGGTAAAATCCAACAACAAGCAAGAAAGAAATCTCAGAAAAAAAAGTGTTTTCAGACCTTAAAATCCCACTGTGGAGAAGAAAAACCCCTAAAAAGTATAAACAGCAAACCATCACACTCACCGCAGCTGTATTCCAGCAGGCTGATAGGTTCTACAGCTTCAAGAAAGGTATCTTAACCTGACAGAGAAAATGGCTACCATTTCAGGTGCCAAATTACAACCATCCTTGAGGCTTGAAAGCTAGAAGCACAGTGCTTAGTTAAAGCAGACAACTCTGCTCCAGTCTGGCAGAAGTGATAAAATACATAGTGAAACTTGAGAGAGTGAGATCCTCTTTTTCTCTCCTACTCCCCTTTTTTGCTATATTTTTCCTCTGGTGGGTTGAGGTACCCAGTTGGAGCTCCCAAAATAGAGGAAATCCAGGCAGAAGAGCCTATCCAAGTCTATCAGCAGCCTGCTGTGTTTCACTCCATCAGCCAAACTTTGCCACTGGGCTGACATATAAAAGTTCTTGTGGTTTGCACTCCTTCCCCCTAGTCTTGGCCTGGTTTGTACTTTTTGGAATAAATATGGAATAAAGAGCCTGTCCCTTTAATGCAGATGCAGTGAGAAGGGCAAAACTGTTCCCAAGAAGTCAGTAAAAGTGGTAATGCCTATTAATGATTGCAGCAGAGTGCTTTTCAGTTGCCCTATTAAAGGAGCTCTTTGTCCTAATAAATACCAACGAAAAAGCTTTGTCTCTGAGCACCTTCCCTGTACTTTATTTATAATGAGTCTTCTAATGAGTACATAGTGTTTATGCTTCCTTGAGAGACTCATCACTCCCTCTCTCAGTCTGTTATTTAACATACAGTACTCCATGAAGGTGTCCCACTCATCCCAAATGCTTCCCCACCCCCTCCCACACAAACGTCCACATACTGCTTGTTTCAAGGGCGTATGCATCTGTGAAGGAAAAGTGAGCACTGGAAGAGAAGCAGATATCCCAAATGTTGTTCATGACATGTCAGGAAGAGGAGCTGGTGACCCGAACTGTCAGCATGACAATGTGGGCCCATCAAGGGCAGCTCTAAAGCAGCTCCTATGTGTGTGTCTCAGTCAGGGGTGTGCTTGCACCACTATTTAAACAGGTCATGCACCTGTCTGTTACACCTGGTAAAATATCGAGTAAACCACAGTGGTTTGACTCTCTTGGCTCTGTGTCCCAGCCCTCAGTAGCTTCTACTGATTCACAAGACCAAGAAGCACTCAGCCACTGAGATTTGTAGGTATCCTCCTGGGAGCAATATGAAAAAAAGCAAGTCTGTTCATCTTCGATGGGTAGTTTTAGGGAAATTGTTGGGACAAAGAGCTGAGTTGTCAAGTAGCATTTTTGCCAAAGCTCCTCATGGCTGTAATTTGCCACGGCACATTCTATATCTGGCTGTTTCTGGATGTGACACGAGCTGAATTAATAACTCCGTGAGGCACCATGTGGTTTTCTGTTGCCATTTGGAGTCATGCCTTGTGATTGTGGTATCCTACAGGACACATCCCTAATGTGATCTTGTGACAGAAAAGAAGTAATTTATTTTACCAGGGTGCCTGAGAAAAAAAAAAAAAGGAACCTATTATAGGGTTGTTCCGTTGCCTTAGGCCAGAAGATAAACTCTGAAGACTCTCTTTTATTCTCTGTGTTTTCCTTTAAGCTTTGAAGCGAGGAGTAAAAGGCTTTCCCATCCTTAAGCGTATCTATTCCCTATCCTTCTTCTGAGCCTCTACAATGCCTGTTTCTGCAGGAGACCAAAATTAAGCATAAGAAGATTACGTAAGAAGACATGGTATCAGTGTTCAACATTAAGATGAGTCTTACATTTGCTGCCCATCATCGACAGACCCCCATCAGCATAAAATCACAACAGCAGTAGTCTTTGTGGTATCTAGCACTTTGGCATTTAGAAAGTCAAAATTGTATTTGGGGTTGAGGAATTCATGGGAATAAAAGGACTTTCTGATCTGCAAGCATAAAAGAAAGCTGCTCCTCAAAGCTGTTTTTTCAGTGCTTCATGCAGCCAGGCAGACTCATGATTCCCTTGATCTCTCTGGAGGGTGTCACGGTACACAGCTGGGGCCCAGTGGCAAAGAGTGAGGGACTCCCAGGTCTCTCGCACCTCACCTTGGGCTTTGAAATCTGCTGACCAGGAGAAGGAGAGCTCCTAAAACAAAGTGGTGTGTCCTATGTAGCAAAGGCTTGAACCTTTTGTTCTTCTGGAAACTCTCTGGGAATCAGTAAGGGAGCAATGTGAGCACAAGCTTGAACTCTTTAGCAAGTGCACAGCCAACTTCTATACAGCCAAAACTTGCACGTTATGTTCACATTCAGCTTCAGATGTGACATAACTCAATAATCCATCCTGGAGCTGACAAAAACCATCTGATCCTTGTCTGGACCGTGTTTCCAAGCAAGCTGAAGAGAAAATAAAAGTACTTTGAGGAACAGATGATACCTTGCTGAGAAAAGAAAAAACTATGTCTGTGAAGCCTCTGCACTTCCCTGTATCTGTTCACCCACTCTCTCTCTTCACTTTTCTCTGAATGAGAAACAGGTTTCCAAAGGAAAAAAACAGCAGAGATCTCACCTGGAGAGAAGGGAAGATAACCAGATTTATTCATTTCTTGTCACAGAATTGGCCAGCATAACACCAAAAATGGGGCCCTTATCTTTTAGGAAGGACCGATGAAGAACAGCCACAAGGTTCAACAAAATATGAGGGAGCAGTCACAACTATAAGGCTCAAAACACAGCCATCCTGCAGGCTCCTGTGGATTTTTCAAATTTGAAACTGTGTGCCTCCTTCTCATAACTGACAATTACTGGTGATCATTAAGATGAAATTAGAAGTGAGATTCACCTTCAGTCGTGATGTGGGATGTGTCTTTCCCACTGGAGCATAATACATACACAGTAAATGCATTTTTTGTTTTAATCATAAATCATACAAACTATTTATGAGACTAAAAAAATGGTTGTTTTTTCCTCAAGAAGAAGAAGGGCACATTCTTGGCTAAGGTTTTGTTTGGCCGTTATAAATGACATTTGATGGTAGGCATGTGCATACACACATAAACGTTTCTGTGTGTACAGATACATTCTGGATCACTGAAATCACCTGAAGATGTCTCCTACCTCCCAGTTTTTCCCCACAGCATGTTATCACACAGTTCCCTGAGACTTGCCAAGTCCTACGATACTTGTATATTAATTATTCTTTGATTACAAGTACTCTGCTTATGCCTAATGGTTAGTTTGTATGAATGAAGACTGTAACCTGTACCTCACTCCCAGAATAGCAAGAAAAGTTACTTAGGTGGGCTGCTTCAGTCTGACAACATTTACAGTGTGTGCCCAGGAAAATCTAAAGCATTAGTAAAACTAAATGCCAGAAAGAATGGAATTTGGATTATCTGCATTGAGCAGATCATGGATTCACTACAGCAGAAGGGGCTGCTTTCTTACAGCAGCTTCACCAAATGTCCAGTGAATTTTCTACACAGTAAATAAAGTTTTTGCTTGTAAGGATGGTGCTGGGAGGAATTTATTCTCTCTGGCAATTGCATGTCAACTGTTCCAACTTAACAAGGGAAAAAAGCTGTCTTAAATTGCTCTATTAGCTTACTGAGGAGGAAAGCGTCCATTGTAGCACAAAACCATATAGGGTTGTTCTTTAGGCCAAGACAGACCTTTGTTTATCTAACTACTTCCAGAGGTTGTTTTATTCCCATCATTTTTTTTCTATTTCATCACCTAAGCAAACAATACTCAGTAGTCTAGTTTTTTAAAGATACAGGTTTTGGCAGTGCCTTTCATCTTGTCTGGCTTTTGTACAAAACAATGCTTTCCGAAGTTCCTCTGGAAGGAGGAGAAGGTAGTGGGGAACAGATGGAAAGGACACACCACCACCAGTTTGACTTTTCTCCAGCAACATGAAGCACTAGAATTAACTATTCCAATTGTCTCTCTCTCTTAATTTCTTGATGCTGGGGAGGTTGAGTGATAAGGGAGAGTTTCTGGTTTTTCTACTCCTAACTGACTGAAAGGGTTATATTTAAATAATGGATCCCTTAGTCCTGTCTGCTCCGCAAGCTGATGCTCAAGTGGTTGTTTCTTTATTGTAAAGTTGATAACACAATTTTTAAATGCAGAACCTTCACAGCAGGCAGCTGAATGGCTGGCCAGATGGCTGGGTTGTTATTTGGGAGTCCCTGAACTAGCAGCTCCTTAGTCATCAAGGTTCTCCAGTTATTGTCATCTCCCACTTACACGTGTCTCCATTGATTCATAGCAGTACCACAAAGAGCTGTTTGTTGGACTTAGCCCTAAGAAACAACGATGGCAAAAATGTACAGGAATAGCAATTCACAGTAGCCAGAAGTGGCCCCTACCATTGCAACCAAGGTTTGTTCTTGCTTTTGTCATTGCAGGTTCAGCAGTTCACAGTAAATGGCATTCAGTATCACTAGGGACCAGAAAAAAAATCATCAGCAAGGCATTAGTACAGGCTTCTAAAAGCAAGACTGTCAGGGAACCACTTCTTAATCTCATTTGAATTCAAATGTAGCTTTACATGTGTTGGATGCATATGGTTTTTCACATTAAGATGTAAAGTTTATACAAATCCGAGGTGTGAATGGTTCCCCCGAGTGCTGATGACAAATATTCCAGTATCAACACTTAGCTACTAAGCTTACCTTAAAACTTGCTGGGGTGATAAGCTGCTGGTAATTTCTCTGCCAGCATTAGACGGAAACAGCGGAGCTCCTGTGCACTTCTCACAGTGACTAACTGGAGCACAGGGTATGTATGAACTTTCCTTGTCCTGCTGTTCCAGCTGGCTGGTAATTCATGATTAAAGATCTACAACGTGAGAAGTCACAGCCCAGAATCATTGAAGGAAGTGGAAAACGAAAGTCTTGAGAGTCCTGTGAGTAGATAGCCGTGCTCTTATGCAAAGGAACCAGAAAAGTCAATTAATCCTTCTTGACTGGGTGTATAGATACTGATATTTTTTTTTTTTTTAATTATTCACATATACTGTCAGTAACAAAAGTTCCAACAAGATTTCTATAAAGGAAATGGCAAAAGAAGTAAAAGGCAGAAAAAAATACTAACTTATCTCTACTTTTAAATGTCTCCTAGATATCTTGGTATTTCATTGATGGGTGTAGGAGAGATAAGAGAATGCCCAGTTTCCACAGATAACTTTAGCTGGTGTGGTCCCCACAGTGATCTTGGAGCAGACAGGGAGAATAAACAATTGAACTAACAGGGCTCTTCCCTCTTCAACTTCTTTAACTCCTGATGATCCATAACACTTCAGTGGGGATATAAGGTTTTTTTATTAATAAAAATCTAAGGCACTTTTGCGAATCAAAACCTAGAGGACTTTAGCCAGAATCACAAGAACCCAAATTAATTTCTGTATCAGATTTCATTACAGGAAAGCTTAGAGAATTTCCACAGTGAAAACTGAAGGAATGAGTCTGAGCAACTGTTTAATATTAAAATGTCAGTAGAAGAGGTTTTAATCAAAATGAATAGTAAATTCCTACATTCATGTGGTCTTACCCAAAATTCTGAAGAAAGTCAAATATACAAAACTGGTCTCCATATCAGAGGTACAAAAAGGGACAGAAGTGATGCCACTATTTAAAAAAAGGTTCTGCAGGGGAGCTGGTCCAGAAAACTAGAGGCAAATTGTCCAAGTTCCACACCAACTGTGTATAAGAAAGTAACCAGTTTACATGTAGATAAATTCGTTATAATGGTATAGTCAACAAAGCTTTTCAGGAAGGAAGTCACACCATCAAAATTTATGAAGGTCTTCAAAGGGTGAACAGATAGAAAAGGACAATGTCATCAACAAAGTTTACTTGCATATCCAAAAAGTTTTCTGTGAAGTCTCACATCAAAAGATAAGATTCTGATGAGGAGTGGTAACTTGGTAAAAGATAGGAAGCAGAGAAATGTATGACCAGCTTTCACAGCGCAGGGAAGTCTACTGGAATCACACAGTGATGTGTACTGAAACTATATTCACAAAATAGAATGAAAGCCTCACTAAATAATGAAGTATCTTGATGTTACTAAATAATTCAAGGCAGCAAAAATGCAATTTGTCTGCAAAGAGTTCAGAAATATCTCATGATATTGAGTGACTGAAAAATAACAGGGCAAAGTAAATTTGATTCTGACAGTTGTGACATGCCATGCACGAAGAGAACAGCGTCTGTGTGCACACATACATACAGTGCGTTCCGGCTGAACTCGAGCCTCTCAGGAAAGACGCGTTGTGTCATGTGGACAAGGCTCTGAACACATCCATTCAGTGCCTATCATCTGCTGAAACAGCATATAAACTGTTAGTAATTAGTAGGAAAGAAATCAAGGGCAAAAAAAGAGAAAGCATCAATAAGTGTATTGTATAAATTGTATAAATATTTTGTGTTGCACCCACCACCATGAAGAGGAATTACTAGACTGAGACAAAGTGCAGAGCAGGCAGCTGGGATGACTGGGGATTAGATAAAGCTTCCATACAGGAAGAATAAGGTCACATCTACATTAGAAGGTAATTGGGTGCTGAAGGGTGGACTGACAGATCAAAGCAATTGCTGTTGAGAGCTCTGGTCCTGAAGTGAAATTTCAGGCCAGATTTAGTTCAGTCACCTGGGCTGAATGTCCTTCCCACACATAGGGGCCAAAGCTGACTGCAGAATCAGTGATGGGTTGGACCCTTCTGTTTCTGGTAGGACTTGGAACATGTTTACAGCAACCCTGGAGCAGACCTTCTAGTCTGGCACAGACAGAGCCAACCAAGCAATGTACAGTACATGAAAGTAGTTGCTTCAGATCTCACTTGGAGTAAAATTGCTAATGTAGATGCAGAGTGGTTGGGTTGTTGTTGGTTTGGGGTTTTGGGTTTTTTTTAATTGCATAGGATTTTCTTGTTCAAACCAGAAGAAAGGTGGTTGAAAAAGGCTATAATAGAGGTCTAGAAAATTAGAGATTACTTAGAAAAGGTAAACAAGGAACAACAATTCCCTCTATCTTCTATTATAAGAAGTAAAGATACCTAATGAAATTATCAGACAACAGGCTTAAAGCAAAAGGAAGTACTTTTTTACACACTGCATAATGAAATTGTGGAACACATTACCCAGGATGCTTGCAAGGCCAAAACCATAACTGAGTTCAAAAAGAAATTATACAAATTAATGGAAGAAAAGTCCATGATGGGTTAAACCTGATAATGTAGATGCAATTTTACAGGTCAGGAAGAGTCTCAGATTTTCTGAAGCTACAACCACTGTGTATATTCCTTATTCTTCCTCTTCTACCTGCCGCAGTCAGAGACATGATGTGTGTTCTGGACTTAGTTTCTTCTCAGGAAACTGTATCTCAAGATTGCTGTGAGCCTGGACAAACCAGTCTGCAAAGTTTAAGCACAAAAATGTCATCAGATTTAACCCCGCACGTATTCATAGTCTTTTGATGGCAATTCAGCTCTCCATTTTGGCACCTTCTGATTTTAAGCTCTCTCTGAATATCATGGATGCATTATGCAACAACTCCCGTGAACACATTCATGGGGACTAGCTCAGACTATGTTCACCTTGTCTGAGACACCTTTCAGATACCTCAGTTCAGCTGAACTCCCTGGGCCTGAGGAGCAGTCTGAGAAGAGTGAAAACAGAGAAAAGGTGGTAACAAGCACCTTGGCTGTTCAGTAGCAAGTTTTGTGGCCAGAAGAGCATCTATAGAGTGGACTTAATGGTGCTGAGCATTCTGTATCTGTACTATATGTCTTTATGTAGGGTTTAATTTAAACTAGCTTCAGTTTGATCCCAAGGATATGAATACTGTGGGCAGTTGGATCACACCAAGTGTACTTCTGGAGCACATGCTACAACTGAGTTTCATCCAAATGGCATCCAGTTTGCACACTCCAAGACCACTCCACAGTAAGAACCAAAGCATGGTGTGGGGGCAGCCAGGAGATTTATTACAGAAATGCATGCCAGATCCAAACTCAAATGCTAATCTGGTGCCCCCACTGACTACTACAAGAAGGCTTTGTAAGGGGTTATTGTCAGTGTGCCGTAGGGTAGGAATTTAACCTACTGTGAACAATTAAAGTTCTCCAAATTATTTCCCTTCTTCTCCTTTCCCCTCCCTACAATTTACATTCTGGTTGTGTCAACTCATTTATTTAGCAGTTAATTCATTGCTTGTAAGTTAAAAATATGGCTCATTGAGCTTACAGACGATGTCATTTATTTTCCCTTCTTTTCTTAAGCAAGATCTTGAACTGTTTCGTCTTCCTTTTAAATAAAGCTTCCTAGACACCATCAAGAAGTTATATGTGATGGGGGCACACTCATGAGATTACATGCTGCCATGACCACAACATGCAGCTCTCAACATCCTTTGTGCTAGACCCATAAGGCCCTGGAAGCAAAATGCTTGTATACCTTTGCATTCAAAATGCTGGCCCTGTCATGCAAGCTACTGTATCCGTATATTGCACAGGAATGTGTCTGCTTTCCAGAGCTGGGAAGGTGGGGTAAGAGAGACTGAGCAGCCAGAGTTGAAATTCACCATATTCACTACAAGGGCCAGCACGTTTGCACTTGACAAAATTTGAACTGGGTTTCTGTGGGTAACACTCTCACTGGCAGTGCTCATTACCAACCGCAAACCTCAAGAGATCCTGACAAACCACTGGGAATCTGCCTTAATTTCAGGAGAAGTAAGTTATTGACATCAAGTTTTAGTCCCTATACCAGGAGCATTTTCTCTTTTTTTGCATGCACAGGCCAATACAACAAACTCTGCCCCAACCTAGTCTTAGAAATATTAAAAAAAAAAACAAACCAAAAAAACCTCCCAACCAAACAGAAACCCAAACAAACAAACAAACAACCACAACAACAACAACCAAAAAAACCAAACTAAAACAAAAAAACAACCAACAGAAAACCCCCCCACAACTCCAAATAGTAAAGCAAAATAAATGCCAGACTGAGATAATGTCTACATTTGATTATAAGGGCAATATAGATCAATTACCTGTGTATTTATTTTTCCCTGAAGAAGGCATAAGAAAAGCAGATATCCTGGTAAAGAAAGCATCCATAATCTCTTGGTTTTCAATATTTAATATTTCCTAGAAAGGGTAAGATGTGACCAGCATGCCCATATGACATAAACAGTGGTCTGTAATTCAGTTCAAATGAGCCTAGATCAGAAGCAACTGACAGGCTGATGAGCTGCAGTTCACAGGGTAGAAGTCAGACAACCAATGGGATTTAATAAAATAATTCCAAAAAAAAAGTCCTTAACCTTGCTATGCCTCCTCTTCATCTGAATGAAAACACATTCATTTACTGAATTAAACCAATGAGCACATCTCATTGGTGACGTGCACCATCATTCCTAATAGTTCCTCAGCCGTGCACCAGGATATGGAAGCTGAAGTCCAGGAGAGAGAAGTTACTAATGTTTGTGTGCTAGAAGCATGCTAAGAGCGCATCTTTCCTGCTTCTGAATGCTGAATTTTGTTTTAAGCTGCCAGTAGGTGAATTAAATGACATTGCAACTACATTCTTGTGAAGACAAAAAAATTCTCTCTCTTAGCTTAAAAGTCATCACAGTTCTCCTAAAATTTTTGCAACAAATATAAAATCATTTTCTGTTTTAGTAATAATTCAAAGTGCTGACTGAATCTAATTTGAATTTTTCCTCACAGCTGTGTGCTCAAGTTTCTTATGTTCACAGTAGTTCATACTATGACATGAAACTACAATTCAGTAAAACTAAAGTGGTGGAGCTCAGGTGCAACTAGTCTTTGCTATTTAAAAAACAATCCAACTATCAGTGATACCCATGGAAAAAACTGTTGTGGTTTAACAAAAGGGTTGTTTCTCGAACTGTTTCTCAGGGGGTGCATTGAGCTGCAGCTTGACAACTTCTAGGATAATAAGTAACATTAAAACTGCCTCATCCGACAGGACTTCAGAGCAAGTAAGGGTGCACCCATATCATTCAAGCACCAAGGGTAGGAGCTTTCTCCCAAGATAAAGTATCCTGCTGTGATTTCACTTGCAGCTGAAGGCTAGATGTTTCTTGATATGGAGGGCAGCAGTTTACCAGTGCACAATGTTTACAATACTACATGAATATGTAGAATTTTTGCTGTATGTACAATATGTTTACAATACTACACTAATATCCAGGTCACATATAGGAGAGTTGAGAAGGTGAAAATGTGAATACTGCTGTGATAATACAGTAAGATCCTTAGGATGCTGTGATGTTAAATTGACATCAAGAATGAAAGTTCCTCCAAGACCAGCTTAGGGCTTACCTTCTTCCACAATTTGCTTTCTCCTTTTTCAACTCCTCTCTACTCCAAAACCTGCACCTTAACTGAAGGTCAGGTGTTGAATCTGCTCTGTGTTCAGTCTCCTTTTGGAAGTAAATTCTCTTCTGCATCATGTCTAAGTAGATGGCACCATCCTAAATACCTTCAGCTTCATTATCTCCTTTCTCTTGTTACAGTCTGGTCATAAATGTTCACAACAGTGCACTACAAAAAGGTTGAATTTTAATGACATTCTGAGGCTATGATATATGATCACTAATCCCACACTATGTGTTTTTCTACAAATAGCCTTGCAAATAGCCCCAGTGTTAAACATAAACCTTTCTATCAGAGCACTGTGTTCAGCAATTCCTCAAGGAAGAAAAGGCCACAAAAAAATCTTACAGGGTCTGACCTGGAGAAAACATGTGTTTGGGAGATTTGCTTAATTCCATGTTGCAAGTAGTAGGAAGGGATGGTACATACTCTTCCTCCCATTTCTACATGCAAGTGCCCTCATGGAGACAAGTAAATAAAATGGAGACTTACTGGAAACCAAATGCTTCAAGGACAGTTATCAGTGCTATAGTGTACTCGACTTCCTACGCAGCTAGGTATGTTGTCAAAATGTAACGTGGTGCGTGGGGTCGATGGGCTGGTGCTGCGCTTCTCCCACAGAGTCCCTCGCAGAGACGCTGTGGTGGTGCTCTGTCAGCACCTACGCGAGCACCCAGCCTCACCCTTGCTGGTGGATGCAAGCAGCCACTCACACGCAAAGTCTCTGCGCATTCTGGAGATGAAGAGGCAAGAGGGATTCTTTGCGTGCAATTCCGAGGCGTTTATTGGGGTCCGCGCGGACTGCGAACCAAAAACCCCGAAGGGGAGGCAGAGACAACCTCGAACAAACCCATGCCCGCCCGTTTTTACCCCGAGGGGTCCCAGAGGCGGGCAGAACATCAGTAACCAATATTCTGAGGCCTAGGGGGGGAGGAAAGGTTGAATGGCAAAACGGGGGCCAATGGAATAGGGGAGAGGAGGGGGGGAGAGGACCAGGGACCAAGGGAAAGAGAACCTTCTGGCACAGTGGTGTGGGGAGTGATCACTTTGAAACAACCTGGGGGGTGTAGCGTGGACTTAACCACCGCAACAAAAATGCACCTTTTTTTTGCTATAAATCCTATGGATCTTTTAAAATTTACTAAGAGCAAAGAGATTATTTAAATATATTCTTTTTGTAAATCTGACCAATTAAGCTCTTATCATAAACTAAACTTTTAAGTAATGTCTAAAAAAAGGAAACAAACAATTAGACCAAAAGACACCTCATCAGGATTCATATGCAAGCTGATATGGTAGGAAGCTGACAGGGACTGAATTTCTAAAACCCAAGTTGTATTCACAACTGGCTGGCTGTATTCAAAGCTGGCTGGAAGGAAATATTTCTCTGCCTTCTTTAGAAGATCAGCTCATGACAAATACAAAGAGAAATGAACCTAGCAAGCTTGCTTCCTTTCTCATTTCTTATTTTTCATAATTGACTTATATTAGATTGGATTATAAAGTGTACTCAAATTACTGACTCACCAATCCCAAGAAGGCAAGTCTTTAAAGTAATGAGATTAACAACTGTTGATCAAAGAAAATTGCCATAGATGCAAGGCTCTGCTTTTTTTTTGGTGAAATGCGTCGTTAGAGATATGGCTGGACTGGATATTTCGTGCTGGCCACCACGGACAGCTGCACATGGGAAGGATTGCTCCTAAAACATCAGAGAGCCCTGCCCACAGGAGATAACCCGTAGTGGAAGTTCAAAGGTTTCTTCATCTCTCTTTTCAGGGATACTAGAAAATACTAGGAAATGAACTTTCCATCATAAGCAGACTCATCCCAGTGTCCTTTATTATTCCAGAAGCTCTGGGAAGGTCTTTGAGCCTGCTGGGAAGTTCTATGAATATGGGGGAATTAAAGGAAATTGTCTTTGGAGGTTGTCATCCTTCCCAGCGCTTCTGTCAAACATGCCACAGTAAATGTGTCAGAGCATCCTCAGGAAAGGCTGGTTCATATTATTTCCCAACACCAGTTTGGATGTCTCCAGAGGAAAAGAAACATCTTCCCACCATTTTCAGGGCAAAAGACAACATTTCATTTAAGTGCAAGAAATAGAAGAGGATCAAGGTGGAATGGGTGCTCTTGGGGGCAGTGAGTTGGGGGGAAGTGAGCAATAAAAAAAGCAGCCAGGCAAGATTAATTTGAACTCTTTTAGCTGGATGGTGATTAGATTGAATGCATTCTATCCACTTGGGCAAGAAGGCAATTTGTTGCTCCACATGGCTATTAGCAGGATAGATTAGCTTCATGGAAATAGAGGCTCTAAGGTTTGGGATAAACGTTCCTGAAGGAGAAAAATGAATACAGATAAACTGTAATACAGCTTTCTTTTTTCCATTCTCTTCCCATAGAAAGCTAGGCTGGCATATTATGTAGACTGTGTTTCTAGAACAGAGAAAAGCAGGATGTTTTCTCTCAGTCCTACTTATACCCGTCCACTTTGAGATCCCTCTGTGAAAAAAAAGAAACTAGAGAAGAAACACAGAGAAGAAACAGAGAAGTAGAGAAGAAATAGAGAAGAAACACAGTTTGAACAAAAAATAAAAAGGCCATCTCTGCTCTCTTGGTGATTGTTTTATACTCAGTCTGCTTTGCCCTTTGCTGATGGGACTCCTCACCAACACATACCTGGGAGCAGACTCTTAAGTACTGTAAGTGTTCACAGCGTGATGCTGGTAAGGAGGTTGCAGGACTCCGTTAGAAAGCACCCCATGAAGCAGAGCCTCAAGTGGCTGAATTGCCCTTGCCACGATCACATTTCCCTATTGCTCAAAGGTCAATGTGTGTTCTGCTTTCAATGTATATCAAAATTCCCCTATTCTGAAGAAACAAAAAATGCTTTGGGGGTGGACTGTATCCAGAACTCCTCTGCAAGTATTTTTGATGAAGAAAGAAAGCAAACTAATGACACTGTCTTTCCCATCACATCTGGCCATATAAACCACAGAAAGAGGAGCAGCCCTCAGTAAACAATACACCACAGAGACACTTATTTTATCATGGCTCCCTCACGACCTCTGGAGCTGAGAATGAAGAACACTTATCTCCAGATCTCAGACTGAAACCTAACTGAGTATAAATCAAACCATTAATGAAGTTCAAAAGTGGAGGGTGGTTCTTATTACTACTAGGTTCTCATTTTTATCCTCTTGATTTCCATCAAAAAATAAACATTTTTTAAAAATCACAATACTTCCTGAAGTGACCAACATTGGGAATATTGGGAATATAAACAAGTGACACCAAAACCTTTCTCAGACCCATGTTGTTCAAATTACTTGAATTTCTTTCAGATATGCAGTTAAAAAGCAAAATTCACTCTCTGCCCACACCACTGAAATGGATCCAACTTAGATTATCCTTATAAGAAATAAGTGCAAATGATATTCACATGGCTTGTTCCTCCACTGAGATCAGTGGTGTCCGTACAGAGAGGCTATTTCTACCACTACCAAGAAGCAAGGGTGGTCTTGACCCTCTCTGAAATATGCTATATCCCATCCTGGAACTGGCACTTCCTGGATGGATAAGGCTATTTCTATTAGGCTAATTTGCATTGTAATGCAGCCTCCTGTTCTTACATAGGGCACAGAGAATGACCTGAACCCAAAGGCAAGGGTGTACCTAACCGGGTTGTCACAAGGGAGGCACTGAGTGCCCCCCTTTTCTATCTAGTTGTCTTCAAATCAGTGGCACTGAGAATCTTTTACAAAGAAAAACTGTTTTTCTGTCACGTTTGGAGCTATTTTCACATCATCATTCTTCCCTTGATCAAGCTACTCTTTGCTATTAAAAAGATTTTAAAAGGCTTCAGGCTGTACAATTTTATGTTTTAGCACAGCATGTTCATGAAGGAAGCTACTTGAAGCAGGTGTGATTTCAGGATATGTCAGTTGACCTTAAAAGTAACCATGAATTTTAGCACAGTGATTTCCACAGGCAAATAACCACATCTATCCACATTCATGTCAAGAGAAAGATTAGAACTAGAATCTCCAAATGTCAAGCTCATGAAAGTAGTAAAAAAGAAAAAAAAAGCACATCAAGAGCAATAACAGAATCTCGCACTCCTGACCCCATCAGAAGAGGTGAACTCCAACAGGCAAAAGGAAATACAATGACAGTGCCAATGAAGCAGTTATGCAGCTTCAGTTGCAAGGTTATCAGTAGAATATCACTAGGATACCTCATTAAGAACTCACATCTAACAGAACTTCTGGGCTGAAAGCTCAAAGGAAATTTTGTGCAGTACTTATATTGAGATTTGCACATCTTCACACTTAGACTTGGGCTTGACTTCAGCACATACAAGAAATCAGCAGAGAGATGAAGAAGAAAGCTTAGCTATTCGAGTAGTAAAGCTTGGTTTGCCAGAGAGAAGGTACAGATTCCATTTTCACCCTTTGTATGATTCCTGCCCTCTGTCTTTTAACACAATAGAATGTCTTGGCCATAAGAAGAAAAAAAATCCAAGTATAAAAAAGTCTCATAGCAGATGTGGAAACAAAGGAATAATTCTTTTCCAAATAACTGAAAATGAGGCCTATGTACTGTGGAGGGAGAGAAACTAGAACAGAAATTCCAGCAGTGGGAGGAAAGGCATATACACAGACCTGCCGAAAGTTAGAGAGATCCTTTGGAAGCATAAATCACATTGCTGCAGTATCAGCCTGCCATAGCAACATCCCTATAGATGGGACTAATCATCAGGTAGGTCCAGTTAGGTTTGGTTTCCTGTTTCATAGTGAAGATTTCTAAAAAAATTTCCTGAGTACTCAGTAAAAGGCAGGAAAATTCACCTGCAAATGAACCATTTCTTGCCAGAGACTCAGTGTGCACTTTTTAAATCACAAGCCCTCACTATAGTCAATGTGTGCCCTCTCCAGGAGTCTGGCCCTAGCTCATAGCCAGGGCAGACGGCAAGTGATAGAATAAAGCTAAGAAGAATCCTCCCAAAAAGGACAAAACTGAAAAAAACCCCACCTCAACAGATTCCAAATGCATCTTTAATTTTACTTCATTACCTGTCTCCGTGAGGATTTGACCAAGGAAATTTAAAAAAATGTCACCGAGTATCGACTTGGTGGTCAGGATGTAACTGCAGTAAGGGCACTGCCTCAGCAGTTTCAGTGCCTCTTTTAGGCAGTCTGAACACTAAGTCCCGAATCAGCCTCCGGATTGAGCCTTACGCTGAGCCTCATATGCCTGCTAGCACCACTGCCTCTGAGTTCTCCTCCCAAAATACTACAGGGTCAAAATACAAGAGAACTCCGCTCAAAAACTGCTGTGGAATGATGTGTGGGAAGTGAAAGCCTCCTGAAGACTGCAATTTCCTTCAACGATTTTGGTGCTATTACATGCTCAGTTTCTGCCAGAAGTTTGTGTTCTGGCTAGTTTCTAGCTAGCAGCATGAGAAGGGGGGAAGACATTTCTTTTAAGGATTTGTTTCCTGAATTATGCACCACTGAAGAACCTTGTGACAAATTATTTTGCAGAGAGCATTAAATAATATAAAAAGGGGGTTCCAACATATGATCACAGATAATTATGTTAAGAGCAGCTTAACAAGCAACTCTTTCTTAGTCTTGCTACTGTAATTCCCCATGTGCATTTAACCTGCCTACGGTGGAGAGGCAAAATGTACAATTTAGACCTTTGCTCTCACTTAGGGTGTCAAGGAAGCCCCAGTTTTGTGACGAGAGCTGGCACTTTCACAGAGAATTCATTTGAAAAACATTTGACATGGCATATTTTGTGCCAGCATAATTTCTATTATGAAGCAAGAGAAGACAGAAAAGAGAAAAAAAACAGAAAACCCATCCCTGACCTGGAATTTTTGGTGAACGCTGGAGTAACAAATAGGGGACACATGTTGCTTTAAGCAGCGAACAGAGGATATGAAAGAGAACCTGGAGCTGCTGGGGTAGCTGAGGGGAAGAGGGAAGGACAAAGGAGTTTCCACAGCAGAAGGCTGTAAGGACACAGGGCACAAATCCATAAAGACAGACGCTTCACTGATTCCTACACTCATACAGCAACTTGTTTTTCAAGGAGGAAGCCATTTCAGTACTAGGCCCCATTGTGCTATTTTGAACAAGAAACCTACTTTTCATTATCAGGAACCAACATTAGCCCTCTTCATGTCTGTCAGACTCAATCTCAGATGTCTGGCAATTACTTGAAATTGAACTCAAAACAATATTAAGGTTTTATTGATAGCTTCTCATCAGTTGCTTGCTGTTTCTTGCCTTTCAACCAATAGCGTGGAGAGCATCCAATTCTCCTGCACCGTGCCCAACAGGGTCAAATTTCAGCAAGGTTATTGATTGGGACTTGACATTTAAGTAACATAAGACCACTGTGGCATGAACAGCTTTTTACCAGCTCATAAATATTGCTAGGTTGAAACATCCCCTTTCTCATGCTGAAAATTGAAATGTTATTTCCTTGTTTCTCTTCTGGCTCAGCATTTTAATACTGTAATTTGCAGTTTCCCTAGATTTCCAAACTGTGCAGGGATAAATGCTGCTGTGAGAGTTATTTCAGATAGCCAATCCCGGAGCCTCTGCCAGCTGGACTAAACAAAATCAGTCAAATCTTGTCTAGCAAGAATTTCAAAGAGAAGAAGCAATAGATATGTCAATACTTCATGGATTTTTTTAATGAAATCTCTTGGCAACAGAAAAACTATTGGTTTTTTTGTTGTTGTTGTTGTTATTTTGATCAGACTCTGGCCTTTTACTTGCTGGGAGGGATGGAGGGATTCTGTCAAGAGAAGGTCAACATCTTGAAGATGTGACTTGTTTATAGTGAAATTGGCCTTTGCAAGGCATACTGTGCTACTGTATGCCCCTGATTCCTGTTTAGGACCCCACTTTGAATCAAATGCTAAAGTTAATGGTCTGTTGACTGATGTGTTAAACTCTAAATTTCCCAGTGACTTGGAAATGATCTGCCTCCTTAAAAAGTAGACACTAACTGAAAAGAGAAAAAAATCACATGGGTTTCACAGACATATTTTCATCTAAAATTCAACTGTAAGGCTTCACTCACTAGAAATCTGAGATGAAGTCCAGGACAGCCCCAAAGACAATGTCACAGAAGAGGGCAGGACTACTGGAGACCTCTTGGCCCCAGCTTTAAGCAGAAGTAAACAGTGATTCTGAACAAATTAAAATGGTTTTATAATTGTTTCTAGAGGGTTTATTAATTACTGCAATATAAGGCAAATATAAGGCTTTGCAACCTTTTTCACACATATCTCATCAAATTCATTTCAGAGCAGAGACCCCTGGACTGAACAGGTCCATTGAGTTAATATTTTTATCACATCTATTTAAAGGCTGAGGTTCAGCTGTAGTGCATTAAATAATCAACACATTTTGTCACCTGGTTTACCATGATATATTACTGAGACACAGCTTGCCTGTGCGCTTTATGTCCTTACAGCTGAAATTTTGTTTTCCTTATAGAAGTTCTCTCTCTCTCTCCATTAAAGCTCGTAAGTTGCATTCTTCTAAGATGCACTAAAAAGAGGACAGGTTAGAAGGACATCACATCTTCCATCACAGAGTGTATTTTGTTTTTAAAAAATCCACACAAAATCCAATTACTTTAATATTTTGGCATTTTTGTGTATTTTTTTCGATTATGATAGAACACATTATTCCAAGAATATAAAAATATTTCAGTTGGAGATTACTTTTCACTCTGTGTTACTGCATAGCATGTGTTATTTTTCTTATTCCTTAAAAATATCCATATATCAAGCATCTATTGACTTCTATCATCTTGATATTAAAATATATAAATATTTCTATTTATAAAAATAATATAAAATTTATATAATACATACTTTTAAAATAAAATTCAGCACCTCAATAAAGTAGGAAAAAAACATTTTGATGTTTTCTATTTGCTATTTTCACAGCACTGGTTCCCTGAATATTTAAAAATCTTGATTTGGAATTCAGATTCAGAAACCTGATCAGTTTGAAAAATTTGCCATTCCCTGAGGAAAAGGGATTGTCTGCTGCATGAGGGTGTAGCTGTACCCTCTGCACGGAAAACTCCAACACAAGAGAGATGCCACAGCCGAGTAAGAAAGCCGATGACAGGAGCAGCACTGCCCAGAAGGTTGGAACTTTAGCTGGGCTCCAGCACTAACAGTCGATGTGTGATACCCACAACTATTGTAAATGAGCCCTGTAACCTTTAATCAGTCATGTGACTTCCAAAATGAGAAAAAAAATTAATCAACCATGAAAATAAGTAAATAAACACCAACCATGGAAAAAACCTCAAGTTCACTGCAGTGCTAAATGTTTGGTGGGTTTTTTTAAATTTATTTTAGCAGTATAGCTATGTGTTAATTATACATATTGCTAAAAATTTCACTGTGTAGTAGAGCAAGTACACAATTTTATTTTAGAAAACTATTAGCAAAAGCAGCAGTCTGACTCAGTTGAACTGAAGCTGAGATTTGGAGGGACCTGCAGTGTTATCACTTAAATCGGATGATTTATGTACCAGCCAGGTGAGAAGTAGCAAGATCTGTATGTAGGCAGTCAATTCTGAGACATTTGGCTTCACATAAACTTGTAAATATTATTTTCAGATGCTTTTCTCACTCTTTGTAGGGTAGCAGAAGGTTCTTGTGGGAAACTAGAAGGACAAGGACTGCTCAAAAGCCAGTAAAGCAGTTCAATTTCCAGCTCTTCACTTTGGTCAGAAGAAGGAAAAGAATGGATGTCCTCAGCCGTGCTGCCAAGGGCTCGTGGATGGGGCAGCAGCTGAAGCGGAAAGAAAAGGAAAGCTGACCAATCCTCAAACTACCCTGACCCCCAAAGCCTGTGAGCTGCTTCATGGGTGACTTCATAACTAAGCCACGAATGATCCAAAAAGCCTTTAAAGATTGTCTCCCCCTTGTTTTGCTTGTTCATGAGAATATGTTGCTCCTGGGAAGTGATGTGGCCAGCATGTTGTGAGTCATGAATTGCACTGATTGCAAGCACAGCTGGGAATCCTCTTCAGCCATTCCCAATTGCTTCCTTTCTCTAGCCTATTTTATCATTTGATTTTTTACTGGCAGAATAAAAAAGTTACATTAAAAATAGGGCTTTGTTGCTTTTTCTGGCCCCAGCACTTCTTGGCAGCTGATTTCACTATCTCTCTTTCCCTTTCTTTTAAGTTTTTTGAATCTTCATTTATTTAGAGAGCATCAGACCACCCTTCTCTGTCCAGAAAGTCTCTGCTCTCATTGGTCTGGTGGCCTTCTGTGGCAATTCTTGTTTGCAGCAGGTTGCCCTGGTATCACACCACCTTCTCCTTTTCCACTCTGCCTCCTGCCCTGCTCTCGCACAACCACCCATTTTGTGTATGGGCTTGACGCTGGAAATATCTTTAGTTAAAACCTATTATTGGCTTTCCAGCAGAACTGGTAGCTGAAACCCTGGCACTGTGACTCAGTAAAACCTTTTTGTGTTCTTCTTTGCTCTTTTCTCATACAAGAGCCCAGAAATTTTCCCTGCAGGCTTATAATTGTGCTGCCATTATAGGATAGGTCTTTTAAGCCAATTATCTTAAATGCCCATCTTTCTGTGGTCCGTGATATTCTGTGTCAGAAAAAGCAAATCTCCCTCTCTCCTTGCTGTGCAGACATCCCGATGCAGAAATTAGGCTGTGAAAATCTATCTCCTCACAATCCAAAATAAGAAATGAGCCTCACATCAAAGTCAGTGAAAAGTCTCCCACGGGCTTCAAATGGCTTTGAGTCAGATACTGAGGGTGAAGCTGAGGTCTCTGCACCATCCAAGTTCCTCTTTAAACAAATTGATTGATGAGAATAGGTATTATTCATTATCAGAAGAGTAGTATCAACTTTGGAAAACTTTTCCTTATTCCGGGAACTGCTCAGCAACAAGGGATTGGGACACAGAGACTTGCTCCCTTTCCCTCTACCTCACACGTACCCTGCATTTGCCTCTGGCATGAGGAGCCCTGCGCTAAGCACTGCCTTTCAGCTCCACAGTTATTTTGCCTGCAGCCCAAGCAATATTTGACACATATTGTATCCTGTTTCCACTGGGTCAGCAGTGTTTGTGTAAACATGTTAGCTCATCCAGGCATGAAACTCACAATTGTTTTTCCACTTGCAAAACAAACCACGTCCAATAAACCCAGGGGAGGGGCGGTTATTCAGATTTTTTCTAAAGCTGCTCAACATGAGAGAAGTGGTTAATAAAGTTACTACTCTCCTTGGCGATCCGTCAGCTGCCTCTGATATATGAAGTGTTGCTGACATGGCAGGAATGATGGCATTGCCTTTCAGCAACCCCATCCCCTTCCCTCTGAGGGGACTGAGCAGGTTGAGAAGACTGATAGGTTGTCTCTCCTGATGGTAACAGGGGTCTGGTTCCCTTTCTGTTCAGTGCACAGCAGAGGAAATAAAGCACAACAGCATCGCCTACAAATCCTACTTAGCTGGGACTGGCTGCTGGATCCCAGGCTTGGATGCCGTAGGGCGATCTCGCTGGGAGCACACAGAGGTGAGGTTAGGTGGATAGCTGGAAGCAACCTGGGGAAGAAGGAGCAAAAGGTCTCTCAGCTTAGGGAATGTGCACAAAACCAACCTGTCAGTTCACACAGATCTGTTATCTAGACAGACTCCCATCCACTTCTGAATATTGAGGGATGGGAAACAGCAGGAGCAGCCAGGAGATATATTTACCATTCTCTGTATTTGTCTTAGATACACCACAGCAGGCAGAGCATCTCAAGATCCCTTTTAGCCCTGCAGGCAATGAGAGCATGGCAGCCTGAATTCATCCCACCTACCTGAGCATTGAACCCTTTCACTGATTTGGGAGAAACAGAGACAGACAGACTGACAGACCACATGAGCTGTGCAAACACAGGGCAGGAAGAGGTGCCCTCTGCCAGTGCCTTCTGCTCCACATACTGGCTGAAGTCAGGCAGGACGTTCCTGAGAGGATAGGCCTACATTTTGTCCTCTGCACCAACTTCTTTGCTCCTGGATTCAGTTAGAGTTGTCATTGTCATCGATCACGTGAGTTCTCACACAGACTTTATTGAGAGCAGTAGCTGAGACCAGCTGAGGTGCTGATGGCAGTATTCCCTTCTCTGCCCCACCTCTCTCATGATTTGTGGTGGGAGGCTGCTGCTGGTGCAGCTCCATTAATCTCCTACCTGTTGTTACTCACAGACCTGTCTGCACACCTTCAAATTGTTTTGTAAAACAAACAAAGACCCAAATTTTCCCAAAGTATCTCTGTTAAATAGACATGGTCTTTGTGCAGATTCATCCAGGTTACATGTCCCCTGCTTTTCCAGCAAGTGCTGCCACTTGCTGTAAGTCTGGTGCTTCTGAAAGCCTATGAAAAAGATTCATCCTATGCCCAGTAGATTTTAGGATGCATTAATTTTGGAGAAATAGGGAAACCCTATCTTCTTAAAATTGCTCCTTTTGTTAAATCCCTTTTTTGATGTTAATGTATATTCTTTCTTTTTATATCAATAAATATCTTCATATTTGAGCCAAGAATATTGAATGAATATCTTTCACCAAATCAATATGAAATAATATCTTAACAAGATCCATTGGGCCTTTTCCATTTAAGCTCTGATACTATGAACAAATGAGTTTTAAACAGCCTATTTAAATACAATCCTACACTATACATAATTCCTCAGGGATGGAGACAGAGACTGGACCTAGCTGTTCTTTACTATCAGAAAGCACAGCCCTAGGGTCTGGCTGAAAGGGGGAAGGAATAATACTGAACTTTGACAATGTTGTGTACAGGCAAGCCACAGGTTTCAGGAACATGTACTTTGCCTTTATCCTCGCAAAGTAAACCATGTTGTACACAGTCTGTAGACTTCGTGCTCCAAAAATGGAAGGATAAAAAAAATTTGAAATCAGCTTTGTCCTGGGAAACAGCTGTTTTGAATTAATTCCTGATTTTATTAGGTGTTATTATTTATATGTCTGAATCTGCAAAGTATATAATTTCCAAAGTGGGTGGGTTTGGTCCATGGCAAGGGACTGAAACTCAGATTAAATATAAAAGCGAATTGAAGTCTTCTAAGTTAATCTATGAAGCTTTATACATGTTGGATAGCAACAGAACTAGCAGTTCTGGATAACAGAACTGTATCTGGACTGAATTTGACACATAAAATTATTATTCAGCTCTCTAGGGCAGCAAAGTCCATCTGAACAAGTCATCATCTCCATCTTAGGATCATGAACTAGTGTGAAAAAATATGAGGATTTGCATTGATTTTAATTAGATTCAGGGGTTAACCCACAGAGGTTTTTTGTTGACTAAAAAATACATGTTGTATTTAAAGGACTTTACAGTAATGAGTAATAGTTTTCCCAGTGAATCTGCTAAAAATACACCAATGTGATTTTAAGAAAATAAATGCTACGTTGCCCTGGCACATAAAGTATGTTCCCTCTTCTCTTGGAAAGTGGTCTGGAGTCTGAATGCCTGAAGGGGACTAAAATGGGCCTAAAAAAGGCTGTTTTAAAGCTCTTCATACAATTGGTGTAAGAATGGTGCAGTGCTACTGAGAATCACATCCCCTCCATTTGACAGTCAGATAATTGTTGAATACTCTGTGGTGCATTTTCCTTCTAACTCCTGACTTGTTGATTGAATCCTCCTGGAAAGTCACTGTACAGAATTATCCTGCTGCATGAGGTAAGTTTTACTTTGGGGTCTCAAGGTACGCTTCAGAAATGTCAGGGGGTTGAGCTTCATGGGTTCAGCCTTTTACAGCAAGCTGCTGGGGAAGACAAACACATTTCAGACAACTGCTAAATCCCAGCTAAAGGTGCACAGTCTTCCATGATTCTGGTCTTCTTTTAGCCTCAGGATCAACTTCTGCTTTTAGAAACACTAACAGTTAAATCCTATTGAGTCTCGGATGAACATTTACAAGAAGCGAGCATTTCTGCTCAAATACCAAAGGCTTTTGAAAAGCTCTGTCACTTCTCTCAGATGATGGAAAACAGCATTTGTGGAAGAAATAGTATTCTCTAATGACTGCCTGCTTTAATCCAGAGTACACCAGAGGCTAAATAAACTGAGTGGGTTAAGCCAAATGTGCATACAGTTCACATAGGCCTTGCTCAGGCTAATGGATCATTGTTATGCCAGGATATAATGGATAGATTGGCAAGTGTCTGTCCCTTGCTTGTTTGATGCAGTCTCTGGATGAGCATGTAAGGCCACATTTGCTTGCTTTCCATAGTATTCTTTCTTACAGTCAAAACTTAATTTGTATTCTCAGAATGGTATAAAAAGTTCCAGAAATAATTCAAAGTAATTAAAAATAAAAGGGCAGGAATCCTGTGCCAGGGAGGGGAGCATTTTCTCTTTTAGCCTCTGTTTGTGGATCCCATTGTGCCAAGACAGAAAACAGTGAGATGTTCAAATATTAATAAAGTGGTAGCACGGCCAAATTAAAATGCCCCAATTCTCATAAGTAATGTTTCCAGCAGAGCACAGAAGAATAATCAAGCCCCCAAACTAGTGAAGGAGAATTTATGACCCACCATGTGAGCTGCCAAGAACTCCCTACATGCCGGCACTGAGGATGGCATGGAATTGCTCCGCTTCTAAAACTTTGCCCAACTCTGTGCTACAGAACAATCCAGTGCAATGGAAAGTCTTCTGCTCATTTCTTGAGGCAGTCAGTCCCTGCTTAGCACTTGCCTCCCTACCAGTACAAAGGCAAGCAGCACGGCCTTCTTTGAAGCGGCAACTCTCGCAATATGAGGAGTGGCTCAAGTTGTGCTCAATGTGCAAACCCACATTACGATGCAGGGAAAACCACTGGGTCCCGGGGCCATCAAAAGTGAAGCTGGACACTGAAATTAATGCATCAGCAGGGGAAAGTGGGATTTGGTATTGCTATTTATTTTATTTTATTTTATTTTATTTTATTTTATTTTATGTTAACAACAGATTCAAGAGACTTTAAATTTCTTGAAGGTGCTATTCAAGCAAACCAGCCAGATGGAAGAGCTTAGACACCAACCTATCTATGCATGTTGTATGAACTCGTCCTATGTCCTGTACACAATGCACTACATCTTGACTGGCCTTTTCCTTTGTGGTTCAGGCTAGACTTGATACCTATGTGCTGTGATATCATAAAGAATTTTGTGGGTTTTAGCATGAAGTGAGGAAGAAACCCCAAACATTCTCTTTCTAATACAGCCCTTCTCTCCCTTCTACACATTTAGACACTAAGACAAACTGAGCTAACAGGCAGGCATCATGGTCATCTTATTCCACAGCTCTAATGAATTTGAAACATAAAAGTTTTCTTTACATGCCTTTCCTCTCTCATGCATTCTGGCTCACCTCAACTTCTCAGACTGGAATATCAAATTTTTATTTCAGTGTCTTTTCTTATTGCATTCAATGGTCAGACAAACCCATCTCTGTGTATATGTTTTTCCATTCCAAAACCTGTACTACACAAATTTCAGCTGTGATTTTGGTCCAATCCTTGATGAGCTATGAAAACATTTCCTGATCTCAAGCATCCTAATGAAAATTTTAAAAGGCAGCACCTATCATTTTATCCTTAATCTACCCATGACAGACTTCTCCACCAAAGAGCTCATCTCTAACTCAGGTAGAGTTTGCCTTTTACCAGAATTTTTTCTAGTGCTAAAGATACATATTGTCCCTCATTTTCTTCTTACATTGTTAACACATTTATAAATTATAGTTCTTTACACTTCTCTGTGTCTTCGTATAGAAAAGGAAAATTCGAAATAATCAAAGGAAGTGGATGTAAATCAGCTTCTAGAAATTTAGATTTATACTCTTCTACTCACCCTTACTGATCACTGGTAGTGACCACTTTCTATAAGTGAAGATTTGAAGACAGACGTCTTTGAGAGTGCCCCTCTTTCCGGGTTTAAATGTGCAGCTCTTACATGCATCCCTGCCATGCAAAGTAGTAGGATGCTGCTGCACACAGTCCCAAGAAGACTCACTGCTGACTAAACTGTTTGTACCTGTGCTCTCCATGTCAGGTATTTATCTTAGACTCATTGTGCTGGAGTCTACCACAAGCTTCACCGTCTTCTCCTCTGGTCTTGCTATGCTACATGCCAGTCTTACATGGATACATGTCATTTATCATGCCCATTTTGTAACCTTTCAGGGCATGTGGTCTTTATCCATCTTGCTGTAATAGGTTCCATGAGTTAAATGTACACCACAAACAAAAGGAAACAGTTTCAAACCATCTTTCTGTCCCTAGCACATTCAAGAGCAAAACTCTACAGAAATAATGCAGGAGGTTTACTTGGTCCTCTTTCTGTTTACTAGAAATTTTAGCTGATTGAAGCTAAAAAAATGACACTTGAAGAATTAGTTCATGTTTGCATGTTCCAATTCAGGCAGACAGCTGTGGTACCTTCATGACAGCAAAATCAATGCTGACACAGCCATACATGGACAACATTTACAGAAATGTAAAAATAAAGGTTCCTGGCCTAAGATTCCAGCCTAATTGAGCCAAACGCAATAAACATGATAATTATTTCTTCTCATAGTGAAGTGAACAATTCAATTTGGAAGGAAAGATATGCCATTGCTATTCCCCAGTCCTGCTGTTATTTTATTTTATATGCACTGTTTCTGCTCGTCACAGAGATTTTCTGCATTTAGTTAGGGAGTACCTTTGCCAGAGAGTTCAATTTATGGCCTAAACTCGGGTTAATGTGGCTTCTGAGGGCTTGTCTACATGGGGTCGTTAGAGTGCTATAATGGAAGCTGTTAATTTCCATCACTAAGCCTTTCTGGACACTGTGGGCCGGGCACAGACCGGGCGCTCACTGGAGCTGGCCGTGCTTGAGTGCGCTCTGGTCTGACAGCTGTGTGGCTGCGCGGGTGCCGCGCTCTTCCCAAGCTCGGCGAGGGATCTGTCTGTGTCAGCCCGGACTTGGCACTCCCAGGCAAGAGACTGTCATCTTCGGGGAGAGCTGGCGGGCCAGCCCCGCCACAAAGACAGCGCTCTCTGCCACCCTTCTGACAGCGATTAGAGACTGCTGACTCCAGCCTGGAGAACACACCTGCCTCACTGCATCCCTGCTCCCCAGACAGACAAGCCCAACACACATCAGCCTCATTGCAGAGTGGCTGGGGAGGCCCCCAGACATCTGCCATCCCACACCCTTTACAGATCCTGCTTTTGAACAATTACAACTCTCACAAAAGCAAATGGACCCAGTGTGCACATTTTATGTGGGTGGCGTCAGCTCTGTCTGCCCAGCTGTCTGCAAAAGAAGCACCAACCTGGGGACTGTGTTGCTGCACTATGTTCCTCAAAACTACAGAAACTGCATACAGGTTGTGCATATGAAGACTGGCTAAAAGTCTGAAAAGAAGATGGCATAACCCCTTGTCTAATCTTACTAGGGGACCAAGAGTGTGCACACCCACAGGCCATCCTGTCTGGATCAGGGTGAAGCCTTTTGTTCCTCTTCATAGCGTCCCTCTTGGCTGTGGCCCAGCACAGAGCTGGTCTCAGCACGCTTGCCCCCAGCCCCAAAAGTCTTCAGCAAAACTTAAGCCATCATTACCATGGACCTCAGGTAAAAGAGAGAAGAAGGAAATAAGGTTTGGTAATATTCCTCCCCTCACCAGAGGCTGTGGAGTCTGATTGCCTGCTGCACACATAGACAATACAGCTTCAGTGGTGGAGCTGCATTAGACTAAGTCCAACTCCTGGATCCCCCCTGCTGGAACCAGGATATACCTCCCACCTCCAAGGTGGAAACAGCTTTGACTGTGCTAAATTGGTTTCGTCTTACTCATTCCCTTTTATTTCATGCAAGCTTGCAAACTTTGGCAGAGGATATTTGGGTGCGAGGCATGTATTTATAGTGTAGCTTTTATGTATTTCTAGTGTAGCTTTTATGAATTTCTTTGTACCTTTGCCATTGGGATACACTGAAAAGAAATGCAGCATTCAACATCACAGATGTTTTCTGCTTTACTTTTTCTTTCTCACTGCTCAGGTGTCCAAGGGCTTCGAGGGAAATGCATTTCATATGTCAGAAGGAAAGACAGGATGTGAACTCAATTTCATCAGCTCCGTTATGTTGTGAGCTGATACTTCTTGCTTGTAGCAAGAAGTCTCTCTGTACGGGCTGAGTTTTCATCAAATCTTGTGGGGGATTTTTTGTTGGTATTCTCGTCCCAGACAAACCATACTGCAATCTATCACGATTCACTGAATGCTTAGCGTACTTGCCAGGCTGCTTCACAGTTTTGCCATGCTTAGAGGGGCTGATGAAAACATATTTTGTGTCTGTTTGCTATTACAGCAATTGCAGTTATTAAGCTACACCTTTTTCACAGTTAGTATGGAAGAAGGCAAATAAAAAATCCTCCCTTCAGTCACTGACACCTCGGCTGTTTTGACTGCAGCAATTGAATCCAACGGATTTTGCATTCGAAAATGTGAGTGAAAGTTGTGTTTGGCAGAAAAGGGCACAGCCATTTTGAGACATGTGAGATCCATTCCCTTTTAGCCACAATTTCACAAGCTGTGGATGCTCCAGTATTCAAACATGCTTGTTACAGTTAGCTCAGATCCCAAGTTCTCTGGTGTGTATAATTCCTGAGAAAGCACTTCTTCTGGCAGATTAAGGGAACAGTTTGCTTTTGCCTGAGGCCATTAACATTTTAATAAAATGGTCGTCAAATGTGATAACAATTTATCTTCAGGGGACTTTATCTGTTATTAACCTTATTAAGTAACAAGTTTATTTTTGCTGACATGTAGATTTTCCAATCTTCGTCAAGACGGATTCTGTTTTTTTCTTCTAATTTCATGTTCCATTATGTTGTGTTCCTTTGCTAAAAGTGTGTTTTGTGAGTCTGTTTGGCTTGCTTTTGCACTGATATTTCAACGCTTTCCATCTCCTCTGGGTTAGGAGAAATTTATGATCTCATCAGAAGCGGTTAGAAACAGTCTTTTCCTCATCTATCAGTCATTTCCATACAGGTAAAACTCCAGTTCTTCAGATTCTGATTTCTCAGGCACTGGATTATCTAAAAATTATTTCTGTCCCCTAAAATCAAAATTCAGAGAACTAAAATTTGTCTAGCAGAAGCTATAATTATCCAAGGTTTCAGATGTCTGCCAAGATACCAGGGTTACCATTATTCAGTGTAATTAATGCTTTCACCAATTTAGAAAACTGTACAAACATCACAGCCTCATGCTACTAGACAATGACCAGTTTCTATGAGATGATAAATGTCTTTGCCTCCTATAGATTTATCAGTATCTTGCAGGTTCAGGATCCACACTGGTCACATATAGGAAAGGCTGAACCAGTTAAGAAAAAACAGCTTTTAGCCCCCAGTCTCCAGTGTGCCCACTGAATAGAAACCACAGTCTATTACTAGAAGTAAACACAATTGTTACTTTTAAAATATTTTCTTATAAGTTTTCCAACCATTTAAATAAGAGTTCACTTCATCCCTTCTTTATACATACCCTCACATATTCATGCTATTACTGAGCTTGACATGGAATGCTCTGGAAATTTTACAAGGAAGAAAAGTCCAAATATATATGCTGTGAGCTCAAAATTACTTGCTAAACGTCAGGATGTTTATCTGCATACACTTTCTATTATTTCTGTTTTAATTGACAACTACTGTTTCTAAATGCAGCCAATGGGGAAAAATGGAGTGCAACTGTGCAGGGCTTGTTTACCCCTGCAGTGAGTTTACCCCCTTCCACCTGATTTACAGTTGAATGCACTGCAATATCTGCTGCATGTCAGGCTTGGTTCTCCTGGGTGGAAGTCTGCACTCTCCAGAGTAGGTCTCTCTGCTCAGTCATGGAGCCTGCAGTGTACACCGAGCAGACCCTCTTCTACAGCTGAAAAAAAAAGGTAAAAATCACCAGTTTGTGAAAAAAATCTGCTCTCCCACACCATCTTAACTTTTTGTGACCTGTCTAATAATAATCCATGAATCAACAACAGTGGAATGAACAAAAACAGTGAACAGGTTCCTCCCTAGATTATAAATAGAGATGAGTTTGAAAAGATTTATGGAGGATTTTGGGCTTGAAAAATTCACAGTAATAATGATTTGTTATTAAAAAGTCATAAACTGTGACAAATACACAGGAAGCTCATTCAAACACATTCCTTTCAAATCACTCTGCATGAATCACTGACTTTGCAGAAGATGGCCTCTTGAGTCAGTAATAAAAGGATGAAGACTGGGATGGCATTCCTAAATCTACCACAAAATATGTTTCTGGCATTAGTTAAAAATTGCTCTGTGGGCTTCCTCATCAATCAGTGTTGGGTGAATCAACTCTCTGCCAACACGTTTATAAGAATATTAGTTCATTCGTGTCATTAAAGCCTGATCTAAAAAAAGATCTCTGAATGAAGAGCATTTGTAACAGTCCTAAAAATCCGAATTAAAACCCAAAGTCTTTTCCTCTGAAAAGATTCCTGAAATTGTTTAGGTCTGAACATATGCCTGTTCCCTCTCAATCTCAGGAGACAAGTCATGGGTCAGATCCATGTCAGCTATGAAGGAAGTCGATAAGCAAGCTCCATGGGCTATCGAAACTGCCTATTTCAGTTCTATTATAAAATTACCAAAAATGAAGAGTCTTCAGGGTCCTCTTTAAGAGGACAATTTAGCAGGCAGTCCTTCTCTTGGCAGCACTGTTCCCTAGGAAAGTCCTCGAATGGAAGCTGTTGAGACTTGAGTGCTTGGCCTGCCTCAGGAGAGCAATGAGCGGAAAACCTCCCTGCCAACACTCTTCCAGACACAATTGCTAATTGATATTATTTGCTCTTTAAAATTCACTACCAGTGAAGCTGCCCTTACCACTGTGAGCAGGCAAAACAACTTACATCTACTTCATTTCCTACTTTATTGGCCATTGAAAAGAAAGGCAGTTTGCCCTGGTGCCATACAAGAAGTGGCTGCAAGACAGCAACCATCCATTTCCACGCAGTGTACAAGTTTGGTTGTGTTTGGCTAATTATCTCATTAACCTGTACCTCAAGATCCAATTACTGTATTGGTGGGTGACTGAATAAAAGACAGCAGCAGTGGGTCTGGAGTGTGGGATCTTTGCTCACCTTCTTTGGGGCATTTATATCTGCCTGAGTCTAAGAGAACCAGCAAAATTTAGATTTTTATTACGATCATGAACAAATATCATCTCTTCCTCTCTCTCTCTCTCTCTCTCTTCTCCCCAGTCCTCCCCCCTTTTTTTTTAGTAAAAATTGTACTAGTATTGAATCACTCAAATAACAAAGGCTTGAGTCCAAAACCAGTCACAACTCACGTGCAAGCAAGAATGGCTTTGTGGCAAGGTCCATTTGTCAATAACATTTGTCAGAATAATGTTGATGCCACTTTAATAGTAGATGTTGATCCCAACTTGAATAGTAGATGTTGATCCCATCACTCCTATAGATTTACAGGAAGTAAAATACTATGAAACTACCTGGTCCTTATTTTCACACCAAGTTCTAGAAGATTGTGAAAGAGAATACAGGTGCAAAATGCGTGCACTAAAAATCCCAGTGATATAAAAGATTAATAAACCTGAGCAGTGCTCAGACCTAACCAGTAACAAAAGGTTGACATGAGGAGACAAAGGGACTGTCTATAAAATTAATGGTAAAGAGCAATTATTTTGAATGACACTAGAAATTGTATAGAAGTAAAAGAAGAAAAAAGAACTTATACTAATTAGAATCTAAAAAGTTTTTAGAGAGGGAAAGGTTCATGAACAACCAACATTACCTATAGGAACTTTTAAACCAGAAAAGAACAGGGCTGGTGGAAAAGTACACTTGAGATGAGCTTGAAGAAAGGGTTTATGATCTTTCAGAAAATATCTTCAATGCCTGACTAAAGAATATTTTGAGATGAGGAATCCTATTTCTCCAGATAATGTTCTCCATTGCAAAGAATACTTATGTAATCTAGTCAGTCAGAGACAGAGATTATCACTACCAAAACCTTCACGAGTGCTTCTGGGAATTATAGCCTGGGTATTTAAAATTTGGTGGAGTTTTTCGTATTTGGCAGTCAGCCTACAAAGACCAAATCATTCACCCTGCCTTATTCTTAACAGCAGACAATGAAATGCAGATAAAAAGCAGCCTTCTCCGTGAGACACAGTTTGCCTCCTTACAATGGGAAATATCTTATTTTTTACCTAAATAGGGATCAGCAAAGAACTCAAGATCTACATGTCAGCAAGAAGGTCTTCTAATTAGAATTTTCTTCTGAATATCCTTCTGCATTAGTTTCCAGAAAACTTAGCAGACAGTGTTTTTCATTACTGGTACTCTCCCCATCTGTCCTTGTGGACAGGATATCTGTATAGGAAAAGAATTTGCAAGGCTCAAGCCAGAGAAGAGCGTGCTTGGAGATCATCATGTTGGCAATTGTGGACGAAGGAGAGGTGTAAGTCCCTCCTATAGGGTGAGAGTTATCTGCTGGTTGCTCAGCAACAGTTTGATTGACTGATTTTATTTCTCTTTTGGTAATGTTTGGTGTAAGTTCTGGGCAGTGTTTCTAATATCACATGGTCACAGGTTGGTGATTTTCCCCCTTGAGTCTCATTTCTTGTGCCTAGAGGTCACAATCTGGGCATGTGTTAAATTACAAAACAGCTGAGAAACAGGATTTGCAAATGAAACCTCCTCTGTTCTACTTTGTATCTGGATGCTTTTGCTGGGATGCACACAGTGTTGTTTTTTTTTAATTATTGGCAGCAATGATAACAGCAACTGCACAGACCACCATTGCTGCCTGCCAGGGGCTTCCTGCAAACACAGGTGTCATATTTCCCACTCTCACCCTCACTTTCTGTGCCTTGCTCATCACTGCTCAAGATGTCAATGATAACCCTGCATTTTTCAGAATCTGCTGAAAGGAAGGACACCACCTTTTGTCTATACATCTGCCACCTTCCCCCTCCAGCCTTCGAGATAAGTGCAGCTGAGTAGCTCTTGCTGTCAGTCCCTGGAGCTATCAGACTCAGAGACAGCGCTTCCTTTGGCAAGGACTTCTGTCTGGAAACCCTCCCTTTGGTATGCCTATTGATGCACATCTTCCATGAGCTTCAGAGGGCAATTCAAGAGTTTATTTGGTTTAGATTTCCATGATTCTGCAGGGACTTCAGTTGTTTGGTTTTTATTTTATCAGAATATAAAGCAAACAAAAGAAGGGCAACTTTAACTGTAGCCATTGCATATGATGAGTTTTTGCACTTTATTATTTTTACATGAAAAGTTCATATTCAACTATCTCCTCTGTCAACAGACACTCTAAGACTTTAAATAACAATGCATCAATATATCCATGTTCAAGAGTGCTTGTCTCTTTTTATTTAGAAGATGAAGAGGTTGTTACATTGCACAGCGTACCAGGGCATGTCACGTCGTACTGTGTGACATCATTTGACCTAACCTCATAGAAGCTGAGTGGCATTATCCATGAGCCAGCACAAAAGAACTATATGGGATATTCTGAGCAGTGCAGGAGTCACTGGTCTGATAAGTATTAAAATATGTATAAGATAGACAATAGGCTAGTGATTTTGCCAATTGCTACTCACCCATTGCTTTAAAACCAACTCTATAGTTTGCCATGTCATTCCTCCTTTATCACAGGTGAAAGAAAACCTGATCTAATTTATACCACACAAGCTATTCCTAAGAAAGACAAAGGGAAAGCTTTTTTGTTCATGAAATTATTTCTGACACTACCTTGAAACTCTCTGATCTGGGTAATCCAGAGGCGGGAATGGTCTTTGGTAACACCTAATTGATAGTTTTGCTGAACTGCAGTTTAAGCTTTATCCTGTGTATTTTCTCCTGGCGCCAACATGTCTTTTATACATTTTTTTTTCCAATTTAATATTTATTTCTGGTGCTAGACATACGATAGCACTTCCATGAAGCAGCTCATACAACGGTTATGGAAACAACGAAAGAGCCCAGAAATATCACCTACAATGGGTTGAGTCCTGCTTACATTGGAAATATTGATCTCAGCGAAGTGAAGGTCTCTTTTGTGAAGCAGAAAATTCCTGCAGGACATCAGCGTGCCACACAGCATCCAGGTGCTGACAATCCCCACCATGTGTGCTTCCACATCCAGGTTCCCTCTGTTCTTTGTTAGACTCATGGAAAGTGATGCAGAAACAAGCTTGGGGGAATACAGGAAGACACACACCTTCCTTTCCCCACACACTCCCCAAACACCTTCTTAACTCGCACACCTTTTCTTCCTTTAATGTCATGGTACAATCACACAAAGAGACTCATTCTCATTTGTCTAGAGACTTTTCCTAGGCTCTCCAACTCAAGGCCAAACTGTTGTCTATGTCAAACAATTTAAAACCAAATCCACTGTGGCATCCTACGGGGTTTGGTTCAAACTGTGAGACGTCTTGGATAAAAATTTGCACTTCCAGATCTATCATGTAACATACCTTTCCACAGTTCACTAATGAAATAACTATAACTATATATCTCTATATATATATATATATGTAAATGTAATGTTTTGGGAACAGACAACAGACATGCTGTTATGGCAGGATATGATACTGAACCATGAAAGCAGACACCAGTACAGCAGCTTCAGACAATTTTCTAGTGAGCAGTGTAGGCAACAGATCTGCTGGACATCTTCATGTTTTCATCTATTTGGACCTGGGCCATTTGGTTCAGGTAGCCTTGTTAAAAAGGGATTTGCAGGTCTTTGCGGTGTTACAGCCCTGCCAAGCTGGAAGCTATAGACAAGGTCAGTGTCTAGGACTCTCTTGTATTAAATGAGCAAGTAAGCTTATATGCATTGCAGATTCCCTGCCCATGAGATCTCTTGTCTGAAGCAATCTGCTGAAAGGTGATAGGGTTGAAGCGTAGGCTAGACAACATGCATATGGCAGAGGGTTTGTAATATTCTAAATAGCATCCACTGTGTTTTCCTGGGTCAACATACAAAGGGTGTTGGTAAATCAATAGTTTAATCCAAGTGTGACAAGACAATTTATCAAACCTCTTAAAAAATTGCTTCTCGGCGAGACAAAGCAGCGTTGCTGGCAGAAGCTGTTTTACACCACATGGCATAACGCAGTTATAGCCAGTGAGAGGTGCCTACAACCTCGCATTTCTGTGCTGAGAGGAGAACGAGCTGGGCCACCCTACTGTTTGTGCTTGGGAAACACTATTAAGCACACAGTGACATCTCGCATTATAATATTATAACACAGAAGGGGTGGAAACAATGGCTGTGTGTTCCGCCTTAATTACATGGGGGAATTTGTTTTGCTTTTGGTTGAAGAACAGGAGCAATTGCTCCCTGGGCATTAAAAAGACACAACTCGCAGATCTGAAAGACTTCATCTCTTTCAAAGGCATGGTGGGGATGCTGCTGCAAGAAAAAGGAAGGATATCACTGTGTTACTGTGACACCTACATCAGGGAATAAAAGAATGGGGCACTTGCATTTTGCCATTTGATAACTTTGTGTGAACCAAGAGCAGCGTTCACAAAGCCTGGGTTCCTCCAGTTCAGTCCTGAGCTCTGTATTCAGACATTAAATTCCCTCAGCTTCTGAAATCAAAGGGAACAATGGGTACTTGCACAAATTAGCAAATGCATGTGATCACAAGCATGAGGCCTGCAGGTTTGAAAGATCCAGGCTGAGACTTTACAGGCGTACATCTCCACATATCAAATAGAGGTGCCCTTCTAAATTCACAGATTCAAAAATGTGCTCAGAGCCCCCATCAGGATACATATATTAAACATAAAAGTTCTTTGACCTAAGGTCTGAATAAAGCAAACTAAATTAAAGCCAAAGGAAAAGAACAGAAGGGGGAAAAATCCCCTATCCCTTTCAAAACTATGTATAGTCAGACAGAAGCCAAAGCTTTTATTCTGAAAAAAGCCTATGTATTATTTTTAAAGAATTCTTGAAAACAGTTTTGTGTGTATCAAAAAGGGGTTATATCTTGTGCTCAAATAGAATATTCTTATTATAAAACAGCTCTTATAAACACAGAACACTGAGAAAAGTTTTTTGTAAGACCATTAGAGGCTAACAGCTACTTTAAACCCACATATAATTGCTCACAGGATAAGAGCCTCTATTCATATTACTCAAATACCTTGCCTCAGCTGGAGACAGTTGAAAAGAGTACAGTGTGCAACAAGACTGAGTGAATAAGCTCTAACCTTTCCTCACTAAAGCAAAGCAAAAGATACCAGGCTTGTTTTACTCTGTGGATAATGAACACAGTTCAATCTCTCATTCAGTTACCCTCCTCATAGTCCATGCTATGTGTCATTGTGCAAAAGCTGGGGGTTTTATTATTTTTAGTGGGTTTTTTTCACTTTTTTCCTCAGAGAGAATTATGGATGAGAAGGCAGGAGTTCCATCTAGGAGAATGCCTTGTTCTTGGCTACTCCTGGTTCAGCTTTTTAGCAGCACAAAGCTATAACTATTTCAGCATCCTTTACTGGGATCAGCTGGTGTTAATGCACTTTCTCAGAACATACTCCGCTCAAATATCTGTGTCTGTACTGTGGGACAGGTATGCCCCACCATGTTCCCCAGAAGAGGTCTCTGACCTTTTCGAGGGTATCGCAGTTTTTTCCCTGCTTATGCCCTGAATTTCCTTCCAAAGGAAAGTGGGGTGTGTGAATGGAGGTTGAGCAGCACAGTGCCCCAGAGCATCCCTGCAAACACTGCAGAGCACGTGTACCTGAAGGAGAGACGGGGTTGCTCTTTACCACGGTTACTATCTAAAATTTTCTAGCTGGTTAAATCCGAACAAGACAGTACATAAAAGTTCATAATGATGAGTCAATACAGAGTGATTAGGAAAAAAAATCCAGCTTGCAAAAAGAAAATACCTTGCCTTAATTTTTTCACTGAAACTGAAACACCCCGTGTAGTCAATTGTGATCAGTGTGATTCTATACAGCTCAGGGAAATGGAAGCAGATTCTTAGTCTTGGTGAAAAGGTTATTAAGGGCTTTAAAAATAGATGTTTCTTGATGCATGTAAAGTTTTTCTCTTCCTTTTAGCTCAGACTTGCAACAAAGTAGCCTCCTATTTATTTTGCAGTCAAATTCTAGTTGGAAATAAATTTCTTTTCCCCATTGTTTCCTAAACTGTACAATCTAGCTTGGAGCAGGTGTCAGCTGATGATCACTTTCATGCTTTTACATATTTCCTCTAGAACAACAATACAGTATTCATGGATATTCACACAGCATTGTGGAATAGCATGCAGGAACTGTACTTTCCTGAAACCAAGAGGATAAATATATTCAGTAGTTTATTTTGTACATGTTACATATGTTGTATATACACCACGTTAAAAAACATCATTCCCCAACATCCTTCCCTCAGAGATGTTTCCATTAGGAAAAAACTTTATAGGTAATTTCTGACTGTTTCTTAGTGAACCTAAATATTTAAGTTCGGCTATACTGCATTTAGCATTCATTGTCTTTGGGGAAGTGAAGAAAGAACTCAAATTGAAAGCACCAAGAAATGGAAATACTTACTTTTTGTAATTCCTAGTGCATTCAAATATCATGGAGCAAGTGTTCGAATAGGCAGATATCAGATTCTCATCCCAGTGGTGAAAATAGAAACAAAAAAATAGGCAGGAGAAAACCAGAAAAAAATAAATGGAAAGATGGTGTGAGCAGATAAAAGGTAGATGGGGAGAGAAGGAAAAGTTGTGACAACAAGGGAACGTCCTGTGACATGACATGTAGAACTTTACACGCTGACCTCAGAGATGAGAAAGTCCCGAGATGGTTCCTGGGGGACAATTCTTCTCCACCTCCCTGCTACTGCAGTCACCTGATAACATGGTAAGTGGAAGAGTCGATACCTGTCATTTTTATTTAGTAGTTTTCCAACTCAGTTTATATGCAGCTGCATCAAAGAACAAAGCCTCTGTGAAGGACATCACTGCAGAAGGGCAGACAGGACTTTTTGAGGACCTAATTTTATTTACTTTAATTCTCCATTTTTTGGCAATATCTTCCACCACCTGAGTAAGGTTTCCTAAGAAGCCTGAAAGTTTTACACACAGCTGCTAATGGTACTGAATAGCTAATGGAAACATCCCCAGCCACATAAAGAGATCTTATTCTTGACTAGGAGGTTGTTGGAGAGGAAGCCACCAAGGTAAACCATTCTGTTATTTCACCCTGAGCAACCTGACCTAGTGAGTGGCATCCCATCGCAGGGGGGTTGGGTCTTTAAGGTCCTTTCCAACCCAAACCATAATATGATGCTTCTGTGATGACTCCTAAGATAAAGGGCTGCACTCTCAGAGTGATAGAACAAGTGCAAAGCTCCATCAGTAATGACACTTTCAAGAGTGTGTGGAACAGCAGAGAGGAGAATGGGAGACAGAAAAAACACTGATCTATTTCCCTCTAACAGCTATGGAGCAATAGCCCTTTTTTTTAAGGAATAAAATAATTTCTGAGAGGATTTTTTCCTCATAAGGTTGCAGTAACCATAAATGGAAATTCACTGATTTTTTCACTGAGTTTGTTAAGCAGTACAGATTTTTTCCTTTCCCTGAGTCCTAAATAGGATGTATAGTTTCAGCTCTCATGCCTTCCAGCTCTAGAAGCAGTTACTCTAATCATGGGATGTGCTAGAAGCCAAGGTCATCAGCAGTGAAAGCCTGTGTCTTTGTCCTCCCTCACGTGTCCCTCCGGCTCCTGCAGCTTCCTTTCCTGGCAGCAGCTGCTCCTGCTCTTCATGCCACTTTTAAAAGCAGTAAGGAATGGGAAAGTGAGGAAGACACGAGTGAACAGCAACAGCACAATCTTGCAAATGAGCCATCACAACGTGTCCAGCTATCATGTTCTGTGTAGCTCCATGTTTGATACACATCTAACAAATAAACAGGCAAAAACCTAAAATACCTAGGAACTCCTACTCCTATGTCAAATTCACTTGAAATGAGCAAAAGTTATTGGAGGGATGCACAGAGAGGTAAACAGATGGAACATGGTCCTCTACATTCTGTATTTGTATGTAAAACCTGCATAAACCCAGTGTTATTGTGGAGATGTTGAAAGGTACTGTCTTGGTTTAACAAGTTCAGCTGGACAGCCCCGAGTCCAGCTTTCCACACATTTCAGTGTGACAGCTTGATCGACACCAACACTTCCTTTGGAGGCATCTCAGCATCCTGTGCACTTCTTGTCTTCCTAGCTCACCCTAGGAAAGGGAATACAAGACATGGCAGGTTTATCTCCAGTAGGCCACAGCTTCTCCACACTCTCAATTAACCTCATCCCAGACTCCCCAAATGGACTGAGGGCAATCTGAAGTGGTGGTGACCTGAAATCTGCAGTTTCTGCCAGTAACAATTTGCTCCCCTCTGCAAGTACCAGTTCACACTTCACCTCTGACAAGGGGGAGGTATTAGAGATCAGGCTCCTGAATAAGATAGGATCTAACTCTGGAATTTTTTATGCTCAAATAGTGTAGTCTGTGGGATTTCCTGGTTCTCTATACAAGCTCTTCAAGTCTTTCAAATCAGTGCTCCTGTAAAGATATGGTTTTGCTTAGGCTGTGCAATACATAATATACACGAGGGTGAGTGGGGAGAAAAGACTGTCTCCAATGTGAGTTAAAGCTGCGCTGCCAGGTTCCCTAAAGTTATGGCTTAACATCCTGAAGAGTATCAAGATGGTGGTTTGTTAACACTTAGGATAAAACTTACAATCTACACAGTTCATTGTGCAGCACTTACAGCTTAAACCAAGCTGCCTTTTAGTGGCACATTGCCTCCCAAGAGCTCGTGCTTCCAGGGATGCCCTTCAGCATTGTGAGAATTCTAGCCCCAACAGGAAACCAGTCCCTTGTAGGACAAATGGGAGCATAATGTTCCCCATCTTTAGCTTCACCACACTATGACCAGAAAACATGTTTTTCTGGTGACCCAGTGTGGTTTGGTTCTGTTTAATTTATCTCTCAGCTTGTTTTGTGGTTTCATGATGATATAAAAAATGCCCCAAAAGCACTTTCCTGAGAAAATTATTTTGGACTTTTAATTCTGAAAAACCCCTCAATTTCTCCCCCCCTTTTTTTTTTGTCCTCAAGTTTCAACAATCACAGATACTAATATTAGATTTTTTTTTTGTGGGTTACAAATTCCTGATTTTTTTCCTGCAGCTCTACCTGTAACATTTTCTTGCTATCTTCCCATCTAATTGCCTTTCTGTAATTAAATATAATGTTTTTCCCACGTGAATGATCACTAGGACCTAATCCCAGATCCCCAAATCCCATAGTAAAGATCTGTTCTCTACAAGCTGACACAACAGTAGTCAATTCACTGAGCACAGACACATCTTTTCCATGAAGGCATTTAGCATCTTTGCTAAACCTGTCTCACTAGCAATTTCAGCTAATAAGAAAATGAAGTTAGCGCAAAGCTCCTGAAAATAAATTCTGCAGAAGACATCCCTCTGCTTTAACAGAGATTGAATGCAGTCCATTTCTCTTTCCCTGTGTCCCAAACAACATATCAAAACAACGTTTAGCAAGTGAGCTACATTTCACAACACCCTTGCATCATACGTGGACTTGGCAGCATAAATGCACTAAAGAGAGGAAAGTTGGTTGTTTGGGGCTTGAGGTTTTTTTTCTTTTCTGTCCAGCCTATTTTCTCCCAGTACTTTAGGACTGCCCAAGATTACTCCATTATCTCACTTGGGTCTCCAGTGGCTGTTAACCCTCTCCATTGCCTTAGTGCCAACACCTGCCCCTTGAATTCAGGTTGCAGAAGTGCTGGGAAGCACTGCTGTTAATTCCTGGCGTATCCCACCTAACTAAGACTCAAACACCATGAAATAACAGGTGGGAGAGAGGGAGACAGGTGCTTTTAAAAACAGGCATTCCAAGTTCTGTTTAACCAAGCTAGGGGGAAAGAGCTAGAGAGATCACCTGGAGTGGGTCATCTATTTATCTATTTGGTGATTTTCCCCCATTTCTCAGTTTGCTTAATGGTTTCAAAACTACTATTTTCTCAAGTGCAGTGGTGGTTAAATAGTATATGGAAAATGTTATTTAACTTGAAATTTTCTCTACAAACGGTGTGGCCTCCATAATGTGGGTCTTTCTAAGTTCCTCCTGTGCACTTTGGTAGGAGTAACTGCAGGCCAGGTACCAGCACGTTTGGTGTGGCTCATGGGGATACATCTCAGAAAATTTGCCCCGTAAAACTCCTTCTCAGATTTCTCAACTTCTCTGCCCAAGAATATTAGAAATGTGACACTTGAAATCCGTTTTCTCGAAACATTTGGTCTAGTCAAGCGCCTTCACACAATGTATGTGGCAGGCAGATGCAACGGGGACACAAACACGGCTGAGACAAATGCTTACCCATTCAGCAGAGGACGTGTGGACTTTTTTCTTGTTTACTGCTTCTCCACATACTGCTGGTAATGACTGTATCTGGGTGTTTTGTTTGTGTGCTTACACCTTACCCACTAGCTTTGTTCATGGAAATAAAAATATTCTGAACAGCTTGGAAAACTTCCTTTGCTTTAACTTGAAAAGGCTGAATTCAGTTCCCAAGGACCTCAGTGGGAGCTGGATTAAGCTCTGTGGCAAAATCCTTTACCTCTTACCGCACTGCCACTTCAGCAGGGGCTGAATTTCCTTTTACCGATTGGTTATTTAATCCTTTTGTGATTGGGATGTACCAAAAAGTCCTACATTTCTTCCCATGTTTAGGGTTTTACTGAGCTTCTGCAACTGAAGAGACCCAGACCTTCTGCTCCTTCTACAGTCTCTAGCCACTTCAGAGCTCCAAAGCTTCAACTCCCACAGGAGGCCATACCAAAGAGTTCTCTGTGCCAATCAAGGAGATTTGCAGTATTTCTCACTCGTTTTTTCTCATACTCCATCTCCGGAGTATGTTTATTCTTCCTTATAACTATCTTGCCTATCCAAGCCATAGCTCTGGGTAGAACTGCAAACAAGGACAGGCATCTCCTCTTACAAACCAAGGGGGAAGAGGAGGGACGAGGACTTTACAGTTAAGGTTTTTGTTTGAAATCTAAAAAATAAATGGTGCGTTTACCTTAGCTAGCATCCTTTTACCATTTGATAAATTGGTACAGTTATCCCCAGGACATCAGGTTAGCAGACATAGCTTAAAAAGAAATAGAAATACGGTATTTCTTCCTTCATAAGGAGCTCTGCCAGTCTTTGTTTACTTGTCTTCCTTTGCTTCTCTTCAAACCCATTAGTTTGATACCTTTGAAGATCTTTTTAAAAACAGTCTTCTATTTCAAAAATCCATGTCAGATTGAGAAGGAGGTAAAGCAACAGGGCTACCCAGAAATAGAGCACTGTTTCTACAAAAATAACTCTGATTGATGAATTCTACATAAATCACCAAATAAAAATCCTGTAAGATAATTAGAATGCCAAGGGATGGCAGCTCATCTTCTGGATTTAATAATTACATTTAAGGGCTCCAATGTTCATTGGAAAGATAATCTTCACATGCTACGTGGTGGTGTTCCACAAGACATCCAAGTCAAATTTGCTCGTATTTGTTATTCTTTTCAGAATATGTTGGTTAATTTAACTCTTGTTTGATATGTGCTGAAGCACCTGAAGTGCTTTCAGGCACTCCAAAGATTTCTACCCTCTGATAATAAGATATGAGAGAAAGCATAATGATATTTACAAATTGTGAAAGATAGAGGTATCTAATCACACCCAGACTTTGTTACTGAATTGATTTTGATATGGTTACTCTGGATTTATGCCTTTATAGGTTAAAAAAGAAAACCATAACTTTCAGACAAACTTGCCATCAAAAATGGCAATATTGCTTTGAGCAGAGCAGTTAGAATCTGTATTTTGGGCTTGCTCTGTTTTACAATACCTTTAATGAACAGCATTTAACCACAGGCAGCTGTAGATCTAGTCTTCTAAGCCATGCCAAAATAATTAAAAGAAACAAGAAAAATGCACATGTTCCCAAGTTTTGTCATTTTCCCACCACTGGAGAAAGGATTTTTAAAACAAGCCCTCCATAATCTTTTGAATGTTCAAATACAGGGCTGAAACAGAATCTGTAAGCGGTCACCATGCCTCAAAATAAAGTGAAAATTTTCCATTCAAATTGGAAGGAAAAAAAAACCAAATAAGAAAGGCAATTTCCTTGTCTGTTTCTGTAAATTAATTTTAGAGATGGGCACAAACCATAAAACTCAGATTCAGACATAAACCTGGGAGCATGTGGCTGGAAATGGAGCCAGACCACCTCAGTTGCTGGCAAAAAAGGTAATAACTGGTTAGTTAACAAAGTCCCCTATCTCACAGTGTGTTTCCTGATACACTACATCATCTTATATCCTGTGTCGGTGCACCACAGATGAAACACCTTAGGACCCTGTGACAGGTTGTTTTTGGGGTGGTTTTTTGGGTTTTTTTTTAATGAGTATATAGCTGGGATAAAATTTTCACTAAAAAATTTGAGCCTCATTTATAGAATCTCCTACAAATCCATCTCACTTGGTGAAAGACAAATTCTACTTTAAAATCCAGCAAGAAAGGATATTTAAATACAGCAACTCACCTAAAATATGACCCAAAACCCAGTCTTTATGTTCACCAGTTCCTGACAATCCAGTTTAGTCTGGGACTAAAAACAGAAGCAGACAAATATATAAATACATGAGCTTTTACAGAATGCATTCAAAATGGACAAAAAGGACAACATTAAATGGGCAGAGTAACATTTTTCATTTTAGGAAAAAGGAGGTTTTTTAAGACTATCATTCAATTAATCTAATGTGTTGCCAATATTTGTTATTTGATAGCAAGGAAATAAAAAGACTCAATAAAGCAACTTGGATGATGACAAGTAATAGGGAGCTAGGTCCTAGACACCCATATTGCCTCCTAAATCATAACAGTTCCTACATTGTTTAAAATATAAATCACACAAAGTGGTCAAATCCAGCTTTAATTCTCAGTCTAATGATTACATTGGTCAATTTCCAAGACCACAGCTAAAGGCCATGAGAACTTTCTAAATATTTTCCCAGGCATATACATATTGTCCCAAGCATTAGGAAAAAAAAAAAAAAAGGCAAGTAACCCAGAAAGAAAAAGAGCAGAAACCATACAGAAAGCACAATTGTGAAATAAAACATTCAACTGGGAGTTACTGCTCTGCAAGTGAGCTTTGAAATTACCAGGAGACATGAAGATTTTGATTCAGCACCCCACTGAATTTTCATGATCATTCTGGAAGGTGGAAGGGGCCACATACAATACCTTGGACGTCTTTACCATGGGTTTGAAGAGTTTCAGATTTCTTCCTTGCTTTTTTTCCCTCTTTTTCTTGTGTGAAACAGATTGTTCATAGAAAATTATTTCTTTCAAGAGCTTTCCCTTCACTTCCCTGTGCAGAGCTAAAACAGAGAGCTATTAGCATCTGGTTCTGCATATGCCTAGAAGCTCATTCATTTCAAGCCACTTTCAGAATCAGGGCCTTGACATGTGATAATTCTCTACAAATTCTGATATGTATGGAGTTCTTTTCTTAAAACGTACTTGAAATTTCAAAATACTCCAAACTCCCTGCAAGTCTCCTCTCAGGAGACTAACCTTCTGGGGAATCATTTCTCATAGTGTTCCAATAAAGAAGCAGCCTGACAAATACTTAGTATGATGAAAAAAAACATGAAAGACATCAAAATAAAAATATGAATACAAATTTGCAAGCTGTATTAGTCATAATTAACCAGTCAGGAGAAATGGCAATGTATAAAGATCTGCTATGTAGAAAGTATTGAATATTTTAGCAATTCTTTAGGAAGGTACTGAACTTTTCTTGCAATTAATTATTCATCCATGAAACTTTCCTTATTTCCTCCTCAAATTACTGCAGAACTTTCTTCTCCTCAGTGAGATCAGGAGTGTAATCACATGCATGTATACAGTACACAGACAAAAACACATACCCATAAAAGAAAGCCTCATCAGATACCACCCCCAACTTTCCCCAGTTGTACATTTGATGCTTGCTGGTGCCATTAAGCAAACACAAAACAACAGCAAGCGCATTCTGTTGAAATGTTTAGCTAAATGGAACCAAAACAGTCACAGTTCACAATTTCATAAATACATTAATTAGAAGTGTCTCCAAATAGCATGTGATTTTGAATTATTAACATAAAACACTGCATTATAAATGACTGCAAATTGCATTCCTTAGTGCTCTCCATGCTTAATTTATTATGCCGTAGGAAAATTTGCAAATTACTTCACTGTTTTATATTTAATGGATAGTTTTATATGTATATTGTTTCATTAAGATAAAATTAAACCACTGTGTACGTATTATATGCCTTTCCAGTGACATAAATGTCGCTAGAGACCCTCCAACTTTGTCAGAAGGGGAGCATGCTTTCTGTCATCTCCTGGATCTAATAAAGCGGTGAAGAGAAGTTTTGAGTTTCTGCCCTTTAAAACCCAATCCATAATCCCTTCTTCTAGACAGCCCATTTCTGAAGTTTGCAGATGGCACTGCTGAAAAGTTTCCTGCATTTTGGAAGTATGGAGGGGGGTGGTGGAGAAGCCAGGGCTGCTCTGTGGTTTGAAGGCAAAGGAGTTTTTCCAGCAGTGGCCTCTGCTGCTAGGGCAATGCAGGTGCCATGCCACCTGTGCTTTGTGGGTGAAAACAGAGGTGGCTCGCCAGGTGGGCCTCCTGCCCCGAACCCCACGAGCACAGACACCTCTGGAAAACCACTTCACTCTCCCAGGAAGAGGAAAAAATGGCTGGCACGGGCTGGCTTGCTACACTGCCAAGGTTTTTACTGTCATATCTTCCTGCAGTAGGGAAAGGATGGAAATAAAACATATTAGGAAATCCTGGTGAGGCTAGGTGGGGATATGTACCTGAAGAAACACTGGGGAGGGAAGGTGAAGGACACCGTATATGAAAGGAAAATCCATTAAATATGTAAATACAAAGACATCCATCTTTGACAACTTCTTTGCAGGCTGTCTGTTCTTAGCCATTTGTCTTCCCTATTTGTAAATTCCTCAGAAGAGGAGCTGCCTCTAACCATGTGCTTGTTGAGTGCCTGTTACAATGGGGACTCAACTTCCCTGAAAACCTGAAACGCAAATAGACCGTAAATAATAGATATTATTTATGATATATAAATAAATAACATTGGGCCATGAAGATGCATCCTATATGTGTTTTAAAAGGCAGTCCAATTCCCTGCTTTCTGAGATCTAATAACACTCCTTTGGTGGATGTGATAGATATTTCTTTGAACTCACTTTCAGGGCTTTTTCAAAGATACCAAAGTCAGTGGTTACCTGAGTGCATGGATTCTGTGTAGTTTTCAGAGGTGCTTTTGTTTAATAAAAATATAGCACAATAAAATATTGCAGTATGGGTAGGAGGTGGAGAGATGGCCTATTTGGGAAAGCTATAAATTCTGCTGTAAGTTGAAATTGTATTAATGAAATTGAAGCTACAAGAAGATGCATGTGAGAGAGAGAGACAGCCCTCTGAGCTATTCTTTTCAAGTAATGAAGATGAGACTCTGTCAGAGATTGAGGTGTCAAAACTGGAAGTGCTGGAACAAATTCACAAATTAAAGAGCAACAAGTCACCATGACCAGATGGCATACATCTGAGAGCTCTGAAGGAACTTAAGAATTAAGTGGTTGAGCTGCTAACAGAAAAATATGCAGCCTTTCATTAAACTGCTACCATGCCAGAGGACAGGAGGTAACAAATACCTGGTCTCACAAAATCTGGAAGGTGTGTTGCTGCAAGCTTGATTAAAGCTGCAGATTGCTTTTCTCTTTTAATCATCCCAGCTACAGAGTGAAGTTGGGCACATCCAGCAAAAAGAGCTGCCCTCAGCTGACAGGAGCCCCTGGTGAAAGCCAGCACAAGCATTTTGCTGACTCAGCATACAGTGCTGACCATTGACCTGGATATGGCTGGGGTGCCTTGCAAGGACTGACTTCAGTGATAATTAAAAACCAACTGCCCTAATTACCCCCTGCCTTCTTAAACAGCATTTAGATTCCACAAGTCCCTCTCCCTGGCAGTATTTTCAGGATAGCTTAACTCTTTCCTGGGCACTTTTATGAATGTGATGAGAGGACAAAGCTATCACCTTACCAACGCAGGAATATCCTTTTGGTTTTATCTTCCACTTCCATTTCCTTATGATCCAGATAAAAAGCACTTTGGGATAGCATTCGGAGGCAAAAGCACAGAGAGGAAAAACAATAGTTCAAGATCTACCTGTACAGCACGTACCATGTACTTGCATTGTTGTGTAGATTTTAAGGTGTGTGTTTGATCACCTAGGGATGCAGAGCACAGCTGCTGTGCTGCTCTTCCGTGTGCATGTCAGCACAGAGCCCAGCTGATGCACAGGAGGCCGTGCAGACGTGGCCCCACAGCCTCAGGTACACCCTACGTCCACAGGTCATCGGTGCAGGACATCAGCAGAGCATCCCTGCCTTTTCCTGCCAGGTATGCATGCAGACAGATCTCACCTCCCCAAAGGCAAGGCTGGGGGGTTCAGAGATCTCTGATTGCATCTTCTGGGTGTTACAGAACAGAGAGATTTTGCATTATTATGCTCACATCAGATTGACTACAGTATATCTTTCCACTAGGTGCTTAGCCTGTCACAGACAATATCAAGATTTAGGAAAGTCATCTGTACCAGTGAAGGTCTCTACTAGTCCCTGGTACTATTAAAAATATGTCTCTCTTCCAGAGGGAATACACTTGACCTTCATGTCCAGCCACTTTTTGTGTTCTTACGGTTAATGAAGGCCCTCGGGAAACAAGTTATCACTTTGAAGATTACAAATAGATTTCAAACTATCAAAACAGGAGCTGTGGGAGAACAGCTTAGCAATCCCCAAAAACACATGTTGAGATTTAAAAAAAAAAAAAAAACCCAGAAAAAAAGAAGATGGGGTTCTTCTTCCGCAGCAGAACCCACGCCTTGTAAATGTTTTCATGTGTGACAACTAGAGACTCTCCTAGCATTTCAAAATATTCAGAATTAGAGGACTGTTATCTAGGATGCACAGATAAAGGACAGGGAATAGCTGCTTGAGAATAACTAGACGCTTGGTGCTTCAGACACATTTCCAACCTGTAAGAGTGAGACTTGCTACTTCTAGTGAACACACCAAGCTATTATTCAGGGTGAAAGAAGCTCTTTTTCTAGTTTGGATAAGAAGTTGAAAATAAAACATTCAGGAGGTTTAAGTTTTTAATTTTTTCCCACAAATTAAACATTATGTAAGAGAAAACTTCTGGCCACGAGCACTCTTGCTTGTTTAGGGGCATCCTGAAACCATTTCTCTTGCAGCAGAGGACAGCTGTAAAGCAGATGTTGAGAACCCCTCATTCAGATGGATGGGCTGGGGGCCAGCTCTTACCTTGCCAGTATTGTTCAGTCTGGCAGTCAGACTGGAAGAACCAATGCTTGAGGACTCTTTGCTTAATGCAGGAGCTTGAAGTGGGGGGGGTGTTTTTCTCTGAAGTGGGCCATCTAGAGAGCAAATCCTTATCTTCCACAGACGCAACAGAGAAGAGTTGGTTACATCAACTGCACGCTATAACAATATTGAGATTATGATGCTTTTTAACCCTAGTTCATTCCTATCTAGAGTTGATGTATTGGCATAAAGAAGGAGGAGGACTGCTGCTGTCTTCTGAAAACAGTTGATAAACCTGCTTTCTTCTTCCCATGCATATATACTCATATTTGAAAGGAAAACATGGGCATTTCTTCAGGAAAAAAAAATATTAACAATGAGCAGTTTAAACTTTGGCTTAATTTCTTGGTATTTTTAAAATACACCTCTGTGAGTGAGCAGCAGGAGATGAAGTCCAAATCCCACTAGTAGCAGGTTGGGTGGGCTGGAGAAGACCATCATCTTTCATGTTTTCTCCCTCTGGTGGATCTGCTGGAGAAGATGGCCTACTTTTCCTGATATCTCAAAAGTCCTTATTTTTCTTTCACTATTAGCAAGGGAACATTTCTCCCTCATCTCTACCTCAGTTTCCACCTTCAGAAAGGTAAGTTTAAGCAGATACATCAAAGTTCTCTGGATGGTCAAAGCCACTCAGTCTTCTCCCTGAATGGACAATCACAGGTTTTAGGTCATGATGGAAAGTCCCATCATGAGTGACTTTTGTATTTTCAAAATCTGTTGGAGAAACCACAAACAGATGTTCTTGCAGAAATGTGGAAAACAGGATATGCGTGGGAGTCCTTGCTGGGACAAATGGTGGCAGTCCTGTGGATTCAGGAATGGCCATAGGCCTTACATTCAGGCTTAAAAATATCTAACCCTCCCAACATATTCCCTGTGCATTCCTTTCATGGCAGTCACTTCCTTATCCTAAATCGGGCAATAAACATGGACAAATTCACAACTTGCTCTAGTGACTTTTAACCTAGAAATGCAAGCTGCTTTTATGTTTTATCACCAATGAATTCCACGCATGATTATGAAAACCCAAGTTTTCCCATGCTTGAGTCAAATCAAGGCCTATGCCAACATTTTTGCAGCCCCTCGGCTGGAGTACTGCAACTTATTCTTCATTAAGCCATCACTGGAAAACTCCACTTGGCTGAGAAAATAGATGTCCTTTAAATATTCTGCAGTGGTAACTGGCTGCTTTCAAACAAACGTGGTGCTGACCAAGACTGACAGATCCCTCCATGTCGGGGACCCACTTCACAAAGAGACAGACATTTTCTTTATGTCCCATTGCAGCCACTGAGATCTCTGGGCTTCCTGCAGACCTTGATGCTCTCTCAGGGGACAGTCCCATCTAGTTGCCATCTCTCTGGCTGCATCTTCTGCATGTTTCATAGTCACTTCAGTCTCTATGCTCTTTTGGAACCACTAGAAGCTCAATTTGATAGGCTTCAAGATGGCCTGAAAAATGCAACTGTTTTTCAAATCTCTAATTGGCTTTTGGCAAAATTTACCTCAGGCTCTATTTTTTATGGCATCTTTACTGTTAGCATTATTTTCTTCTGGTTGAAATGATAGGCAGGCAGGCAAGTGCCACAAACGTATGAAACTCTCAGAAAGCAGACAGATACTCAGTGAAACTGAATTTTTTTTCTTTTGTGTAGCTAAAACCGACCCAAATAACAAAATCAAGTTGACCTTGAGTGAAAACCAAGCATGGTTTCTTGGCTCACAGGCTCAAGCAGCTTCAGGACTTTCATCTTTCCCTAACAGAGTTTGGACACAGAGACTGGTGAATGCAGAGTGTGGCCCCAAGCAGGCAGTATGGAAGTGGGTTTAGGAAAGCCAATGTAATCTGTGTGTTCTTACCACTGGGACAGCTCCTGCCTGCTGGAGTTAATGGAGGCAGCAGCTCTGGTATGGTGCCAGGCTTCTCCCCAACTCCCTATCCTTCTCAATCCAGCCAAAACTGTTCATCTGGAAATTTGGGGGTATGATGAGATCAGCCTAAAGCACTTCTCCAGCCAGTGCAAGAGAATTCCACAGTGGATGGACCAGCTTGCTTCTGTTTGACATAGCGCAGCACTTAAAGTCAGGTCATTAACTTTTCCAGGATGTAATTTCTTTCATTTTGTGGAAGTCTCAAGTCCCTGAGCTTTGCCCAAGACCTGGAATCTAATGTCTTTTTCTGTTTTCTCCCTGACAAGTCTCAGAGATATTAAAAATCAAAAGAAGACTCTAAGGAGCAAATAAAGTCTCTTTAAAGTACTGTTCCACTTTTGTGTTAACTCACAGAAGCTTTTTGCTCTCTCTGCCTGGCCCCAGTCAGATCTTGCATAAAAGGGAAAAAATGCACTTAAAAGTGCTGTTTTCTTTCCACTTCCCCCTGCGCCTCAAATCATTAGTCTTTCTGCATTTCTCTTTTATTCCCAGACTGGCTTGTGCCGAATCAGATTATAATACATTAAACCTCCAAGAAACACAAAGCTCTCCAAAGTGCTCTTTGGGGTCTCCACACATGTGTTCTCTTGCTCTTTCCTGCAATAATTACTGCCATCCCAGGGTCAGCTCCTGCGTTCAGGTCCCACTCCGACACACAGCCTCACCTCCCATCTCTGCAAAAGGAATTCAGGACTGGGTTTGCCTGCACGTCGCCTCTGCTTTTGTGCGCATAAGCAAGGGAAATGCCTTGTCTGCAAGGATGCCGTGCCCTACTTTTCCAGGCTCAGTCCCTTTTTGTAGAAAGGGGTTTCTTCAACTTCTTTAGAGAAATAGGGATGGTGGTATTCCAACTAACTTCTCTGGACACATTCTAATTCCCTCTGCTAAAGGCAGAGCTGTCAAATCACAGTCCTGGCCTGATCAGCATCTATGCCACGGCTCCCCTGATATCGGTGAGACCATGGCCCTCACACCTGTGGAGTCTTGAGTGATGACAGCCAGTGCTGGGAGAAGTTCAACAGCATTTGTGCTTTCAGAAGGAAACACTGCCCTTAGCTTGGCAGTGAGCTTTACTCTGAGCAGGAAGAAGGCTGTATAGGGATATCACCGCTGGAAAGTACAGCCTCATCCTGGGGCAGCACAGTGCAAAGAGTTGAATATAAGGCCATTGCCAACCACATCAACATCAGTCAAAAAGCAAACAGAAATGAAAGACAGTGAGGCACTACCCTGAGTCTGATTAGACTCATTAGTCACAGGTTATTGGAGAGCAGTAGCTCTGGTGTTCCCAAGTAGTACTTCCAGCTCTCCATAGGAGGAACATAAGGAGCTCCAGGAGGGGCTCAAGGGTACAAACAGCCCTCATCTGCGGTGGCCGGGGCTGCTTTATCATGTGGCTGCTAAAGCTCCTGAGACATCTGTTGCTGCAGAGGAAGTCAAGTGAAAGGAATGATCCACAGCCGTGGGTGAGCTCTGCAGCTGGAAGCACCTGGGGACCAATTCTGCCCACTCAATGTCATTGTGGCTCAGAACACAAGAGCGTTTATGAACCTACAGCAAATGAGTCATTGCAAGTTCTACAGAAAATTTATTACTGGGGGGAAAAAAAAGCTATCAACCTGAACACTTGACATCCAAAGAAACATCAATGTGCTCTGAAGACATGTAGCAGCTTTTTTTGGCTTCTGCAGGAGCAGAATACACCAAAATCCTTGATATTATCAAAATTGGCATCGTGTTTTTCCATCAGGCCTCACACACAGAATAAATTTGTATGGAAAGGAAAATATTTTTCTTCAGGCCACCACCACAGTCCCTTTCTTTCTTCAGGAGAAGTTGAGAAAACATTTCTTCTGAGGGTGTAGGGAGAGCAACAGCGAACTAATAGGCACATGCTTCCACTACAGTTTTGTCAGAAAACTTGAAATCCCATATGATGTGCTACTGTCCTCCCAGTCCTGATCTCTTCCTCAGAAAAGAAGCCTGCTTTCACATTTTTGTGGTGGTTTAATAATGTGGGAAAATGGGTCCACGATGGAAAGAGGTAAGGTTAAAATCCATTTCTACTCTTGCCCTAAGCAGGAAATGAGCAGATACCTCCCAAAGTGAACGCCTGGTTATCTAGCTTGCTGCAATGCCATGCCAATAAAGAAGACTTTTTTCTATTTAAAGAAGTAATATAATAAAATGTTGGTTTATTTCATTATAATAGCTAGGAAGGATTTGCTAGTTTCACAGCATAAATTTAGATTAATTTTTTAGATTTGACAATGTTATAAAAATTATATTGATTCTGAAATTATAATTTTAGATTGGTTCTGTCATTGTAGCCTATTAGCAGTCTTTAAATGAAGTGATCCAATGTTACAATCAATCTTATCTTCCATTATGCACTTCCTGGTGCTAAAAAGTGAGATCGATTCTAATTAACTACACTGGTTCAGTCATTTGGGTAGTTTGTTCAGGAAAAAAAAAAAAGTTACTGCCCTAATGTCACTAAACAATTTGTTATACATTTATGCACTAAGTTTATATCCAAAATGAATGTCACTCCTATGGTAAAAACAGCATGGTTACAGCTCTCTAAAATATAGGATGGCAACATTAGTGCTACTGGTTTAGCCAGTGCAGCACATGAAATATTTTCAGGGTCCACTTGAGGTTTGAGAAGCAAAGCAGGGTCAGCAAAAAATACTTCCTCTGCAGCAGAGGCTGTAAATCTACATGTATATTCAAAGCGACTTGGAAAATGGCACTTCCAACATGCAGCTGTGGCTACGAGGACAGGCTTAAATGCTGCTTAAGAGGCCATGATGGTGAAAATAATGCTATAAAGCAAGCTGATGTGATTTAAATTTGAATCAGCTCAAACTCACTTATTTCTTCCAGCATTTCCTGCCTTCAGCTTGCACTGGGGAGACCTTGACACCCACCTGTGCCAGTCTCAGATTCCGTACACCACTAGCCTTCAAAGGAACTCTATATGTTGGCATAGGTGCAGGGCTGTGGGGGACCAGTATGCTGTGATCCTACATTAAATGAACCTGAAAGTCTGATGAACTCTTGGAGAGAAAAGCAGAAGCCAGAAAGGTAGACTGATTTTAAAACAGACAGCAAAGGCTGACCTCTGGTAAAACTTGAAGGAACATGTATGTCTCTTACAATTTTATTCCTTAGTACGCTTAAATCATTCTTGTAAGTAAAACACTATTACCTCAAGTACCAATCTGCTAATTTCCTCATCTATAATGCTTGTGCCTGGAGTCTCTTCTAACTGGTTCCTTGCTTTTCCCTGCTGCAGCTTTAAAGAAATGCAGCATGTACACCCTCACCACCAAATCAGCTTGTCTACCTGTCACATTCAGGGCAACTTGGAAATGGTCTGCAATTCAAGGGATGCTATGCTTGCTTTTCCAATCACTGCCACTACATCCTTTTGTGTGGACCAAAGTGCTGGGGAATGAGTCAAGAAAAAGAAATGTGGGCCTGGCCTCCTGCTGCAGGGTATTTCTTGACTTCCCTCCCTTTACAGGCACTCACACATGCTTTGTTCCTATTCTCCTAATGGCATCATCTTACTAAGAAGCCAAGGTACTGAAAAGAATCGTGAAAGGGTGCAGTAACTGTAAAATGTTTCACTCATTCATGGTTTTTTTGTTGCTTTTCTTTAAGATCTCAACCTTGGTCATTCAACAGAAAAAGATCAGAAAATTACTGTGAGCCCCTGTATCTGCCCGCTTTGAGGTGAAAAAGCATCTTGGCCAGGGAAAGAGAAGTCCTGCAGAGATAAAAACCCAAAGTGGATGGCAGGTGGACTAGCACTGTACTTCCCTGTAGGCCCTCAAGAATTGCTGCTAGTTGTCATAAAGCTTGCCAATAACTCTTAGGAAGAGAAAATCTCAGAGCCCCATTTCTTGATTGGCTTTTATCCTTTCCTTGAACATGTCTCAGTATTGAAGATGTGCTGGCTGAAAAGATTAACTTTGAATTCTGTGGAAAGCCACTGTAGAAATTATTCTGGGTGATGCTGGAAGCTTTTGCATGGGAATATCCTTTTTATGCTGGTGGTTTGTTACTCAAGTGACAGACAAATGCCTGGCAAGAAAAGGCTTTGATTTCACTGTTCCTGCTATTGCATTTGTATTGCACACCACCATCAATTATTTGCCATCTTGTAAGAAGCCCTGGGGAGCCTGATTCTCCACTGCCTCACACCTCATGTAATCATTTACATCAGTGCAAAGTGAGTGCAAAACACTCTCACACATCTGCAGAGGTCCAACTCCAGCGGCATTCCAGCTGACAGGGCAATGGAGGGTGAGCCTGGAAAGCATCAGAGGGTGTATATGCACACCACTCGTTTGCACAAGACAAGGAGCATTGGTTCACCTTTAGCTTGATGCCACTGCCCAAGCAAGAGGACAGACAGACCCCTGACTGCCTCAAGGCAGTGCCCTAAAGCTCCTTGAATCTCACCACCGGCTGCACAAGGTTCTACGGATACTTTGAACCGTGAGTCTGCCACTGATCGTGGAATGTGGGACATGTACCCTGCTAATGGTGCTTTGTGGGGTGACAGGGGTTCCTTTCTGCTGCAGCCCTGGGGAACTGCTGGGGTGTGCCAGATCCCCCTCCATGCCCAGGGTTTCTCCCAGCAGAGCAAGGCACACCTCACGAGCTGGATTTCTAAACGCAAGGTGAGCATTGCTAGCTGGACTGTAGGAAAGGCCAGGTCCCAGAGCACCTGAAGGAGAAGATGGCTGGGGGTGATGTGGAAGGAGACCATGATGCATGGCCAATGTTGCTCAGAAAAAAAAAAAGGTGTGGGAGCAGGACAAGGTGAGAGATACTACAAAATAGAGGAGGTGACATTTCTGCAGAAAAACTGCTTTTGTTTCTTTCCCATTTCACAGGCAGCAAGTCTATTAAACGTGGCTTTTGCTGCCAAAGGACTTGTCATATTACATTAGGTTTAGCAACTTCTGCTGTGGCAAAGTGTGCAGCGTCTCCCTTCACATAAAGAAAATATTTTCACAAGTCTGTTCAACCTGCTAACTGTGATTACAGACAGTTGGCCCCTGACATGACATTTATTGCTCCAGTGTCCAAGAAAGAGCCTCACAGCACTGCCCAGCCAGCTACCTGAAGAGCACATATGTGTGTGGAGATCTTAAACAAGTTTCTGCTAATGGCTTCATTTTGTACCCTTTTAGTAGGTCTTCAGGAGCTTGATAGAAAACATGGTATAGTAAAGTACTAAAAATAAAAAGAGTATGTGCAAGCTCCCTCTTTTTATGCTCACCTTGAAATGTATGGTATGATACAATATATTTTATCCATTTGCTGCTGCAAGTGCTCTTTGCATGCATATTTCTACTCTGCTCAGCAATATTCATCATAACTGAGAATCACTGCAATTGTCTACCTCTACTTGAGAGACAATCTCACACAGAGTGAAAATAAAAGACAGTGAGAAACAACACCAAAACCAGAGACCTGTAACATGTGCCGACAACAAACACAAACAACAGGTTGACCTAGTTGGGTGTCCGTGTCAAGGAGTCTAAGAGATGACTGGCTAGAGGAAAGTTTGCTATGAAATGAAAAAAACAAAAAAAGAACCCCAAAAAAACCCAAAGCAGAGCAAATGAGCAAAGCAGATACTTCCCTGTTCCTCCCAGGATATGCTGATCATGGTCACAACACCTACTGGAAACAACTGCCGAGAGACCAACTTCTCCATCGCTGCATCCAGTAACTGTGCAGGCTTCTGCAAGACCTATCTATATATTTTCATGGCATTTGGGAAGAAAGAAAGCATAATGAAGACTTTGCCAGTAGAAGAGAATATAATCTGGCAATCATTTGGTTATTAATGATTGGGCTTTTGGGGGGAGTGAGTTGTTTTAAATTGGGTTTATTATTTTAAATATTTTGTATGCGTTTAAATCATTTAAAAATGTGTTAAATGGCCTGGCTTTTTGCCTTCACTTTCCTTTCCTGCACAAGACATTTGTAGGGCCTGGATTCTTACATGACTTGGCCTATTCTGTCTTACTTTTTGGCAGGTCACTTTGCTCTATTCTTCTCCAAACAGAAATTAAGCTCTGGCCAAGGGAGAAGCAGAGCAGAATGCAGCATGCTACAACAGCTTGTAGTGAGTCGGAAAGAACTCTGTGTTATAGATGAGAGCTGATCAAATACCCTTCTCTTTTTTGTACTTAATTTCACTATCTTATTTTTAAACTTGCATGTGCATCTGCCAGCAGCACTGCATCCTGTATAATATTCTTATTAAGCAGGTGGATGAGTCGTGAGCAGACAGGATTTAGTTCCATTTTGGTTAAGGGTAGGCTCTTCAGTGATTAAGTTTCATCTACATCTTCTGTGGGACTGGGAATTCAACTGATTCTGCAGCAACAGTCTGAACAGTCTTCCTCACAGTTTTGTTTTCTATCGTGTCAGAAACTTATTTACAGAAAGACCATGTAAGATTCAATGCAGGGCACTCATAACTTCTTTTGCCAGAGTTGTACCCCCTTTGGCAATAGACTAACTCATGCCCAGAAAGAATAATTGAGAGCTGTACAGCTCTATTCTGCTTTCCCCATTTGCACTCTTTTTGTTGTTGTTGGTGGTGGTTTTTTTCAATTTTCCCTTTTATTCTCTGCTTGTATTGATATCTGAAGTGGGCCTGGATAAGCAACAAGAGGTGGGTGTCAAAACTCAGGGATGGAGAGCTCACATTCCAAAACAAAACTATTTTTCCTCCTCCTTCTTTTCCCATGGTTCAGTTCAAAGAAATCATCTGCGAGCAGCCTACCCTGATGCAGAGAACCTTTCCTGGAGATTTCTAATATACTACAGTAAAAACCATCTTTTTCCAAGTCCCTCCATAAGTCCCCAGGGATTTTTCATGGTCCGGTCTTCGTTAAAATAGAAAGTATAATCGGGGAGAATGACTAATTTCCTGCCTGAATGCGACATGCCATTTGGACACTTTGTGATCTGGTACACTAACTCTCTGATTTGTTTGGCCTTGTGAAAACCTTTTAAGCTAGCCTCTGGAAATTTACCCCTGAAGCCTCTTCTGGGGCTTGTGTTTTTTATTTTTCTCCCATTTCCTCAAATCTTTCCCTTGTTTCTAAAGAGTGCCATCGTCCGTTCCTGAGCCCTCAAATCCAATTACCAAACAATGTACAAATATATGGCTGAGCGTGGTCTATGCGAACAGCTGCAAAATTGCTAATATTAGGTCTAATTTAGCTACAATAAATTAGCAAGTGTGTGGAAGCAAAATGATGACAGCATAATTATAACAAAAGTCGATGTGTTGAAGTATATGGATGACAATACATACTAATTTTAGCGAAAAAACGCAGCAAATGAAATGCATGCAATGAACAGACGGGACTAATAGCTCAGACACATATACTTAATGTGACCAGTCAGTGTAAAAACAAAAAGATAGATGAAGCTGTTCAGAATCTAGTGCTAACAAGCAGTGTAGTCTGAAACCATTAACTGTCAGGGGTAATAACACTCAAAGTACTGAAGTGCAGTAAAACAGCAGCACTTTTCTCGGGATGATGTGCTGATGTACAAGCACACACCTGTGAAGAGGGTACTAAATCTATCCTTGCGTTTATTACTATGGAGGGAGGAAAAACAACACTAATAATGTAAAGTATAAACGAAAATAGCAGACAGCAGAGAGTGACATTTGCATGGTCCCAGTCAGCTTGTTAGCTGAAGTGGGTTTTAATTAGCTATTTTCCAGCAAGCAAACGAGCAAATTAGTGGCAGCCATAAACAAGCAGAGACAATCAGGCCCAAAGAAAAAAAAAAAAAAAGATCGGACCTTTTTCTGTGTGTTTTCCTTTTGGAAATACAATGCCTTCATGCTTCAGCTAAATATTTCTATTAACCAAAAGAATGTGGTAAAGCAAAGACCTTGGCAACTGTGCAAGTTCCTGAAGGGGCTCAAAACACAATGTTAACAGTACAGCAGGGACACAAAGCCCTGCTCTGAAGAAACCCACATCGAAGACTAAACATTGGGCCTCCCGTGCAGAGCCTCAGGGGCTCCAGTGCACCTTGGCTCTGGTGAGCTGCCCTCCTGCTGAAGACTGCCCACCCATTCTCAGCTCTTGGAACACCAGGGCCCCAGCACCATCCCTCACTCCCACTCTGGATGCGCAGCAGCAGGTGCTTCAAAAAGTGTGATGTGGGGTGTAGGTGCCACCTCCTCCTTTGCACCACAAGAGGCACAGGATGGGTGTTGCCAAAGGGGTGCCTGAGGCTACCAGCTGCTCCTGCTGCTGAGGAAGAGGGATATAGCTCTGCAAGGGCTGCAGGAGACAGGCCACCGGGGTGAGTGTGAGGAGGGGAGAGAGGTGAGCAGCAGGGACAACCCCTGTTGCTAAGCTATCTTTCTAAAAGAAGATGCTTACCAGTGTAGGATGCAGCCCTCGGCAGACAACATGGATTCAGGCAGTAATGGATAAGCCCACTTTTGGTGTTTCTTTTATTACCATAGTATTACTGGCTGCATAATGAAACCTGCCCCGCTGTTACAGCAACATGAACACAGGAGGAAGATCCTTCAGAGCCTGGTCAAGCAAGGCCCAAGGTTAAGTAATTCACTGTAGCACTTTTGCTACTAAACTGATTATATTAATAATCAGCCATAATGAAAAACATGGCAAGCTTATCCCTCGAGTCAGTCATGTTTACCCTCCTGTTCCCTCTGATTTTAAGAAATGCTGATACGGCAAAGATGGGAAACCCAATACAAAGGACAGATTGCATACTCTTATGCTGAACATGCCCAAATCCTTCAGGTATAAAACCTGACAGCTGAAAAGTCAGGTAGCAGTAAACAACTACTAGAGGTAGTTGCTGGGCGGGAGAGTTCAGTGGTCTGAGCACTAATCTAGACCTTGGGAAAGTTGAAGTTCATGTTTCACTCTATCAGAAACTTCTGTGGCCACGGCTGACCCAGCCAATTTGTCTGGGGATAAAAGTACTTCTGCCTCAGGAATTTGCTGCAAAATGCTTATTAAATATTGTGTAGGGCTCAGATATTGTGGAGAAGGGGCTAATTAGTTGGAAGGAAGGGAAAACACCTAATAGAAATTAATCTTATTTATGCATCACTATTGGTACATGTGGCACTAGAGAAAGACATTGCAGCAGGCTTTCGGTTGGTATAAATTATCAGAGAGCTGCAGGAGAGACTCTCTTGCCTCCCTGTCCTTGTCTTGTGCCAAGGGTATTACAGTCTAATTAATACAGATAACATGAGTGCAGACGCCTACCTGTTGGGCGCTGTTGGAATATTAACACAAGGGGAGGGCTGGGGGAAGGCTCCTAAAGAAGGCTTATTTTATTTAGTTCATTTGTTTAGTAATGTTTTGATGGTCAGAAAGCCCTGGCAATGAGTAGAGCCCAAGAGGCAATTAGCAATGGGGCAGAAAATGCAATGAGCCAAAAAATGAATTAACTTGAGCAGACTAGGCACAGACACAAGGGGCCAATGCTTTTTGCTAGTTTATAACCCCTGCCCCTCTGCTGAATTCAAAAAAGTAGGAGGAGGTGTGATTTAACATAGAAACAGCCTGCAGGATATTTCCTAACACACCCGGGGTAGCTCTTCTCCGCACAAAGCACCAGCTGATGTGGTGGCAGGCAAGCAGGCAGCCTGGATCAGCTCTTGCCTAAAGCCAGACTCTCTCTGTAAAGTTTCCTTCCATTACCACCACTGAGGAGGGCAGAACCCTGAGAAAACCAGCACCCAGCAGGTTGCCACCATGTCCAGGAAGAGGGAGCAGCAAGGGGTACCCTGTCAGACGGCAGCTCCCAGCACTGCTTGCCAAGGCTGTAAGGTTAGTGGCAGCAAGGCTAGTGGCAGCAAGAGTGGGTCTTGTGGAGTACAGCAAGACAAATTTTGCTCTCTTTGCCTCTTCTGAGTTGCTTTTGGTCCTTTTTTTTTTCTTTGATGGCTTTCAGGTTTTGCTATTAGCAAACATACATGCTTTGTATTAGAATTCATTCTAAATCATGGGCTGATATTGTTTTCAGCTTGTATGAAGCCATAAGCACTTTCACCACACTCAAACTGTTTACACATTTTGCTTTTGCAATGAACTTGTTTCCCTGTCTCTGACAGCAGTTTGTGAACATCACAGGGGAAAAAAGCATGGGGAATTGCTCTTGCAGGTACACTGGGATGGTAACTATCCAGCTTCCACAGGGGGACACAAGAGGTAACTATCACCCAAATTGTCACATTAGCCATCCTGCTAGCCATTAGAATCAAAGATAATGATTTGTAGTTTAGAGAGCTGCTTGACTGAATCACAGAAAAACACAACTGCCCCCAAGTGTGTGCTAGGATGATTTTCAACGCATGCTGCAGTTCTGCAACACTCGGTCTTACACGGCCCATAGGCTTTGTCCTGAGGGACATTATTCCAGAAAAAAACCTAAAGTTGTTATGTGGAGTTCAGGAAGGGAAACTTTGAGGAGGAAAAAAAAGTCCACATCATTTTAATTCCCTTCTTGCATGGATAGTTCAATGCCAAATGAAAGGACAGGAAAGCCACAAAGCACACACACTTCAACACTGCTCCTTTCTCCCTGGGTCATACCCACTGCTATTTCATCATGGCTAGGGGACTTTGGAGGAAGCGGGAGCAGAAGGGAAAGAAGAAAGATGATCTTTAAAAGAACAGAACTGTTGAAAATTCAGAGCAAACGTGTCAATTCATAGCTTTATCAGCATATAACAAGTGGAATAGCAAGATATTCCTCTTCAAAGAGGCAAGTCCCCAAATGGATAAAGGTTAAGATAAAGGGGCAGAATTTCTGCCTGGCTCCATGCAGCTCACAGCTGCTCTGACATTGGCTGGATCTTTGGTCTTTTTTGGGTGAACTGTCACTGAGCATAGGAAAGTCATGACCAGCTTCCCGAGCATCCCAGTGGAAAAAAAAAAAAAGGAAGAGGTCTAATCCAAATCTTTGACACTTTATATCAACAACTGTAAATCTTTGCCTCAGCTCCTGCCAGCCTCAGAAGTTAAATGGACAGCACTGTTCATTTCTTATGCCTACACTGCTCCATTGCTTTTAGTGAAGCTGCAGGTTGTAATTGAGAGTCTGGTAAGGACCCCTTTTCACTGAGTGATGTTACAATCTTCTTTGCTGGAATTATTTTAGCTTTGTAATAGCTCTTTTTAAAGAACAGTCTGATCTACTTTCCAAAATCTTCTGCAGAAAATAAGTTGCATTCATAACACAGGAGTGAGGTTGAAATCCAAGGCCTTACCCAGCAATATCTCACTCCCCTCAGGACATGTCTTGATGATCCCTCTGTGTGCTGGTGCTTCAGCAGCAGAAGAAGAAACAGCTTTCAGCAAGGATCCTGACAGATCAGAGACAATAAGTCTTCACAGCCCAGGGAGGTCAGGCAAGCAGGGGAAAAAGAGCTCAAAGTTCAGTCCCACACACATACAATCTGCCTGGAACAGCTGGGTTACTCTTCACCTGGCACAGAAGCAATACCAGGAAAACCTGTTCTCTTTGGCTTCTCTGCCCAAAACATCCCATACAGATAATAAAGATTAAATGAGAAGGGTTGTTCTGCTCACAGCCACCCCCACTAAAGAGTTACTGCTCATCTCTGGGGTCTTGCCTAAACACAGTGGTGAGATTCATGGGTTTTCTTTATTGCGATAGAAAGACTGCACCAATGCCAACAGCAAAACTGAATTTCTTCTCTATTTTTCTATCCCTGTCTCTCTTACTCCTGCGTTTGCAATCATCTTCTCTCTAAAGTTAGCTCTGCCATCATTATTTGCACTAAGTGCATATTAGACTAGGCTCTCAGGAATTAATAAGAAAGCTTAGCAAAGGAAGATAACATAGGGATCAGGACAGCAGAACTGGGTGCCAAATAGCAGCTTCTTTATGACTGGATTTTGGAGGCACAAATCTACCTTCAATTCTCACTGATTTCACAAAGAGCTTCAGGAAATGAACTCTTGTGACATGACTTGTTTTCCACTGGGTTGCTGTAAGAGAACCCCTGATGGACACAAAAAAATGAAAGTCTAAGCAGGCACATGCTCAAACTCACAGAGGTAAGGTCACACCATAGCTAGCAAGGGGGTACCTAGATCTGCTAAGCCAGCATGGTCCAAAAGGTCAAGCCATGGTTTTGGCTTTGTTAGAAGAAGCAGCCATATGGTGTCTTGCCACAATGATAAAGAAATTGCCATTTTGGAATACGTAGCCTTTTTAATAAGGGCTGCTTTAAGCTATCTCTGTAATATTTTTTACAGTGTTTTGTGATTAATTTCCCTTATGACAAGGCAGAAGATGTATTTCTGCAGGAACTGTGGCCAGTCTGACTGGTTAGAAAAGAAAGCACCTGTATTTCTGCTTTGACTATAATCAGGAAGAGTTAATCCAGTCACACATTTTCATAGGACACAGACCACACTGAACAGGTGTCTCTTCTTTCCCTTCCTGGTAGCTCCCCTTCTGAGAAATAGGGGAAAGAGCCAAACTTCTAACTGTAAATGTTTCCCACCAGGTAATGGAGAGACATTGAACATCTCATACCATATCTTCTCCTCCTCTCTGCCTGTTTTCCTCCTTGAATGGAAAAAAGGGTACTCATTTCAAGCATCTTACAGTAACGTAGTGGAGGATGCCTCAGGCCGCTATTTTGCAAATGAACAACAAAGACCAGATACAAACTGAGGATCAGACTGTAGTCATAATAAAACTACTGTCTGCACATGTGGTTATTGGTAGCAGTGGGAACATGAGAAATTCATAGGCTGAGACACAATGAGTTCCCTTAAAGTCTGAGCATTCTTCTGTAATTTAAATATATTAGGGGTGCAAATCCCCCAGGATTTAATCTTACAAGTACATTTTCCTGGTACTTCATACTTTGCCAAAAAGTGCTTCCCAGAGGTGTCTTTTCCCCTCCCACTATTTCTATCCTTCTGCATTTAGTTCCAGCAGCAAGCATGGGAAAAGTGGGGCAAATCCAAAACCTGCCTTATTTTGAAACTCAGTGATCCTCTTTCTAGCTGAAAGATTAGGCCGAGCTGTATGCTGGAGAAAATTATTGACACTCCTTGTAATTAACTAGTCCAGTCAGTTCACTTTTAATGCTTACTTCTATATCTTTAAGCTTCTATCACAGAAAATATGCCCATAGTTTTCGTGACATCCAGGTGTAGCAGTGATCTTCTCATAAAAGGTATCTTACACCAAAGGGCAGATAGGTCTTTTTTTTTTTCTCCCCCAAATACTAATACAACTAAAAGAGTTTCTTGAAGAATAAATGGGATATAGGCACAGAAGCACTTTTTTTGCATTGCAAATACAGAAGATCAGATTCCAAACTGCTGAATATGATATAAATATAGCCTTTTACAGACTAAAATGAATGGAAATGCATAGTCCTGTTGACTTCATTTGGCTTTGGATCAGCCAAATGGATCACTATACATATCCAAAGCAAAGACAATTTTGATACAAGCACAAAGGCTAGACACAAGAACCAGAAATCTGGAATCTGGAAAATAAATAAGCCACCCATATAATAATATTCTATGACTTTTCATGCTGCAAATATTTGCAGTGGTGACTTCTCCCAAGATTTTCAGATGATCTATGTGTTCCCTAGGTCTTGTGCTTTTCTGCCATGACCTCAATTTTATTCAAATGCAGCACACAGAAAAGAAACACTGCCTTTTCCCTTAGCTTGATTATGACATTTATATAACAGACCAAAATCCATGAAAATGGGAAATGCAGAAGAGAATCCTGACCACAAAAAAGCATATGTGCAGGAATGATAAAAAAATCAATTGCTAAAATTACTTTCTTGGTATTAGCTTTTAGGCAGCAGTGGACAAACAGAAAAAAAGAAAGTCTCCTTCTAACTCTTATCTGAAGATAAGAATGCCTGAAGTATTTGGATTTGCAAAGCTGTGTTGGCATCTTACGAATTCAGGTTTGCACCGAGTCAGGCAAATCCATTCTCTTATAACATGAACATTTCCCCTCTCTCTGGTTAAGTGTAAGGGATGACCAAAAAAACAACCCACTTAGGAAAAACATCAGTGGTGTTTCCTCACCAAGTCCCCTGCTGCAGCCTGGTCTTCATCATGGCTCTGCTGTAAATTTCCCCTGTAATTGCTGAGCACTCGCTCACAGGGCCACCAGCGACAACACTTCTGGACCTATGCACAGATCCAAAGCACAAGCAGCATTGAAGAGCATTGCAGGTTGCTTCATCTGTCTCCTTTTATTTTTTTTTTCCTTACGCATTCCTTGGCCTTCCAATGACATAGCAATGTGATAGAGAATGTGCATATCGGACAAAAATCTGAGAGTAAAGCAAGGCATAAAATTTTAGAAAGACATTTTCCACTAAATTCATAGTCTTCTGCTGTAGTAAACATTTCTGCTATGCTGTGTTGATGATGGTGAATAGAAGACTTGACACAAAACAAACAAGATATAAGAATGGTACTCATTGTCTTTCTCTCAGCACATTTTCTTCTAAGCTCTTTCCAGATTGGAAAATAAACTGTTTTTCAGGACTTAGGTATTTCCAGTTGTGGAATCAAAAATGTTATGAATCAAATTATTGAGATACAGGAATTCTCAAGCTATGACTAAAAGGCAAGAGAGAATTTCTTTCCTAACAGGAGAATGTGAAGACACAGCCGCTTCCTTTGAAGGACAGTGTGAAAATTCAGACAGGCTTCCATGCTGCTCCAAATGAGTCCAAAATAAAGTAGGCACTCCAGATCTTCTTGGGAATAGTATCAGAAAGAGCTGGAAAAAGAATCATACTTCTGGAGAAGGGATAACCAGCTTTCTGAAGGGTTCTAAAGATAGAGATTGATTTGCATCCCAAGGCAGTGCCCAGGGACAAACATAATTTCCTGGATGTTAACAGTTATTAATGCCATTAATAGCATGGTAGTGGCAGATCACATCTGACCACACCAGAGTAGCTGTGAGATAGAAGTGACAGGCTTTCAGAGTAAAACACTTCATTGATATTGTGTAAATGGGCGCTAAGAGATGCCTGTAAAACAAAAAGCTTTAACTGCTGATGAAAGTGGCAGCACCATCCAAACCACAGCCTCAAAACACCTGACCTTAGTGGGAGAGCTGCTGCGTTCTTGTCTCCCAAAAACTCTGGTTCCTTGTGCACAAATTGTTTTAGTGTTCATGGGTCCTGTTCCTCCCTCCTAAAACAAGACACACCAGCACCAGATCTCTCAGAACACCTCTCCCAACATCCTTTAGGAAAGTTGTCATATCAGAGGCCACTTTGCTTTTCAGTCCTGACTTCCCTTCTAGCATATACATAGAGGAAGAACAGGGACAAAACACTTCAGATTTCAAATCACTGACACAAATGTTCTTAACACAAAGACTCCTCTGAGCCACAGATATTCCCAGATTCCTTTGCTTTAAATAAAATACTTTGATACTTCGAAATTTCTGGTGGTGCCTTAATTCTGGAACATGCAAACTGCCATTCACAGAGTATCAAGGTTTGGGACCTAGTCAACCCTTCCCAATAAATATGACAAGGAATCAGCTATAATACTTGTGTGATGCTTTTTCCTGTACTTCTTTTTTTTATTTTTTTTTATTTTTTATTTTCTGTAATGACAGAGAGAATCTGGGAGATAGCAGGAACCAAGGTTGATCTAACAGGCAAATACAATATATTTGTCATGGTTTTCATGTTATATTTCCCATATGCATATTAGTGCTCCCTTTCCATTGGCAGAAGAGAGAAAACTCTTGTCCCACTATATTATGATTGGTTTCAGCAGCATAAGCTGAGCTTTTCATTAGAAGAAGAAATGATTCATGAATCCATCTCATCTGTCTTTGGTTTGGATGGGAGCATCTCTCTTTCCCCAGCAGAATAAAAATGGTCACTACCTTTATTTTTCATATCATCTATAATTGATTATCTGGGGGAAAAAAGGGATGGAGCCTCTTCTGCAAAACAAGAAATGACCCGTTGCTGGAAGGACTTAACCCAGGCATAAAACCATAATTGCTAGAACTTTCTCTATTGCTACTTCTTTCCTTTATCACTGCCTTTTCAGATAGAGGCCTCCTGAGAGTACCCTCATAGCTGGCACCTGACCATGAGACCTCTAGGTGCAAACATATGAGCCCTACCTGTTGCATTAATGTAGGATTCCTATCAGCTGTCACTTAGAGCAGCCCCGATGTGTTCCTCCAGGACTCCCTGCTCTAGGTTAGAGACTGCTGCAGCCCTGAACAGCAGGAGTCCATTCTTGCATATTTTATTGATCTCAGTATGCACTTAGGCAACACTTTTTTTTTTTTTAACATTTATTTTACAATTGCTTTCACAACCTGGCACAAAGGTGGAGGTTTGCTCTAGTGTCCCCAAAGGAGAGTGTAATCTGACATGGTAGAGTGGATGTAGTGCTGAGGGCAGCGCAAACAGCCCCTCTGAATGCCAGGGAACAGTGTAGGGGGGAGAGGGGGGGGATGGGGAGATGTTGCAGCACCAGTGCAGGTACTAGGAAGATAGAGACCAGCAGCATCCCGTATCCTTGACAGTCACCACAGAGGCAGCTGAAAAAACCTGTCAGACTGAGAAGGTTCAATAACAAAAACATTTTTCCATTTAAAGGATGATCTCATTGGTGCCCTCAGGCTTGCCCTGGTAAAAATCTCCTGGTCTTCTGCCTCTATAGCTGGACTGCAGCCATACAAACATCACATTGCCCAGCATCTTATTTTCACACAACTTTAAAAGGAGAGCTGCTATAAGTCATTTTCAAGTTACAGAGTATTTTGTTCCCCAGACAATACTTCAGTTTCCTATAATCACAGATAAATGAAGAAGTGTTCTGGTAATTATACTGGCAAAGAGCATTCGCTTTCAGAGAAGGATATTTTAAAAATATTCTGGGAAACTGGAGGTAAAGAAAAAAGCTCTGCTTGGTTTCCTCTCCTCTCCCCCGCTCTGGTGAGGGTTGCAATAACCCCAAAAGCCAATCATATCCTGGGCTGCATCCAAAGCAGCATGGCCATCAGGGCATGGGAGGGGATTCTGCTCCTCTACTTCTGCTGCACCTGCAGTGCTGCATCCAGCTCTGGGGCCTCCAGCACACAAAGTACAGGGACCTGTTGGAGCAAGTCCAGTGAGTGACACCAAGATTATCAGAGGGATAGAACACCTCTCCTGTGAGGAAAGACTCAGAGAATTGGGTTTATTCAGCCTGGAAAAGAGAAGGCTTCAGGGTGAACTAAGTGTGATCTTCCAGTATCTGAAGGGACCCTGCAAAAAAGAAGGAGGGAGTCTATTTACAAGGGCATGTAGTGATAGGAAAAGGGGGAATGGCTTCAAGCTGAAAGGGGGTAGGTTTAGATTAGATATTAGGAAGAAATTCTTTACTGTGAGGATGATGAGGTAGTGGTACAGGTGGCCCAGAAAATCTGTGGATGCCCCATCCCTGGAAGTGTTCAAGGCCAGGCTGAATGGTGATTTGAGTGACCTGGTCTAGTGGAAGGTGGACCTGCCCATGGCCTTTCTATGATTCTGTGATCTTCCTCAAGAAATGCACAGCAGGCTGGGGACCTGCACCTCTCACTGACCTCAGTGGAGCCAAAGCAGGACTGAGCACAGGAACTGCCCATGAGTCAGCAAGTGGGGCTAAAGCCCCAACACTGAGATGACGGAGCAGAAACCTCTTTGAAGGAGTCCCTTTGCAGGTGCTGCTTTGTGTATCTGGGCTCGCAGCGACTTTCATCCTCCCTATCTCAGCCAAGAAAAACACAAGTCAGTTGCCAGAAAGAGTTCCCCTCAGCTCTTCAGCCAGGAGCACTTTTCTGTCTGCTCTACTGGGGGATATAGACTCCTCCCAGGTCTAGGCCCTGATTTACCCCATTTTCACCCACAAGCAAGTGGCTAAACGCTATGGCAGCACACGGCACTTTTACACACACCTTGCACAAGTGATGGTGGGAGACGAAAGGAGCTGCAAGCTTAGGCTTCAGCAGCCTTCTAACCAGCAAAGCTGCAGAGCACAGGAGACTGCAGACCATCTCTCAGAAAACCAAAGCATTGGTTTTCATTTAAAATGCTCAAAAATGCTGGTTTTGTAGATTTGAAGGGGAAGATGGCAGAAGCATTTCTGTTAGTCTTCAGTGTCTTTGCTGAGACCATCTGTAATAAAATAAAAAAAGGAGGGCACAGGAGATGCAGCCTGGGTGCGGCATGTTATAATGATGCATCTCCTGGAGAAAACGTCGCCTTCAGATGAGACATCTCCCCAAGAACACTGTCACTCACGGCTTACTGCAGGTGTCAGGTGCCCCAGCTATTGTTATTATTATTATTAGATATTTGCCGAGTGCCAGCAGTGCACCTGGTGCTCATCATCAGCTCAAACAAGCTGCTGATTTTTAATAGTGGACTGACTGCATTTCCACTTGTGAAAATTTGCCTGTTTGCTTCTTCAGGCACCCTCTTCTCCAAGGGGAATTATGCAATATACTTTTGTTTCCTTCCTCCAGGACTTTTGGTACCTGTTATTTTTTTAAGCACACAACAGCCCAGCTTCTCACCACGGTAAGCCAGTCTTTTTTATCCGTCATCTCTTCGGGATCAGATCACTAATTCACGTACAGGATAAGACAACTGCCAAATTATTATACTACAAAGAGAAGATCTTCAGACACCTGTCATCTTGATGAAAGCAGCACCATCAACTGACCTTTGCCAGTTCAAGGTCGATAATGAGACAAGTCAGGCAGGAAGAGCAGCGTGTGCTGACTCCATTAACGCTGGCTGTGTGCACACTCAGTAGCACTGCGTCTCCTGTCAATTAGTGTGGGTAAACTAGGGACTGCTGATTGCCAGAGACATGGCATAGCGAGCTGCTGCTACCTTTACTTCTACACCCTGCTGCATTTTAATTAGCTCCGTTCCCCTGACTATTTCTTCAGAGCTTCATTACTGCCGTCTTCAAGAAACTCAAGGCAAGCCTTTTACATTGCACATCGCTAATGAGAAGAGATGTGAACATCCTCACCACGGAGTTGGATAATGCCGGACTGTCTGCATGTGCACATGAGGGGGCATGTGAAGATTTAAGGGGCTTCTCAGCATAATGCAGTGTAAATACCTCTCAGAGATGGCAAAAGAATAGAATGAGCCAGAGCCCACAAGGAAAGGTATTCCCAAAATACCAAAAACATAGGATGGAAAAATGGTGTATGGTCCATGATGCGTGCAGGTGAACGTCTGTGTGTGCTTGCATAAGGTGTCGTTTCAGTAAAGATTTTTAAAGACCACCCATATTCACTACAGTTTAATAGCCTGAGGTGGTAAGTTAGGAAATAGAGAGTTGCCCCAAGGGGCACCGTCTTTGGCTCGCACAGTCCATGTGGGACGCAGACAACAGCCATGAAGAGTTGACAGACAAAGGACCTGGAGCATCACTCTGTCATTTCCAAGTTTTCCCATGGAGAACCACAGCTTTTCAACAGAAAGCCAGGTGTTCGTGATTTTTTTTTTTTCTGTATTTTTAACCTTTTTTGCACTCAGTTTGATAGTGTCAGTGTGGCTGTTCTAATTTTCCTTGAGTTTCAATTATATGTGAAGCAAATTGTGATAGACAATTGCTGTCTTTACAGACAAGTGCTGGCCAGACCCACTTACAAAGAGCTACAGGTTAAAGTATTAGGGTCTGTACAGCTCTCCCTTCACAATACACAGATGTGCTTGGTGCAGGTCAGCTTGGTGAGGGATTCATGTTGCCATTTGGAGTCAAAGTCTTGATCCTGTTCTGTTTTCACAGCTTCATCAGCATATGGGTGGTTCTGCTGCTACTTGGCTCAGGCATCTATAAATGCTAGCTGTAACTCAATATGAATATTACCTGAGTCCTACTCCCACCCTGTATGACCACCAGCATTCATTCCATCCTCGCAACAACAGCTCTTTTAATTAACTTCTCTCATACGTCACTCATGTCCTTACAGACTCGCAGCTAATGAGCCAGCAAATCTACTTTGGGATTGTTTTCCTCAGTGAGCACTGGTACAAATCTTGTAGATGCCTCAAAAAGTTGTGATGAGAGCATTCATGCTGGAGACATTAGAGAAGTTGTGGGATGGTCTGAAGAAATTCTGTTTTCTACTTGGCTTCAGGAGCTTCTCAATAAGAAGTAGAAAATAATTTAGGTCCTTTTATTCTCAGTAACTGTTCAGAAATCAAGGATATGTCTCCTTCAGTTCAGTAGCTGCTTTTACTGCTTTAGAAGAAAAGGTTCCTCATAACAATATGTCCCTGGGAAACCTCCTTTATAGCTAGTGACCCAGCTTCATTTGGTGTTTATTGCTTTAACTGCATTGAGCAAACATAGGCCCAGAGACAGCTGTGGATTGACAGCGGCTTCAATATCCTTTCAGCTGCTTCTGAACATTCCCAGCAACATCTGCTGTCCTCTAAGTGACTGCTCATACAACAAACCACTCCTCCTAGAGAGGATGCTCCAATAAGTGTGACATGGAGGAAAGAAAGCAAACCCAGAGAAGCTGGCTGGACACAGGGGAAAACTCTTATCATCCTGTCAGGAAGTGGTGCAGGACTGTGCCTCTCTGGTGAGCCTGTGGCTCATCACAGAGTTGTTCTACAATGGCACATTCTGGCCTTGGCATATGCTTCCATTATCAAAAATAATAAAACTAACCCACCTCAAAACTGAAAGACTGCCTTCCCCCACACGCACCTGGAGCTCTTTTTTTTTTTTTTTTAATTTCCCTTGAAGGACTAAAAGAAACCTACTTTGCACGCAGGCATGAAATATCATTAAAAAAAAAATCACATCACCACAACAGGATTTGTTTTTCTAAAGTGCCTCTACCTGATGGGTTTTTCATTTTCTCTGAAACAAGAGGCTGGTGTCAGCCCTCTGCAGTCTCCCAAAGCTAACTGGAAAAAAAATAGTCCTTTCTTTCTTAAGGCAAATAACGATTATCTGGAAAAGCCTGGACACCCAGCACTGCTTCTCCTTTTATTCCTCACCCACAAGCAGTCAGATTGCTTCAACATTCATGCTGTGCCATCTAACAAATGCTTGCTAGCCACCTGTGTGGATATCTTTAAAACAGTAACTTTAAAAAACACCCACCAGCATCTAAACATATGGATATGTGCCTGAGGGTTGGATACATTCTGTACATACAGTTATTCTCATGCCTGGTGCAATCTGATAGTCCATCTATGCTGTTGCAGGGACACCTCCCTGCATCCTCCCACAGGCTCCCACACAGCAGTTCAGAATCAGCCAGTGGGTATCAGTGGTAGCCACAATCTAAATTCTCTTTATCATCCCAGTGTTCGCACTTTATCGTGCAACCCTGATTGATAAAGATAGAGCTGACATAAAGGAATTGTATTTCAAAGGAAATGCATGAAGTCATACAGATGATGGCAAGGACGGGTGCATGTCTGTTGCCACAGGGGAGCATCGCTTCACAAACCTCTCAGCAAAGCAGGTGAAGCCACTTTTACCAACTCTAGCTATTCTATTAGAAATATCCTTTTATTTATTTTTCATAATGCTCCAGCTGTGCATGCCCGCACAGCATGAGGCTGGCTTGAGGAGCCTGAAAATATTAGCATTAAAGCTCAAAACAGAAGCAAACCACTCCAGATCCCAAATCTCTTCTCTACAGGTGACAAGATCACTGCCTAGAAAAGTGCTTCTTTTCCCACGCTTGATTATAATTTTTCCATTAAGATGAATTAGCTTCTTGACAGAAAATAGTATTACCAATAGAGCTAAGCCTACTTATTCCCCCACAAAATTGCTGTATTTTCACTGGGAAAAAAATAAAAATAAAAAAATATATTTTTTGCCACATACTTCACTGAAAGCAAAATATTTCTGACATGCATTTCATTGAAAATCAAAATTTTTTGACTGGAAATATGGCTGCAGTCCCTCAGGAGATGTGCTAGTTCATTGACTCCCTTTTCCCCAAGGGAATCTATGCAAAGAGAGTGTAGAAAAAAAATCCACTCACATTTGCACAGACTCTGTATTTTTCCCTTTCCCCACACTTCCTCAGACCACATTTTCAGGCAATCCAGACAGCAGGCGAAGGACATCCCTTTCATTCCCCAAGAAAAATGAAGCGATGCTCACTACGCATCGCAAGCTATCACAATGGCCATGACAGTTACACATGAGAGACCAAGAAGCCAAAGGAAATTTCCTCACAACTCTCTCCTAACTGGGCTGTGCCATTTCCAGCCTGCACAACAGCATCTCCTTCCCTGCAGCACTGACAAGACAGGGCCCACAGCACCTGGACCACAGCTCTCCGGATAGCAGCTCTTTTGCCCAAAGAGAACCGTCTCCCAGTTTTTCAAGCTCCATGTATAGGTGAAAAATTGTGGATGCCCATCACACCTCATGACTCACTTTGGGGCACTGGCACATCCATGAAGTGTACTCAGAAATGCCTGTCACTCTGCATCTCCTCTGCTCGGCTGACAGCCTAGTGAGGATCTGGACTCTAATAAACAGAAGATAGCACAGTGGCAGCAGCATCCAGTCAAGGCACCTATCACGCCTTTAAAGACAGAAACACATAGAGGGTTTCTGTCTTGATCACAATTAAAGACTGTTTTCAGTCAAAAAATAAGTGGCAACTGAGGTAAAAATTTGCTGTGGTATGCAGGTGTCTAAACAAGCAAAATAACTGGATTTTTTAAAGCATGGTGGCACCTACTGCCCCTTAGAAATAAGCTGACAAGAAAAGCAGAAGAAAAACAAAGCAATGCTGATCAAAATAAAGGAAAAGAAGGATTTAGGGATTTATGTTTGCTCAGTAGTCAGCTACACAAATTGCTTGTGAATGAGGGTTTAAAATGTTTTAAAATGTGTTTGAGGCATATCTAGGCTTGCTTATTTGCCAGGGAATAATATTTATGCATTTCTATCTGTTCTGTTCTAAATCACCCAAAATAGACTGTAATGTTGCTAATAAAGCAATATGAATCCAAAAAGAGCAGGAGCAGGAAAAAACATCCCCAATTAAGGAAATAAGAAATAAAAGACATGGATGTGTTCTGAAGCTGAGAGTAATTCATGCAAACAAACAAATCACCAAAAGCATGCTAAAGAAGCAGGAAGGAGAAAATGTGTGGTGTAGAAACTACCATGTGTCCATAAGAGATTTATCTCAAGAATCTCTCAAGTGCCAGTGTTATCTATCTTCTAGGAATGTAGGAGTATTTAAGCAACATGAACCATTAGCACAGTTTCTCCAAACAAAGAACCAAAGAGGAGAGAGACCAAATAGAAAACCATGCAATTTTCTGCTTCTCCCAAGGTTTACCAAATTCCCCTGGGAACAGAGCTGGGAAAGAAGCAAACACGGTGCTTTCTCAATAAAAAACCAGAAGCTGAGAAACATCTGGGCTAAACTTGAGAGATTCAGGGCCAGGTTGTGACCATCATTTCATAGCTTGGTACCTGTGCCAGCTGCCCTCCATCCTGCCAGCCTGCATGGTTTCACCTCTGAGCAAATCTTTTAAGGTTTGGTCACATTGGAAGAAGCTTTGCCTTAAAGATAAATGCAATGTTTTGCTAGGTCATTAACTACAGCTCATGACTGGACTATGAAAAGCCAAATTTCAGCATGGGTTAAAAATATAAGGGATTATCCGTCACACTCACTTTCCTACCTTGGTCACCAAAATGGAAGCAATTTCTGCTGGGCTTGTAATACAAACATCAGGTCCTTGCTGTTAGGCTAAAAGCAGCTTCAAAAGCTTTGTTCAACTCTCATTTCAGCAAGGCAAAGGTATTAGAAAAACAGCCAAAACCAGATCACATTCTACTTTCCCCTAAACTCACATAAATTTATATGGAGCATCTCCACTAGCTTCCATCCCCGCCTGTGCCTGTAGGCTACAGAGAAGGATTTGGGTATGCGGTTTTAAAGTTGCTCGTGAGAACCAACATTCTGAAGCAACCCCAGGAAATGTGTGTGACAGAAATCTCCTTGGCTTCTTTCTCCCCTAGCAACAGGTAGGAAACTCCATGGATAGTAGTCTCCCAAAAAATAAGATAAAGGATAGAAAAAGCCACTAAGAGCTATCAGAGAACAGATAAAACAGCATGAAATGAGAGGAAAAAAAGAAAAAACAAAGACCTCAAGACCCTAGCAGTGCTCACTAGGCAAAGTGAGAATGGAAAAAGTCTCCGTTCTTTTACTCCCCATTAAAATGTGTTTGTTCCCCCCTACTGACCATCTTATTTGATTTTTTTTTTCTGTATGATTTTCTGTGATAATCACTGAAAAAACAAGAATTAAAGTCTACTTCATCTCCTGGGCCTTGGCAGAATTATTTTAAATTCAGCAGAGCAGGGAAGAAGGGGGGAAGGTTTACATTTTCTGTTTTGAGTCTTGGGTCTTCTTTCAGTACACAGCAACCCTCCATTATTTTAAACATGCTCATTAGATGCCGAGCTAAAGGTAACAACAATTAAATTCAATTTTCTATCTAGCACCAGGGTGCATAGGTTTCTGGGCAGCCAGCTCCTTGTCACCTTTTCTGTGTATTGTGGCTAAGTATGAATATTAATGAACTGTGAGTTCTCCTCACCCTCCCCTTTCCCAGTTTATTCACAACTATTCTGTCTTTCTGCAATGAAAGAAGAAGAAAAAAAAAAGGCAAAATATAATTAGCTTCTCTATGAGATGACCTCAGTCTGCTCTGACATCAGTGACTGAGCCTCCCACCTTGCCAGTGGACAATGTACTGATGAAGAAAAGAACCTTTAATAACACAGGGGCTCGATTATCTTCAGAAGCCCTGACAACCTTCCAAGAGCCCTGGAATAAAAATAAGATTTCTTGCTCGTGTTCCTGGCCATGAAAGAATCTTGCCCAGCCTAACAATAAATGTTTTACCCAAACTTGGGTCACACATTTCTTGATTGAAAATCTGCACTCTCACAGAGAGTGAGGACAGAGAGTTTGGTCTAAAACTACCAGTGCTAATAAGAATAATGACATCTCCCCTCTGCCAAGCCATCACTTCTCTAGAGCTTGCAAATTAGCTCTACTACTGGAGTGGGAATCCATAATTATCAGGCCATAGACTCGCTACAGACTGCCAACACCAGTCCCTCGGGAAAAGTCTTTCACCAATCCCAGGCACAGTGAGGGCACAGCAAGTCAGTGTATTCCAGCACAGGCTGACCCCAGCTAGGAGGACAGAGGGGGAGAGCAGATGTCACCACATCCTGTTTTCTCTTTCCAAAGTTGCATCTCAGAGAACCAACTCCAGGGCAGCACTTCTCAACCAAGGAAGGCGGGAGAACCTGCAATGGAAAACTGATCACAGGATAAGGTGCCATACCATCAAATTGGAGAGAACTTCAATGGGGAGGGAAGTACACCAAAGACGCAGCTCAAAAAACAAGTGGTTGCCCTCACTAGCCTAGCCAGGAGCTGCCACCTCAGAAGAAGGAAGACCAAGCCTCTCTTTCTTCAGCTTGCCTGTTTTTCCTGGGCTACATCACTACAGGATCAGGGTGAGTCCCACCAGCTCTTTGGTTCCCAATCCCACTGAATGCCATCTCTACTGAGGCCCAGTGCAGCAAGAGCATCCATTTCCCACCTTCCCTTCACCGCACAAAAAAGGCTGGTCACCAGGACAGCTGTGAGGACCTTCTCCGTGCCACGATTCATCATTCATGCCCGGACAAGTTCAGTGGGCTGGTTCATAGCACACACAGGTATCCCATTCAGCTCTCCAAATGGGGGCACGTGTCGCTGCATCTTGAGTTCCAAAAGCATACTTCTCTTTTCAGACCCACCCCCAAAGGTACAGGCTTGCATGGAGTGTGTCTGCATCTGGACTGATGACTGCTCCCCAAAATAGAAGACAAAAAGCTGATTCCAGTCATCTCCAAATTATTTTATATTAACAATGATTTGCATTAAAAATTAATTCCCTTTGACTGTATTCACACCTCAGTGGTGTTTACTGACTGAAAACATGCTGGTAAATGTGTTTGCTGAAGAAACATTCCCTGCACTGGCAAATTTTAGGCAAATATTTGTGGTAAGCCATTTTCAAAACTGCAAACCCAAATATTTATCCCAGAAAAAGGATTCTAGAAGTCCACTCACAGGACAGAAACATACCACACAACCTCTGTCTCCAGCCAGCCTGACAGGCGCCAAGCAGCTCTGCAGACAAAGAATCCTTCAGAGGGGTACTGGGGGCAGCTGATAAAATCCCAGCTTGCTTACAAGCAGACCAAAACCTGAAGGAGGGGAAGGACAAAATTTATGAAGCAATCAACTCATGGAAATTATTTGCTCAGTGTGCTTATCACATTTGGTGAAAGGAGGAAGTACACGCAAGGCCTGACACAGCTCCACTGAGGTTGAGGTGGAATGGGGTTTATTACCTTCTGTTTCTGTGGCAATGAACAGCAGCAGTGCTCCCTCAGATTGTGTTTTTGCAGTCTATATGCCCTCAGAAGGAGGGTCAGCTGGATGGTGGCCACTAGACCTCAATTAGATATGAAAATACTATGTCAATGGAAAGTTGTACATAGCTGCAGAAACGCCCTTACGCCTGCACAAACCCGAGAAGAAGAAGGCAACTTAGAAAGCAAATTTTATACTACATCCAAGCCAAGCATCTATAATATACGTTTTGTTTGGTATTTACACAGAATCTATCTGAAAACGAAGGTGCCTTTAGTTGCCAAGGGTAGCAGATGTGTTTTCTGCAAAATACTGCCAAAAAGTAAGTTAAGAAAAGAGAAGAGGGAAGTTCAGCTCCTTCAGCATGGAGAGCATGGTGTCCAAATACTTTAAGTCAACCCACTTGCAATAAAATTTAAAGTATTTAACTCAGACGGCTGAGACTGCAGCTGATTATTTTTAATCTCAACAACTGCACAACGCCCAAGTGGCAGTGGCAGAGTTCAGCCTTCCTGGAGTGTACCTTTGTCTGTCACCTATAAGGAATATGTGGGCACAGCCAGAAGACCTACCCTGGGACAAGCCTGAGAAACAGCAAAGGCAGAACTTGTTTGAGGACTTTGCTGCTGCCTCCTCCAAATAAACTGGGTGGTTCAGGCTACCAAACAACTTGATCCCACAGCCTAGTCCTGCCTGACCAGTCCTCCCCACTCCTCCTTTTTGTAGGCTCACCACAGAGGACAGGGCTTGACCCACCTTTGGCACGATGTCCCCTGAGCAGTGCACAGCTCCTTCCAGTTCAGTACCTTGATAGGAGGGAAGAAGGAAACGTATATTGCTACTAGCCTAGTGCAAGAGACGTGCTGCACTCTTAAAAAACAAAGGACTTTATTTTTTTGAGTTCTCAGCCTTTCTGTTTTTCATGACCTAAAATTTCATTCTCAAAGGACTTCCTGGAAGGCATTTTAAGCAGAACTACACATAAAAAGCCCAAATGGCCGACAGAAGATCAATAGTGTTTTTCCCAATGCAACCTGTGAAAAATTGTATTTTTAACGTGCACTTTTAACCTCTCTCAGACTCCCCATCTCAGTGACGACCACATAGCATATGGTTCTAGCCGTCAGAAGAATTAAACAAGTATCTACGAAGATAATGAAGCAGTAAAACCTGCAATAGAGATTAAACTCTCTGGAAACCTGTGAGTGAGTGGAAAAGGTTTAGAACAATGCTTCGTTGCAAATTGGAAAACAATCAGAAGATAATTTTGTTTCAAAGCAGACGAGAATTTGAAGCGACTGTGAAATTGTAGAAGAATTTGTAATGTACGTAAGGCAGAGGAGTTGATCATCAAATGTTGGGAGGGCCAACCTATCCTTGCCAAGGGAGCAGAGAGGGATCAGTACCAGCAGCAAAACATCCACTCAGAACCTGCTGGGGAAACAAACTCTTGGTGCCACAACAAGAATTTGCCAAGCAAAGAAAGATGCCCATTCTGAACCAGTGTTCACACTCCTCCAGCAATGTAAGCACTGGAACAAGTTCAATGCACTTAGCAGGGAGCAGAAATACAGTGCTCAGAGCTGAAACAGGGTGCAGCGTGCTAGGCAGTTCTCACCATGTCATGGACACAACATTGTAAGCAGCCAGATAGGGAGAAAGGTTTGCATCCACAGCATTGTTTCTAGAGGCAGGCACAAGTCACGAGACACAGCATCTTCTCAGAGGCCACATTTACACAAAATTCTTGTGGGAGGAAGGCAGAGTCTGGCCCTGCCTATCACCCCTGGTGCAATCTCAGATGGGAGAGAGCAATCTGAACCCCAGCATGACTTCAAGTGGCACACTTGAAGGATCCCATCTGCAGGGACACCCTCTGAACCACAGCATGGCAGAGAGCCTCACTGAGTATCCACGGATGGTGCACGGCTGAGAATTGCCCTTTTCCTGTTGGCCCTCAGAGGGGCAGATGCGCACAAGCACAACTTTCTGAAGATTTTGCAGGAACCTATGCACCAGTTGTGCTGAATGAAAGTTCTCATGACAGAGCTCTGGAAAGGTTCTTATTGGCTAATTTTGCCAAGACTGAGAAGGAAAAGCCATAGCACCTGAGTGATGCAAGAGCCACACAACTTCCCTACTGCAATACCATAAAAAAAGTATTTTAGCTTCTGATAAAGGTTCCCAGCTTTTTAAGGCCTTACATACATTAATAAGCTTAATTATTTGTGAGTCTCTGTACCCTAATCATTAACATTTGCAGTTAATGCAAATGTCACTCAGTATGGTTGCACCTACATTATGTGCTCAGCTATCTACCACAGAGTCCGGGGGACCTGAGGGATCATGGTGTACTCTGCTTGCACTGGGCCTGGGTTTTCCTTGCAGAGACTAGTGTACACTAGAGTTTCATCCTAAGAAAACATATCCCCAGGCTCAGGAACCCAGAAGTGCAGCTACATTCAATAATATGCTATATGTAAGGACAGAAAACCTCACCAAATGCCCTACACGCCCATTCAGAAAGGTGGACTCTCAAAAGCATCTTCCATTGGAGGCCAGCAAAGAGAATAAACATGTTTTTTCCTTATTGCTTAAAAAGGGATGAATGCTATTGAAAAAGGAGTAGCCAGTAACAATAGTAGCAGTAGACAATATTTTCTGGGATTAGACTGTAAAGCAGTATCTGCAGGAAACTACACATTGATTCTGACTCTGCAAGCCTCAGAAACTCCCCGATTGTGAGTCCAAGCTTCCACCCCAACCCCACCAAAGCTGATGGAAGTGGACAGTGCTGGTTATTCAAGAAGCTCTTGTTTTCAGAGGAAGAAAAATGACAAGAGAAACATTTATATCAGCACAATTATTCCTTTGGCTCTTTCACCCTCCTTCTACCAGTCCTGGCTATTAAATAGATCACTCTAGCTAGAAAGTTCTTCATACAAATTCCTTACCTATACAATACTGCTGACTGTTTGATGATGCTGTCACCTTCCCAATACCACAATGTTTTTTCAAAAAAAATGCAGGTATTTTTTCTGCTGACATACTATTTAACAAAAAACATCAAACCTCCAACTTCAGATACAGCAGAAAACCATCATCCTGCGACCAAAAACCGCAGAATGCCTGAGGTAGGAAAATACTATTTATTCTTGTAATGGATTTTATGAACAAATCAAAGGAGGTGAGATGTTTCTGAAAATTTGATCATTCATCACCAAAGCCTTTTCCCATCTTGTACTCATCATTTCTACTACCTGCCACTGCTGGAAATACGTTCTGGTCATAGAAATAGATATAACGCGCACACACACACTTACTCATGTGCACACACTCCAAGCGAGTGCCTGGGCTTCTTTGGATAGCAGCAGATCTATAAAGATGCAAGGAACATTTAATCAAGTCATTTTTATTTGCTTTTCTTTTAATAAAAAACTACTGCAGCTATGGAATGTGAACTTTTGCCTACTTCTTAAATATCGGACTTAACTATTCCCCCTTCTTTTTTCCTCCATCTCAGAAATAGTCTTAATAAAGCTGGAGAAGATATGCATCATATTTCTCATGTTTTACTTTTGTCTGTCAGAATGGCAAAAATTTTAGTGTTACAGAGATATGAAAAATCCTAAACTCTTGAGTAAACTGATAATTTAGATACCTCCACACATTTTCTGAGGTTTTAAGAAAGAAGGTGCTGTGGTCAGAAAAAAAAGTAGTTTTAATTCTGGTAAAGATTTGCACACGTGTATACATGTTTGTATGTGTGTTTCAATGTCATAAAATACCAGAAAAAGTTTTGGGGGTTGTGGGAATAAATTTTCAGCATTCTTGCTCATTTAAGGGAGGGCAGCCAAAAAAAGTGTATTCACAGAAGCTTGGCAGCAATCCCTCATGGAGACAAATAAGTACATTACAAGACAGTGCTGTTCCCTTTCCACTGTGCAGTAATGTAGAATTTCACACTCTGTTCACATTGCAGAAGACTGAATAAAATTTATCAATGCTCGAAAGGTTCATTAAAAAAAAAGAGCAAAACCCCATCCTTGCTGCGTAAGCACTCAGGGTTATCAGCTGCGGGTGTGGGGAGGTGCTGTGGTGGGCCCAGAGAATGGAGGATAGCTCTGCTGGGCTGCACCATTACAGGCTGCTTTGTGTCTTCATCCAGCAATGTGGTCATTCCTGGAGTCACTCCATGGCTTGCCCTTGGGAACTTTCCCTCAGTTTTTAAGACTGAAGGCATATACTTTTCTGCAATTTGTGGCTCTTTGGAATTAAAAAAATAAATTTAAAAAGAAAGAAGGTGTAAAATTTCTCTCATTTATTTTTCACTACCCAGGTGGCCAGTGATCAAACATGGCAGTTGATAGAAATGGTCTTTGGCTATCTACCATCCCTGATTTTCAAGATGAATGGAAGCAATGTTGCAATGATAAGCAATTTCAAAACATGTTACTTAAAATATCTTGAGACTCCAGCTCCAAGATTACTGCCCCAAAAATAAAACCACTGAGGTTATTTTTCTCTTCTCTTACCCCAACATCCTCTTTTTCCCCTTGCTCTGGAAAATGCTTTTCCTGCATCTCTCGTTCTTCCTTCCCTCTCGTGAGCTGTTTTATCTCCCTGGTGCACACAAATTTCCTTCTCAATATCATATTACAGATTTTCTCTGTCTGCTTCACAACAGTCTTAAAAGATACTCCCTCACACATCAGTCTCCCTGGCCAAACCCTCTTCAGCTATCCTGCACCTCCAGAGACTCTCTGGATTTTGTGGCTCTTACAAGATGTATTGAAACTGATTGCATCTTTCTGGCTCCCTCAGGGAAGCCCTGCAGCTTGTGGGGTAGTAAAAAAGCTGAGCTTCAAAATTTGGGAGGCAGAGGATCCCAAAGGGACACCAAGGTACATATATTCAACATCATTCTTCATCTCATCCTTCGTATTTAATAACATCGGCTTTGCTAGAAGTCACCCTAAGTCTTCACCATCTTTCCAACTTTAATTTTTATATCATTGAGATATACAAAGATCTGAACTGAGAAAATTTTCAGGTCAGACTCCAAAACTGGTCAAATATTTGTAGTCAAGTGACACTACAAGATAATGCAAGTGTGAAATTTTTTTCAATGAAGGAAGTGCATTAAAACATATTTAAAAAAAAAGAAAAAGTTAGAACAAACCCCTGGATTGGCCATTATAATTTACTTTAAAATCTCAAAGATGTTAACGGCAATGGCTAGCTTGTTTCTCATGCATTGGGAAATAACCAAAGGTATATATATATTAGACTTACAAATTGTGGTAGTTTTAAGAAAATGGACCATTTTCCCTGGTAAGTGATTTGGCCATGAAAATACTTCTCTCACTGCCCTCATACTGTAATATTATCAGACAGGCCAATCTGTTCAGGCACCATTGCAAGAGAAATTTTTTATCCTTTTGTTTAAGTGTAATTCTGAAGTGGTTTCACAAACACACTCAAATACTACCAGACTGAATGAGAGGCAATTCAAAATGGACGTATTTTTCCTTCTGGTATTAGTACAAGATTGAGAGACGGGCTTGAAAAGGCACTTTGAATCCCCCCCGTGCCGTGCTGAGATGAAGACCTGACATCACACTGCATTCAGAGCTTAGACTAAAAGGGCTTTATCTTCTTTCGTCTGTTAGTTTTTGGCTTCATCTGTGTCAGATAGTCTGGGAAGAGCCGTACAGGTTGGAAAGTTGCTGATAATCTGTTGAAGCTGGTGGAGCTTGGGTAATGCATCGGTACCACCATGCACTGTTCTGGGAACTAGAGAGAATCTCTTCCGGACTACCTTTCTTTAAGTGAAATCACGTTGATTGTTCGATTGAGCTTGGAGAATCACTGCTCTCACAGCACTTTTCTCTTCAATAGCAGCTACTTCTTTAGAGGAATTTGCTGACAAGAGAGGTTCCATCCATACTAGTAATAGAAGGATGACCAGGACCATCCTGGGGGAGTAAGATCAACTGGCAGAGAACAGCCTGTGTCTATGAAATTGAATTCTCCTACATTTTCAAAATGCATACAAGCTGCCTCTTTCCATAGGAGTGTCATTATCAATACTTGCTTCCCAGTACTTACCCCATTATCTAAAGCACTTCTTTTTATTCAGACCACAACATCTACCAAAAGACCAGCAACAGGTAGCCTGGATGATGTGCAGAATAAATAGTCTTACCTACTCAAAGAAACTGAGGGGAAAAGCAGCACTATGACAAAGGCTCATCAGAAGAATGCTGTGGGAAACCCCAGCAGGCTCCAGGGCATCGTTATGATTGCTTAATTTTTCTTTTTCAATCATCACAAAGCACAACACCAAAGTGAACTTCTAAAATTCTAAGGTAAGTGTTAGGGTGCTGTGCTTGCCGGTTGTCAGTGGAAAAACCCTCATGAGCATCAACACAGACATGGTGTTGCATGACCAGTTTATCCTCTGCCCGTCCCCTGCTTTCTGCAAGCATGGCATCATTCCTGCAGCTTTCACCAATAAAGACATTTTGTAATCACAGGAGAGAGAGCTGAAAAACACCTTGAGATGTCTCAGGGTAGGACAAGCTGTATCTCAATGCTGTTCCTAGTGGTTGCTTGTCTCCCCTGCCCTGAAAAACACCTTACCAAGGAGGATGGCTCCCCATTTCCACAGATGTTCTTGTCCAGTTCCTTGCTATCATATTTTCTCTTGCTTTCTCTCCCAGGTCCTTCTCTCTGCAGCTTATGCCCACTGCTTCTTGCTTTGCCTGCTGCAGATATAGAGAACAGATTATTCCCCTCTCTTTCCACTTGAAAGCTATTATCCTGTCCCATTTCCCCCATCAATCTGCTCTCCCTTAGAGTAAGCGACCCAAACCTTTGCCTTTTTTTCTTCTTAGGCTATGTGTGTAGATAACATTTTCTGAATAACTTAATCTTCTCTTCATCCTCTCCAAGTGATCAATGGCTTTCGTGAGGCACAGTGCCAGACACTGGACATGAGATAGCTTCAGCAGTGGAAGCATTATTTCATGTCTTTGTTGTTTACACATCACAGGGTGGACTTTGTCCTTTTCACAGCAGGCTGACATTGCTCACATCTGCTTGGCTTGTGATCCAACATCGCTCTGAGATCCTTCCCGGAAGAAACCAACAGTTTCTCACCCCTCATTTAATTAATGATTTTTTGTTGCACCCTACCTTGCACCAAGCACTGTGGAATTTCATCTTATATTTAGGAAAAGTCTTCAATTTTTCAGAATTGCTTTTAATTCTAACTCTTTCCCTGTTGCGCTTGTAGTCTTTCTCAGATTTGTTTTAGCTTCAGGCTTGCTAAGCCTCCCATGATCCAGGTCATTAAAAAGAGCATTGGATGAAAGTGAACGGAGAACAGGCACTTGTGCACTATTCACAAGGCAAGATTTCTAAAAAGATGGCACTTTATCACAGTTCCATAATACATATTTTGACATTCCTTTCCCCCTTTTGCTATCAACCACCACTCTTCTGGGCTGTGAGTTTCAAATTTCCTCCTACACAAAGGCTGTAATAAGATCCTAGAAAGCATTTTCTAGTTGATAACTCTGAACTTCAGCCAGGAATATGAATCTGAGATCTTTAAATTATCCTAATTGATATCAGTGGGGATTCACATTTACTGCTGGACATCTTATATCCCTTGCAACTAAAAAAAACGTTTGAAAATCCTGTGGCCTTCTCTCTGATGCTTGCATCCCCTTACTGAAGGTTAGTTTTGTGCACATTGTGGCTTAACAGCGTATTATTTATCCTTCAATTTTTGACTGGCACAAACTTGCTTTTTCCCATGCTGCATTTCTTACAACCTGAGTCACTTTATTTGATGTGGCAGATCTGTTTGTTAAAGGTCTCTGACACACAGGTAGCACACTCCTTGTTTCGAGCACTGCTATGAGACAGAAACTCTTTAGTTTCAATGCTGATTTTGCCATATAGGCAGCTGCACAGATCTAGGCAGATATTTTAGCTCCCTACCTTGTTTTAGTACCAGCCAGTGCTAAAACAACCCAGCAGACAACATTGTCTTCCTTGCTTTCAGTGGAAGTCCAAAATTAATACCCGCAGTGAATTGCACCCAGCTAAATGCACTTAGCTCCAATTATTCTTTCAGGTTTTCAGTGCATATTTACAAACAACATCTTGGAAATAGACTACCAGATCTTCAGCTGGTGTAACCGTGAGGCTCCACAGATGGCCAGGAGAACTGTTCACGAAGGCATTATGTTATCGAACTGTATTATGTTATCGGGTTCTGTAAATCCTATTTGACAAGATCTGCTATAAAACCAGTTTCTGCACCCCTGAGCTTTATTGCAAAACACCTGCATTTATACTTCTTTCTTCTGCTAAGGGCAAAATATTTTAGAAGCTGAATCTCTTAATGGAATTGATGTATCAAGAAGAGCAGGTGGATTTCTTGGGAAAAAAAAAATTAAAAAGCAGACAAAGAGAAGGGAAGCAAAGGAAGGAAAGTATAGCTTCACTAAAAAAGCTTTTCTGTAACAGAATACTAAAGAAATACTATGAGAAATCAAACACAGGAAGATTAGGAGTTACAGAAACTGAAGGCAAAGAGAATTAGAAGTAAAAGAAGCAGAGCAGGAATACAATCTCAAAGGTCAATTGATAAAATACGTAGCAAGCGCTGAACCAACACCAATCAATACTGCTCAGTGTGAACTGAATCACAGCCTAATAACCACCTCACATCCACTTCATGGCACTATCTATCACAGCACGGCAGGAGGCACTGTCCAGTCCACTTTCTGCACACTCACAGGGACTGGCCTTGCCAAAGGCTCCCGAGGAGCAAGGTCGGATGTATTCCACCCTTGGTGCTGTGCCTCCAGAACTGAAAAGTGCCTAAGAAATGCAACGCCACAGATCTATGTTCCCCAAAGCAAGATGGGACTAGGAAGAGCCCTGCTGACTGCAATGCCTGCCACATCTTCCATTCAGGAGGCCGTCCCCGGAAGGGAGCTTCCTGGTGCAGTTCCCTCCCGTGCACTGGTGTGCACCCTGCTCATCACTCCAGGAAGAGCAAAGGAGGCTCAGCCTCACCTGTCCCTGCCCTCTGAGTCAATCCTGGGATTCCTCTGCAGGCTTCATCTCCTGAACAACATGCAGGGCAGCAGGGAGATTTGGTCACAGTGAATCCATCCCCAGGTCAGCTCTGGAGTAAAAACTGCCTTCTCCATAAAGGAGGATGAAATCACATAGAAAATAAGAAGAGATTGGATTGAGAAGAGGCTTAATATCAAATGGTGAGATCGAAGTCAAGTCTGGCCCATTTTTACACCATATTATGGAGAAATCTTGGCCCCTTACAAATTAATAAAAGTCTCCAAAGTGTTTAGAAAGACCAGAGAATACGTCATTAGTCTTGATCTAATGCTTACGATGTTTGACCTGCATCTTTCCCAAAATGTAGGTGGATCTCATTCAAAATTTTTATAAGCAGATATAATCAGCAGTATAGGCTCCATGAAGATACTGCACTATTACTTGAATATGACAGCACATTTGGGGTAGATTGCACTTACTACTGTGTGCCCAAAAGGGAGTGCTGAAAGAAAAAGATAAAAAAAATCTGCTCTTTCTCCAGTTACCCTTATTCCAGAGAAGTACTGGATGTTTAATGGTTTCTTATCTATACAAAGCCACAGAAAATCACCTCTTCATCCTAAACCTTGCCCTGAGCCTGGAGGCTCCTTAGGCTAGCGCCATCCCAGCATGCCGGTGCCTGTTGCTGGCGGGAGGGCCAGGACTGGCACTGCAGCTGCTGCCGCTCGCTGCCCTACCCGAGCGGAGCCTGGGGCAGCACAGCCAGGCAAGGCACGGGGCGCCTGGCACGGATCCGGAGTGAGCCTCGTGCTCCAACACCTGTGGATCCGCTGGAGATGACTGCAGCCCCTCGGGCAGCTCGCCTGCCAATGCAACACACACAGATGCTATCGAAGCAGTAGCCCTGGGAAAGACTGGGAACTGATTTCCTTGGTTTTCTCCACACCTTTTTCCTGTCTTTCAACTGGTCCCGTGCCTGGGACAACACCTTTTCTTAAAGCGTGTGCTCTCCTCTTGCTTGTTTCGATTTTACATTTTAAAGAGGTTAATCATCACTGTCTGACAGATACACCAAATTCAAGATTCTAAGAAGTCTTCAGGTTAACTCCTTTTCTAAGAAAATTAAATGTATGTAACAAATCCACAAGGGGATGAACAAGCCTCACATTTCAAAACATTTCATCTCCCCAAAAACATCTTTCACAATCTTAAATGGTTGAAGCATTACCAACCAGCAAAGCAGGCTTACAGCACTCCTAGACTATTATAGTCCTTCTTCATAACATAACTAAACTTTCAAGAAAAATTCTCTACCATAGTTTTTCTTTTCCATTTTCAGTAGCAATGGTGCTATATAACTTAGAGGACATATTTTAAGAATACCAGGCATTGCTTATATATTATATATGTTAATATTATATGTACTCATACAACACATATACCAGGATCTCACAAATATAAGGAAATAAATCTTACCGCATATATTTATAGAGCTGTTTGCAAGATTTTGGAGTCTAATTAACTGAAAGTTCTCCCCAAATGAGAAAATTAAAAATCAAAGGGAGATTGAGAAGAGGCACAGGAGTGGAATTGTCTCAGGAAATTAATCAAAATGTGCATAACCAATTATTTGACAGATATTACTTCTTCTAATTATAGCCAGATATTGCAGCTGACAGAGAAGGTAAGGTAGCTTTTTACATAACAACAGAGCACAGGACATCTGTCACCAAAATCTATTCCACAGCTAATTCTCTTAGTATCTCACTTAAGGCAGTCTCTGATCAAAATCATAGATAATAACTCTGTGTATTTCCTATTCTGTGGCTTTGTAAGCAAATGAAGTCCACAAGCTGCTAAGCCTGGAAAATACTGCCCTGTGTGCTCAACTACCTGCCCCCATTCATGGAGAAATCCAGCTGAGATTGGTATCTTGACCCCTGCCCAGCTTGTGCGTGCAATATGCTTTTGTGCCCACGTTATCCCATGCCATTTGGAAACACAAAACAACTTTGCTGAGTTTCTAACATCCATTATTTAATCATTCCATGTGCTGTTAATCTTTGGGGCTGAGGATGACTTTGTTTTGTTTCAGAGTCATCAAACTAAACTCAGTCCACTGGGGTTACTTCATCACCAGCAATGCTGGCAAGGTTTTTATGCTGCTCCAAATACTGCCAGTGTACAGTTCAAACACACACGTATCTGTGTTCACACATGCTCACATACACTTAAAGGTGTGTGTATATAAACTTATGGGTACACACACACATGGAAACAAACACAGTTTCATCATGTTTTCCTTTAAAAATAATTTTAGCCAGTGGCATTGCAAAATCTGCCTGGCCTAAAACCAGGAGCCTGCACCTGCACAGATCCCAGTTGCAGAACCCATCCTGTAATTGTTAAGCAATTTGCCTGTTAAACACCACTGGCAAGAATCTGGCAGATTTTATGCTCAAAAAAACCCACTATTTGTTTGGCTCATATGTTACTAAGACACTGCACTACTCCTCAGACCATCTAGAAAGCTGCTGCTGTCAAACTGGCAAGAGGTTTTGCTTTCCCCTTTAAATTAATGAAACGTTCCTTTACATGCAAGGAGCAGAGCCCAGAAGTACCAAATCCTTCCTAAAATGATGTTTCTATCCTAGACATTCTTCCTATATTTGGAGACATAGGAAGGAGCAAGGCTCATCGTTCCCTGCTCCCACTCCTACTCTTTCAGAGAGGAGCTGGCTCCGGAAAAGGAGGTTCAGGCTTTTTCCCTTGGAGGAAACAATTACTTTCTATTTCTCCTCACTTCACTCTCTTGCCAGACTTTTTATTTAGTCTTTCACGAACGTTAGCATACCCCTCCTGGTCAATGCAGCGGGCATGGGCAAGAGCAGTGAAAATGCACTGCAGACCAGGCTTCAATACATGACAGCAACCAGACTAAAGATGACCCACAGACTTTGGCTTTCCATGGCTCTCTAAAAACCACATTGCTCTGTCTTCACTGCTACTGCCCAGTTAGCAAACGCTACTTATTGGTGGGGTGCAGAAAAACATATCAAAAACTATTGGCAAAGACATGATCTGCGTAAGCACTGTAACAGGACTGCAAATAAAGGCTCTCAAGGAGGTCAGGGAAATGCTGGCAGAAGAGGTATAGAGGTGATAGCTGAGAAACATTTTCCATTCATTTGATTCTCCAGTTTCCAAGAAAGCAGAATTACTTACTTAGAAAAACACAAAAGTTGCACCAAAAATGCTCAACTGGATAACTGGTTATTCCACATAATGTCCAAGGCACCAAATTTTGGCTGCCTGCTCAGCTCAAAAATGGTCAACAAATATTATTCACGTTCTCCATTTCCTTGAGCTTCCCTTTCTTGATTCCTTCCCTTTCTTCTTGAGTAGAACAGAGAAAGATCAAAAATAAGCAAGTGTGCAGACCTCCGTTGAAATTTTTTGTTTCCTGGTGACAAGTGCAAAATCACTTCTCATAAAATATCAACCTCTCTGTCTAGAAGCACATCTGCTAACCTGAAAGATCTGTCCTCTGCAGTCAGGGCAGGGCAATAGGTTGACAGATTAACCCTCCAGAGGTGCCAGACTCAGATACATACCCCGGACAAGATAAAACAAACTTTGGAGATGCCTCTCTCTCCCGAAGTTAACTGTAGGAGGATCCTGGAAAACTTGGCTTCGTGTACATTTATAAGGGCAGTAATATATGAATGACTGGCAGTGAAAGACCTGAAGTCAGGCGAGAGGAGTCCTGCCTTTAATATCTTGTGGCCAGCATAAAGCACACACAGAAAGGCACATCAAGTCTGGAGTGCTGATTGCTATAGAAACCATAGTACCATTTCAGTGTCTTTTTTTCTATGTCTTAATTTTTATTTTTCCTGTAAGTTTGGGATAAGTAAAAATCTGGACTACCAGTCCTTGCCTTTGTGGTTTTGGGGTTTGTTTCGGGTTTTTTTTAACAGAACGAATTTTAAGGCCATTCTTTGCCTTTCTTTACAATTTCTCCCCATATACACACCAGATGAAAAGCTTTCTAGCCATGCCATTAATCTGCAGGTGCTTTAGTGAGGACTTGATGTGCAGGTTTAACAAACTACTGAAGATCAGTGCTTGAAAAATGAGGACCATTATTATTCCATGCCTTGCAGATTATGAACTGATAGCTGTAGCCTCCATCCATTGCTTGTGCTTCATAACTCGGAAATCTCTGCACATTCAGAGAAGCATTCAGTTAAAAAGGAAATGGATTTCTCTGTCTAATTAGACTAAGTGCTCTCTCCTAGCCTTTGTCCTTGTCTTTCTGGGATCTCATTTACGGTGCTATTTAAAAGGAGGCACATCTGTTACAATGAGCTGTCTGTCAACTAAACATCCCATATCAGACACAATTTTCTCTCACCTTTTACTTATACTTTTCAATAACAAGATGATAGATGCAGATTTTAGTCAGCAGTTTTTTAAAACTGCTGAAAGGAAAGTTTGCCCTCCTCCCTATCCTCTTCCAGCTTGCAATATGGTCCTGATTTAGAGGCACCATGAACACTGAATTGAAAATCTGGATTAGTTTGGCCTCTAAGTTTGCTTTTATTCAGATTACTAAACTAAAAATCATCTTGGTCGTTGCATGTTTTAATTGAGAATATTGCTAATCGCTCAGTAGCAATAGACATATGCCTCACTGTAAATTTTACATTCACCTCTAGCAGCTGCAGCTGGTGTTGATTTAGTGTTACCCTGATAACCCTGCTGGGTGGTTTTTCACTTGATTTACATTTCCTGTGAAGGGTGGAGGTAACATTTCTGAGAGTGTGAAAACAAAGTGACCTTACAGCTAAACTCTCCTTCCTACAAAGCAGCAAAGCAGTGGTTTTTATCATCTGACCCTTAAAAGCAAAATTCCAAGGGTCATCCTGAGCAACTCTGCTGCAATGAGCTTTGTGTTAATCTACCAGCCACAATCATTCCGGGTCATTACTTTGATTTTCCTCCACTGGTGTTTTTTGCACATGCACACGGGAAGGCAAACACAGCCCAGGAGAAGGGGTGATTCCCTGCACGGCCAGCTGGCTGCAGGCGTGGATGTGCTGTGGGTGCACAAACACACACAGCACCATGCTAAAGGCTGCTGTGCCACCTCCAAGCCACTCAACCATGTTTTCCAGCCCAGTGCTGGGCAGAGAAGTTAACCTGGGTCTTGCAGCCTCATCAAGGCTTAGCTCAGGGCAGCAATCACGCTGCTCAGGCAGGGGCTGCCACAAGGACTCGGCTGCAGTTTTCAGGCTGGGTGTTCTCTCCACAGCAGCTCACTATGCTGCTTTTACAAGACAGCTCTTTCTCATGGCTCTCTTGTGCATTTAAGGCATGAATTCTTAGTATTTGTTGGGCCAGGTTCATCTGTGATCTGCTTTCACAAGGCCTTCAGAGGCTCAGTCATGACACAAATAATGATTAATAGTAACAATAAAATCCTTTGTCTGAAATACCTGTGTATCATTTGTAATGGATAGCTGGTCAATACTTTACTCTGAAAGTTTAGCATCCTCCAGGGGAAAGAACAATTTACTTTTTTTTAATCCATTTCCTATAAGTGTGTCATCAGTTACTTGCTGCTCTCTCGCGTACAAATTCTTGTGGATCAGAAGTCTAAGTTTTAGTCTAACATTTCATTCTCATTTGAAAAGCAGACATTGCCCTTCCTCCCTAAGTTGTATATTGAAAGCCAATCTTAACATTCCATGTGGAAACCGTGAGAAGAGAGAGCAGAAACATGGCTCAGCCTTTACAGAGACCAACGTGTGCCTCTGCCTGACGGAAACAGCTGGGACAATAGGTGGGACCAACACGCAGGGCTGCTAACTGCTTCTTTATGTCATTTTCCACCATTTTCCTTTTAGGTAACAGAACTCCATGGGCACCAACTGCTGCTAAACATGTAATGTTTTGAAAGATTTGGGCTTTTTGACTGCAGTAGGATTTAAATTAAATTTTGACACATCATCTTAGCGTACCCTTTAATACCTCGAGCTCTGGTTTACACCGCGAGGAGGGTATGATAGATGCAGCCCTTATCTGATCTGAGCCAGCCACAAAGCAGGCAGTCTTTGAGGCATTTTATCTTACAATACAGATACCTTCCCTTGGATTGTATTTTGTCTTTGCCAAGTTTAGTGTGAAGCACAGCATACAGCCAGGGGGAACAAAATCTATGTTTTTAAACCATGTTCCTTAATGAGCCTGCCCCAAATTAAAACAGCCTCCGTTATAACTTCAAAAACCTTCCCACTTCTCAGAGATACACTCACTGCATATATCTCAGAAGCAAAGTTCATGCCAAAGGGCTTTTTTATACTTTTTTTTCCTAGCTTAGCTGCCAAATGCTGCATTAACTCAGTAGCTGTAATGCTGACTCATCAGACCCTACTCATCAGAAATGCCTGTGTGCTCTCAAATAGAGATTGCTTCTTTTTCTGAGAGTGTAGATGCCTCTTCTGTGACAAGTTTCAAGGTTTATGGCCTCAAAAGATATTTTATTCTTATTTGATTCTGAATTGCCACCATAGATTGAAACCTATTGGCTACCCTTTCAAACCCTCTTATGTCTGGAGTGGCATGATATTATTATTACTATTATTATTGTTGTTGTTGTCGATGATGATGTTTAATATTTTTATTGTTGAATTAAATTATTCGCTCTGGGTTTTTTTACAAAATACCGTCATTTGAAAGCTGGATCACAGGTGTTGCTATCTGTCCATCTTATGAGGGATATTTGTTTCAAGGGACCATAGTTCAGCAGGCACACATTCTTTAATTAAAACTGATTTATAGTGTCATCACCTCACTATATTTTCAGATTTCACTGAAATCACAGGATTTCAGCAGGAAGTTGGAAATAAAGACAAAATTAACACAAGAGCAGAAATAATAAGAGAATGGCACATTCTCTGTGATGCCGAAACTGGAGAAAACAGTATTCTTTGGGTAGTTCAAGGCAAAATTAATTGCTAGGCAGAGACACATGATGTGCCCCAAAGTGTGTCTAGTGGGGGGCAAAATCACCTTACTCAATAAATGTGAGAGACCTGACAGTATTAATTTTCTCACACACATTTGGTAAATGCAGTTTAGAAAGAAAATGACCACTTTTTAACCTCAAAAATACTATAAAATTTACAACCTGACTTATGAATCTTAAGGGTATGAGTCTGGCAGAATCTTTTCAGGTTACCTCCCTGATCAATGAATCCAAAACAAACAGTTTATATTAAATTCACTGCTAGGCAGATAGTATATAGGGCACAGAATATGATAAATTTCATAACATGGAAAAAAAAAAATCACATCTGATTCATGCAAATCTGGTGACGAAGAGATTCCAGCAAAATTTCATTTTTACATTCAAAGATACTTGGGTTTGGCCTGAATCTGTTCTAATCCAGCTCCTGTTGCTATTTACAATGTTATCAAGTGATAGTGGTTTTTAAAACATTGTAATTCCCCTTACGCTGGTATTTTATGGGCTGAAGTCCCATGATCGCTCATGCAGCTGTCAAAACTTCCAACTTTCCCAGGACAACTGTTTCAGTTTATTTAAGTGCTGTCAGTGCCAAAATCTGGGGCATTCTGGAAATCTGATGGTAGCATAAAATAAACTGAAGCTGAGTGTCAGAAAAAATGGAACAGGGAATATATTACTCACTGACTGAGTTAATAAGAAAATGAATTATATAATAAAAAACCTTCTTTGAAAAGAAGGAGCCACCACCAGAATTTCTAGTTTTACTGTACAACTCAGTACTGAAAGGCTACAAAAAGTAGGCACTCACCCCAGAACTGAGGGCTGGCTTCACACCACTGTGCAAACACAGCTTTTGCCACAGAACAGGCATGTTCTTTTATGGCTTAATAAACATGGCAGTCATCCAGTCACGTCCCTTGCAAGCCAAACCTTTACTTTCCACACTCAGCCCTCACTGTCAAAGACTTTTTTTCTGTAGTGAGACCCCACCTGCAGTGCTGCATCCAGCTCTGGGTCCCCAGCACAAGAAGGACATGGACCTGTTGGAGTGAGTCCAGGTGAGTGACACCAAGATGATGAGAGGGATGGAACACCTCTCCTGTGAGGAAAGGCTGAGAGAATTCAGATTTTTCAGCCTGGAGAAGAGATGGCTGCAGGACGAACCAACTGTGGTTTTCCAGTACCTAGGGAGCCTACATGAAACACGGAAAGGGACTTCTTACAAGGGCAAGTAGTGACAGGGCAAGGGAGAATGGGTTCAAACTGAGAGTAGGTTTAGATGAGATATTAGGAAGAAATTCTTTACTGTTAGGGTTGTGAGGCACTGAAAAAGGTTGCCCAGAGAAGTTGTGGATGCCCCATCCCTGGAAGTATCTAAGGCCAGCTATTTAAAGCCAGGATGGGCTCTGAGCAATCTGGTCTAGTGGAAGCTGACCCTGCCCCTGGAGGGGCCATTGGAACTGAATGATCTTTATGGCCTTTTCCAATCCAGGACATTCCACAATTCTATGACTTCCCGTGACTTCTACAGGGCCATTTGCAAGGATGGGAGTGCTACCAAGATCTGACCCTAAAGGACCCAGGCGAGACAAGCAAAAAATGAGCAGGTCTGAGACAGATAAGAAGAGCAAGGCAAAGGTTGTAACAAAAGTTTACAGAAGCCTTTCTGTAAACCATACAAGACTTTTCTCCTTGTATGTTTGCTTGCGACTTGGTTGAGAAGAACCTGGCCCACCCCAGTGGCAGAGGGGCACTTTGGAGGTCAGGGCTGGAAGGTAGTGATGAGATCAGCCAAGAGGCCACATATCATAAGGCTTTTCCACTGCATCTTTTAGCTTTGCTGGCCTGCTGGGCTGCACAGATTTTCTGATACAAAATGTATCAGCATCCAAAGAAAGCACGCTGATCAGTCTTAAGGTAAATGCAGGGTTACAGACTTAGTTTTCAAAGTTTCCTTTCAATTTATTGTAAAAAAAAAATTAAATTGGTGCCACCAAATTTAATGACACGGCTACCCTGCTGAGTTTGGAGCCCAGAAAGCTATTGTCTCCCTGGTCTATGTATCCTAGACTGTGCTAATGTTTCCTATAATGCAGCTAATAACCAACCATCAGCAATAAATGCCTTGTCATCTCATTGTTGCACACAGCAATAGCTGGAGCAGTGATACTGACAAATGAACCTGTGTAATCACTTTAGATTTCTTTGTTACATTTCACAGTGTGAAGACTGCTTCTGCTCAGCACGTCACAAAAAAACAAACAAGAGCTATAGCTGTCTCTTCCATCAATCTCAGCTTATTTTTGTCAGTCCTCTGCCTGTACTACAACACCACCACTGCTTGACAGTGAATGGGAGAGCTGAGGGTTTGAGGAAGGGAAGATGGATGGTGGTCAGAGCGAGACGGATGGACCTCTGCACTCTCCCTTCTCCTTTGTAAACATTTTTTGCCTTGAGAGAGCAAGCAGGCGGGGGAAACGGAACTTTTTTTCTACTTTCCAAGGCTGCTTCATATGGAAAAAGAGAAAAGTGGGAAGGGGGGGACTCTCATTAAAATCCAGTCGAGTCTGCCATTTTCTCTTTTACCTTTCCAATCTTTTTATAGTTTCAAATCATTAACTATCAGCGTGAAGCTCAAAGGTAGCAGTAGCCATCTATGAAACAGTGACACATTTGACAATAATGCTTTTGAAGAGCTTGTCACATCCTCTTCCCAAATCAGTCTCATTAATGCTGAGACTGTCTTCTCTTTTCTCCCTGCTTCTTTTCTCCTGATTTCTCTCTAATTAGCTTGTTTTTTTATGCTCCCTCGTTCCACAGTTTGAGCTTAAAAAAAAAAGAAAAAAGAAAAAAAAGAAAGGAGGTGGATGTCATTTCCATGAACCCCAAGGCCAAGTTAATCAGCAGAATTAATGACTCTATTACCCATTAGACTTGGGGCTATGGTGCTTGTATGGCAGCACCCAGTGCTCTCCAATCCCATGCTTCTTCACTTTGCTCTCACAAATGTAAACTTTTGCTGCCTCCTGCAAGCACACTCCCTGATCCAGCCAGCCCACCACGCTCCCCTTTAGTCACAGCAGCTGCCATGACCCCAGAGGCAGCCTGGGCACGCCGCTGCTGCCCTCCATTACCTCTGCAACAGGAAAGGGAGCAAAACCTACCATCTGAAAAAAAGGAGATGGGAAAAAGTGAGGTGGTATTACTTTTTCTTCTCCCTTTGTCACATTTATCTCCCCAGCACCGTGCCCAAGATGTGTCTGTCCCGCTACACACAGATGCTTTGGGCCCCTGGCTTGGAAAAGTGGCTGGCAGATCTCAGTGCTCTAAATCCAGGGTGAGGCACAAGGCTCTGCAAAATAAGATGCCTGCAGGACTTATGTCCTCCACATATTCACAACCCACCCATGGAATGGGCAAAACATCCCTTGCCACAAAAATGTGGAACAGAAAAGGGAGCAGAAAGACAGATTTCAGTGCTAGGAACAACCAAAGAGATAGAACTATTGAACCCAGATGTGAGCTCATGATGTCTGTGCCATTGGAGGATGACCATGAGGATGGATGGCAGGGAAGAGCTTGCCCAGGCCGGGAGTTCCTCTGTACAGGCAGTGGGCTCCCCAAAAGCCATTCACAGGGTTTATTTTGAGAATCCTGTCACAGTACAGAGGGCCTGAGCTGCCTTTGTCCCGCCATGCTGAAGGCTGCCCGTCCTGGCTCCTCCATCACTGGGAGCATCAAAGCAGAGGCATCCGAGACCCCTCAGCATGGGCAGCAATGTTGCATTTGAACCTGCTTTTTCACAACACCAGTGTGGCACCACTGCGCAGATGAGGCCAGGACTCAAACTGGGTCACCAGGACAGTTTGCTCTGTCTGCTGTTCTCGCTTCTAGGAACACTTTCACCTGGGAGAAAGTAATGACATTGCTTGCATCACTGGAGAGAGGATGCTGATGGAGAGTTGCTCTTTTTGTGCCACTGAGTTTTGCATGGAAACTGGGTATTTTTTTCTTCTATTGATCCAATTGCCTGATCCACAGTTTTAACAAAATTGCATTGCTGCATAGTCAAAACACAGACAGCCCTGCTCCCCCCCATACTCAGCTACCTCTGTTCAGGAAACAATGATTAAGAAAAGGATATGATAAGAAAGGGCTTTGCTCAGCTTGAAAAATGAGAGGGGCTTACATTGTCTTTCTGAGAGGATAACCTTATTTTCACACTTGGAACTAAAAAAAAAGCATGATGTCTAGGAATGATTTGTGCACCTGCACTAGTCTGTAGCCATGCTGCCTTAAAAATCAGTGGCAGCTCCACCTTGATCTTGCTAGGAGTGGACTGACTTCCGGCAGGCGTCTTGTGCCGAAGCAGCGCAGCAGGGCATCATCCACTGGACTCAAACCTCCCAGGGGGCACAGCAGCCATCACAGAAATGTCTGCGTGCTTCTGGAAACACCTCAGTCCTTTTAGCCTGGGTGATCTCTATATTTTAAAGGAAACAGAAAATTGAGCTTCCCCTCACACCGTTTGCACATTGAAGCCATTTTGCCGATAAAAACGCAGCCTCTGCACTGAAGTCAAGAGCCTCTCCCCACAGGAAAGTGCAGGACAACAAACCCAAGCCATATGAGGTACAAGCTGCTTGCATGGCAACTAGTGGGATATTTTCAACTACCAGAAACAGAAATAAAAGGTAAAAGGCAAGTACTACGTGTCAACGCATCTGAGAGCATCTAGAATAGACAGATACCTCTTAATATACGTGCCCCATTAACTCACTACACATATTTTAAGTCTCACACACACACACAAATCTTGATGTAGCACAGATGCAAACCAGGGGCAGACAAGAATGAACCCTCCCTTGTCCTTCTCTGCAGAGCACAGGATTTAAATAAAGGGGACAAAAACAGGACAAAGCCTCAAAGTGGCCACGTGCGGTTCCCTGCTCCTCCAGGGAGCGAAAAGGCTGGGAGCACAACCTCTTCCATCTCTGCTGCCCGCCGTGGACAAGCTCAGCCTCTTGCCAGAGTTTGTATATGATAGCTTCATTATGGTCACCCTGGTGGCCATAAGGACCACTTCTGGTTTCCAGCTCTGTCCCTGACCATTTCTCTCTCTGGGTACTCAGCATTGCCAATGTGGGTGCCATGGCTCACCCCAGCACCACATCCTCTTCCACTCAGGGTTTACACTGCAGCAGCTTGTGGGCTTGCACAAGCTGCTTGCACAAGTGCTGAGCAAAAGCCACACTCAGCCCCAACATGCCAGCTCCTTTCCATGGGTTGTAGCCAGATGGAGACTGGTCTCATCTCCCAAGTGGCAGCAACAGGACAAGAGGAAATGGCCTCAAGTTGCTCCAGGAGAGGTTTAGATTGAATCTTAGGGGAAAAAAACTCTCAGAAAGAGCTGTCAAGCACTGGGACAGGCTGCCCAGATAAACGATTGAGTCACCATCCCTTGAGGTCTTTAAAAGACATGTATTTGTGGCCTTGAGGGACATGGTTTAGTGATGGACTTGGCAGTGTTAGGTTAATGGTTGGACTTGATGGTCTTAGAAGTCTTTTTCAACCTAAGCAATTCTATGAAAAATTTTCCTACATGAACTTCATAGTGCGGCAGAAAAAGTTGGCCTCAAATTTCCCTGTGAAACAGGGCAAAAAGTTACCTTGGCGGTCACTGAGGCAGAATAATAATCACTGAAAAAATTAGGATAAAATCCATGAGTAAAAACCGAGAAATGGCCTAGCCAGTGATTAGCATTAGCATTTATCCCACATGGAGCCATTATTTTGCCACCATATCTTTTCACGCGCTGTTGTTTCAGATTCACTGGACCAATGTGACTGAGCAATTGCTCCCCTCACCCAAAACTAAACTGACCTGAGAGAACGTCTTTGGTTTTATTGCCTGGCCTTAAATGCCTGCTCAAAATTCAGTGCTTTTTTACATATAGCTTTAATATGTGCTTTTCCAAAGTGCTTTCAACAGTAAATATAGCAGGCCAGGGATAAATTTGGCCCAGTGTGTTTAACCACATGCAATAGAGCTAAGGCACAGGAGACATTCTCGAGTTCCAACTCATCTGCCCCCCAAAATCCATAATAATAATATTTTTATTTTAGCACTCATACCTGGAGGCCTCTAGGTACTTTAGAAAAATGTATAGAGTAGTAAAAGCAATTTAGTCCCCAATACTTGCATATTTTAATTCATGGTATATTATTATTCCTCTGCACACATATTGCTTTAGTCATCTACATTTTTATGCTCTTTCTTTTTACTGTAAAACTGAATTCTTAACTATATTTATGGACTGCTGTATTTTCCCTGTACACCTATGCACCTTATTATTTATTCATAATCTCCCATTTTCTTTTAAGCTATTGTTTGCAATATATTTTTAAAATCAATAGTAAAGCTTGAACTCCAGGTTTTGACTTTTTAAACTAGAGACTGCACAGGGCTAAGCAACGCTTTGTTTACACAAAAGAGTGAAGACAGGATTTGGCCCAAGAATACATCACTCCAGGTAGGAGGGAAACCATTAAGATTCACACTGCATCCTGCATCTCTGGCACACAAACAATGGGCAGACACAGGTATCAGCCAACTCCACACTCATTGTGAGGAGGATTCACTTTGCTAGCACAGACATCTCATTAATGATCAAAATTCCTTGTAGCAGCAGGTTAGCCAAGGCCTTGCCAGCATGCTTCAGCATTTCTCAAAGCACTTTCCTGGAAGCAAGGATGCTCTTAGCAAGTCCCTCCCAACACCACTGTCCCCTCCAACAGCACGCACACAGGTACGTCTGCACACAGTCATTCAATACAGGAGTGCTGTGGCACCAATTATCTTCTTTGCAATTGACAGTGTAAGATGTTTAAAAACATTGCACTGCTCAGACTGGTGTTTTTCCATATCTTGTTCCCTTGAAGGGCTTTGCCAGGGAGGAAAACTGAGTACAGTTAATCTGAATTAACTGCTAAAATGGATTAGTCAAAAATGCATTAAATCTCTGTGTACGTATTCCCCTTCAGAATTAACTTGGCCTTTATGAGACTTATCTTACTTTACCTTAATTCTGAACAAGGACATCTACATGGGGATTTAATGGAATTCAATCAGTCCACTTTAAATTCAGATCGTTTATCTAGCTTGGGTTTCTTTCCTTCCACATGCCTCTGTAGACTAACTTATGATTCAACATATCTGAGGAATGGCTAACGGAGAGTAAGAATTTGTACAGCATTGCACCCATTTTCTTGAGACATGGTGTCTGCTTCCTATTTTCACATACGTGTGCGCACTCAAATAGTCTGACAAAGCATCTGCACGCCCTTGCCATTTTCAAAGAAACTTGCTTCTGAAAACATCCAGGATCCTCTCCACCATAACCACACGAAGACACCCAGCAATAGCACTCAGGAAGTCAAGGTGGTTCTACCAGGGCTGACACAAGAGCCTCCTCCACACAAAATTGAGACGTCAGGATGGAAGGGGGCACCTCTACTATTTTTTGTGAATTGCCTCCTAAGGACCAAGTCATGAGGAGACACAAACACTATTTCTTAGAGCAACTTTTATTCATCAAGCTTTTATTTCCAAGAGGACATGACACAGAGGTTTTATCTAGTAGCTATTCCAGCAACCCAAAGACAGGTCTCTCCCCGGAGTTACAGGAGACCGGTTCATCCCACTTGATTGCTTTTGGCGATGCTGAAATGCAGATCATTTAAGCTGTTCAAGAGGAACTATCATGTTTCTCTGACTTTTCTGTTCCAGAAGAGAGGAGAAATGAGCTGTGAATGCAAAGCCTTGCCTTACAGCTTTCTCTCTTTCCCCATATATTCATACCAATACATCTAAATACATCTAAACCGCCTCCTTCTTAATTCCATGGATTTCTCTTCAGAAGTCACATATTCCACTGTTCATCTCCTAAGGGCAGGCAGAATATCACATGAAAGGGAGTTGTCATTTCTCCGCTATTCCTTTGGGTTTCATATAATAATTCAGAAAGGCCCAGACAAGCCTGTAACTTGCAGGATTTTGCAAGATCTTCCTGCACGCTGTCTTTTCTAAAGACATTTGAAATCAAATTCTTAGTATCAGCAGACTTGGTACATATGAAGAAAAATATTTTTTGTGGTTGGGTTTGAGATGGAGGAAGATACACCAGTGAGAATCACGAAGATGCTGCATTGGTTTAGAAACAAGTGAGGCATAGGCTGTGTCACTGCCCTCTCACAACTCTGCCACTTAGACTGCATGAGGAAACATGGAATTTTTTATATTGTACATGTCCAGCCACTGCTATCTAAAAAAAATCGGTTTGTCATGAACACCTGGACGTGTCTCACCAGAGCTCTCTGTCAAAGGTAGATAAGATTCATAACCAGATGGGTTCGTTCTGGGTTTCATGCTTGCTCCTAAGGCAGTGGATCAATGTCTTTCCCTCCTCTGTCTCTCCATATAGAGTCAGGCAACAATTCCTCAATGTATTTACTGTATTGCTCTGTCCCTCTGCCCAAATCCATCCTTGTCTCTTTGGCTCTACCATCATCTTGTCTCAGCTTGTACCAAGCTCTGTACACTAGACGGCAACTTCCATGGATTATCCTTTCTCTGACTTATGTACAGAGCAGTTAAAAAAAACCCCATTGCTCTATTTTCAGGTCTTCCTTTTTTCTGTTCAAATAATCAAAACATTTGTTACTTCCCCTCTTGAGGCCTACAGACTCACCCCTGCAAGGGATATCAATCCTCTGCAGTGGCATCAGCTCCTCTTCCTTCTAAGCACATTGTAATGTTGATCTCCAGCTTCGTGCACCTCACACCTTTTGTATGCATTCCAGCCTCTTGCTTCATCTCTCACCAAATATCTCCTCCCTGCTGCCACTGACACCAGCTTTGCTGCCTGCTCTTCAGCTTCTTGTGATGTTTTAATGTGCTAATACAAGTCTTTACACACACACACCCTCTCTACACCTGTCCACCAGGTTTATTTATCCATCAGTCATCCTCATTCTGCTCCTCTCTGCAGGGAAGTCCCACAAAACCAACCCCACAGCAATGGCTGGGGCAGCCATCAGCCAGATAAGGCAATCTGCAGTATTTTTACCGCAATTGCTTTCAAAGCTTACAATTACTTTGTTCTTCTTTGTCCTTTCTCCCTTCTCTTAGGCTACACAACTTGTAGCCTAAGAGGAGGAAAGGATATAGCATCAAGCAAGCACTGCTGCTCCCGAGTCCCAGTTGCTCCTACTGGAACACAGACATTAAAAGATAGTGTCTTTGGACACTGAAAAAATCCTGAACGTTAAGATAGGCATTGCCTTGTCTCTCACACACACACATACACACACAGGCATTAGGTGCTCACGTAGCAAATAAGTGAGAGGCACTATTGAAGATACAGTTAGCAAATTGCCCTTTTTCTTATATCCTGTTGCAGTAGGAATAGCTGTCACTCTCTTAGTGGTTTGCTGCTTGAAGGGTGATTTTAATTAAAATGTAAAATGTCAAACATTAGTAAGAAGGAGGATAACCCTGTGGGGAGTGAGGATGAATCAAATTTATTAGTCACTGAGCAGCAGGCTGGTAGCCCTTTACTTGGAGAAATTTTAAAGGCAGTTAATGCGAAATAAAGAATCAGTCTAATCTCCCCATATTCAAACTAACCTTCTGAAAAACACTATCACAAGTTTCCACTAATTCCAGAAATTAAAGGCAAATCTGATATAGAGATCAAAAAAACCTCATTTTGTGTGTGTAGAAAACACAAAAAGTTAAGTCCCATTTATGAACTGTAAAGGAAAATGTCTCTCTTAGGGGCATTTCTCCCTGTTATAAAGAAATGGCTGTGTTAGCACTGTACACATTGTACAACAGGATTGTTAGAGCCACTGGCATTTGGTAGCAAGCATGAAAACCAACCCTTGGGACTATTTTTTAGGGAACTGTTTCCAAGAGCAGAATTTGCCAGTCCACAGTGGTCAGGAACACGGATGATTATAGAACCCTCAGAAGCAGAGAAGGTCAGGATTGCAGCACATGCAGGCTCCACCTGTCCTCATACTGGCCTGATAGTCTCTGCAGTTCTGCATTACACTGTTGCTGAATCCACTGGATGGTTCTATCATCCTTATCATCCACAGAAAAATAGCATCTCTGTTACTTTGCAATGTTCCCTTTAAAAAAAATATTTCCACTGTACTTTTTACTTTGCTAGTATCAAGCTAACAGACATTCTTCTTTTATTTTTTCAAGTTTCAAATTTAATAGATTCAAAGGAAGAGTCCTTTGAACAACATCCTATCTATCCCATAAATAGACTGCCTTGTGGCTTATTCCCCATAAAGGTAGCTGAGAAGCCTGTGGGGACTTTTAGAGCCCTTTACCTAACGGAGCAATGCACGCAGTGACAAAGTTAATGCTGTCTTGCAAAAGAGGAGCTGTAGGTGGGGGTCTCCAGGTAGATTTTTCAGCTCCTCTACAAATGGATGGTGGCATTTGCCTGGGCACCTCTATGCATGGCAGAAGCCACAGATTTTGGTTGGCAATCATGTCCTTGGGCTTATTTCCCGCCCTTGCACACTGTTTAGTCATAGGGCATGCTACAAGCACTACTCTCTGGTCATTCGTGGTCCACATTTGGGCTGTGTCCTCCTTCATGTTAGGGCTAAGCTTCCTTTTGCAAAGGGGGAAATTCCCTTCCTTGAGAAGGCATCAGCTGCTACAGAAGGAATCAAGGCAACTGTCTCAACAGAGACATTAAATACAGGATAATTTTCACACCATCGTTTCATAATGCAATGCTTTTATTTTTTTTTTAATTTTTTTAAACTTATGATAGGGTGTAAACTCTTGTGAACATTTTGAACAGCTTTTAGCTAAGAGTCCTTCAAATTAAACTGTTTGATTCAGCTTGAAATCTAATTCTATATGGCAGAAAAGACAGGCAGCATTTGGGAGGTGGGGGGAGAAAAAAAAGAATAGAGCAACAATATAGAGCTTACAAATTACAACCAAGTGGAGCTGTCAATAAGATCTTGCTCACCATATTGTCACAGAATTTTCCTTCTGTGTCACGTTGGTCATTACTGTAACACTACATGAGAAATCACTCCATCTGTTAAAAAAGAAAAGAAAAGCAGCTGCTCTCCTCCTGCAAAGATGGGATTAACAAACACACAGTAACTGTATTCCTTTAAACTTTTGCAGTCAAAATTTTAGTCCTATTTTATTTGTTCCACACAAGCCACCAAGCAATTCTACTGCCATTGTAAAAAGGCCCTCAAAAAGTTCATTAACCGACATGAAAGGTGCTACCTACAGAAACTGTATGACTGTGACAGCTTTACTTCTTGCACTGATGGTTCGGAGGGCTTTGGACTTTCTCTGGTGGCAGGGAAGGGGATGTTAACATTTTGGGGAGGGGAGCAGTAATCCAGTGATTGCAGGAGACTAGGAGAAATCTTCATAGAGATTCAAGGTTATTTTGCTGACTTAGCTTGGCAGTTGAAACAGGTGAGTCCCATTACATCCAACCACATAAAATAAAAGCATTTGAATGCGTGAAGCGGAAGAGCCTGAAGCAAGAGCAGCAGGCTACCAGCAAAGGCACTCAGGCTCAGAAGGAAGCCTGAGTTAGGATTTTATGACTTGCCATTAACACTAAACAACACATGGAGCCCCTGGGAACAGGCTCCTTCAAGATCACAGCTAGGCTGTATATACCAATAAAAGGGCTGGGTGAGATTGCACCTATGTGCCGTATTTTTCTGCTCCTGTATTATGCTAGAGGGTAGCCTGTAGCCTCTGCAATTCAGGGAACATCGGTCCAAGACCAGGGAAACCCTAAATCAAACACCTAACAGAGACCAAATCCTAACAGTCACATTTCTCCCGTGAAGGGTGTGATCACTAAATATGACTTACCAAAAAGAACCAGTAGCAAAACCAGATATGATAGCCAGTGCATTTGAATAGCTATTGAAGAACAAAGGCTGGTTTGGGTGTGATCAGGCAGGACTGTACTGGGGACAGCACGTTCCAGGTAGATGAAGCCGCCTGTTAAATAATGCCTCAGGCAAGCTCCAGCCTGCCTGGGGGACACCCCTTCTTCTTCATGTTTGTGTGTGCATCCTTGCCCTCCTCTCCCTTCAGGCTTGGCTCTGGATTTACACATCCCACCAATGTCTGCCTTCAAACTGGCAGGTCCCTGTGCCAGCTTGAGCTGTGACTAGCCATGGTCAAGGGCCATGGAGAAACAGGAGGTGTTCGGACGTGTCACCATGCTCATGTCACCCTTCTTACACTCTTCACCAAGCACCTGCTGTTGGCCAGGAATGGGGATAGGAGCCTTCTTAGAGGCACAATGTTACAGTGAGTACAGCTGCCACCATGCAAGGGTGACTCGTTTTTGTCCTGGCAGGTTGTTACAACAAGCCTGTAGGCACATCTTTGCTGGAAGAGGAAACACAAGAGGCAAGTGCAGCTCCAGCTGTTTGAACAGAAACCCCGTGAACTCAAAGACAGTTCACTCCAGGGGCATTCCTGATCCATTTGCTATCCTGTAGGACTCTTCAGTTCACTAGGGAGTGAACTGCAACTATTCTGTGGCAGAAGGAATATGCCATTAGGCAGCATAATTCCAACAGTCTGCAAGATGGTACTGCAATTTTCTGGAAAGAGTGAATTTCATTATAAGTGCATAAGTTGTATCTGTTCATCTGGTTAATTCATCCAAAGGCTTTGCCTTTCCAATAGGCTCAGTGGCTACTGTGGCTGGTATGATACCACAAAATAATTATTAAAGGTACTCCACTAAATAGAGTATTATTTACATCATACCAGTACAAAGATCCAAGTGAGATCAGAGTTCCATTTCCTAGCACAAGTGATAAAAATCTAATTCCAAAGAATTGTTATGGAGAAGGTAAGTAATAGGAGAAGGCAAGTAATGGGAGAAGGAAAATTAAGGGACAGAGATTTGAAGTACTACTTCAGCAGGGTAGTAAAGCAAGAAACAGAATTACCTGTTTTAACCCCACTGACACATTTATAAACAGGACCTTCATTTTAGTATCAATATAAGGCATTCAAATAAACTGTGCTGCTAGTAAGAGTCACCTAAAAAAATTTAAAAAAACAGTGCCAACTAAAGGTGATCAGGAATTTTTCAGAGCTTGAATCAAATGTCATCAGAGAAGGAAGTATGATTTTTTCACTAAACCCCATTTGTTTCCAGAAGGGAAAAAAAAGCTAAACAAAGCAAAGAAAGCAAGAAAACCCATCCTGCAAAAGTGTCCTCAAACCCTGGGTGAAATTTCTGGCCATGTCTAGAGAAAGCCCTAAGTGACTAGAGCCCACTCTGAGATGATTCAAACCACAGCCTGGCCCAAGGTTTCCTTCATACTGGAGCACCCTGTCATGGCAGGACAAGTCCTCCTCATTTTCCCTGCACATTTTTCCAAGTGAATACAGCTGGGCTGATGCAGAAGATCAAGTTTCCTGTACCTGTTCTGAACAGGACTGGAAGAAATTTTAAATAGGGACTTCCAGCCATAGGATTCACCTGAATGGCTCTGGAGCCTCAAAATCAGCAGAGTAGTTGGATCTCCTCCTGCCTACCTCTGCTACACACACGCATGAGACAGAGCCATGTCTTAGTGGATTTTAAACTTTACATTGTGGATTTTAAACACAACTAAATATTCTGTAAGGGCTGCCTGACTTCCCAACCCTATTGTTTTTACCAGGGATAGGCCACAGGGTTTGAATGCATGCAGGGATTTTAAATACCACAAAGTTTGTTGGTACCATTTATGTGGCTTTGGTTCAAGCCAACCCCTCTTTTGACAAAAAAAGAAACTCTGGTTTTTTGAGGCAACACAACATGAAGGCATTCAATGCATCTTCCAGCCTGCCACCATGCAGTCTTTCAGGGTAAAGGTTCAGCAAAACCACTGCACCACACGTGAACTCTTACCTAGCCATATTTATTGTGCAAATGAAAAACTGTTTTACACAGCATGCCTGACCAGAGCTTGGCACCACAGCAAGAACTATTCTATATAGCAAACTGAATTTTATCACAGGCTGAAAGACTCTTAAAGTCCTTGAATACAAAGAGCTCCATTTAGAAAGAAATTGCAGTGTGTAAATATAATCCACAATCAAGGCTCTCAGAGTCACAAAATAGCATGACTATATCTCTGATTACTAATTTAATCAGGCACCACAAGCACTTAAGTGAAGAACCCCAACCAGACAAAGGGAGCTCCTTACAGCTGTTTTTAGCAGGCTGTATTTTGCAATAGGCATGTGAGCACAGATCCCAGTTTGTAAGAGATCCCATGTCTGAGGGACAACATTTACCAAAACAAAGTGAGATTGCAGTGATGTGAATCACAAGAATCTGCACAGACCCAATCCTGCACTGCTAAACCGCGTATTTGCCATGGTGTGAGTGAATACGAGTCTTGGCACCAGCCTCGGGGACTCCCATCTAGTCAAGATGCATCAGAAGCAAGAGCTAGCTCAAAAAATGCACTTACATTGGAAAGATCCTCCATTATTTTTGCTGCTGAAATAATAAATGAATATAGTCAAACCAAAACCAGATAGGTGTCTGCTACTGATACGAGTGTCATGCCAGACTAAGTAAAAGTCTTAAGTAACCTACATTCAGAAAAACATCTGAGGAGAGCAAGACTTAGTAGGACTTTTCTGAGCTGAGACTTCCCTACAAGTTCCAGAGGCATGAGGGTTACCACTGTCCAGCCCAGGGCAGCAGCGTTTTCCACACAGCAGCTGCAAAGTCCTTTTGACCTCCTTTCCTCCAGAATCCTGAGCAGTGTCTGGGGGGAACATGGACCTAACGTCTCTTTTTTCTTTTTAAATGGCCAAAGAGCACACAGGTCTCTCCAGCTACATATTAGGTGTCTCAAATATATCTGTGGATCTCTGTACCAGAGAATAAAAGCCTAAGTATGCAGGCAGCCTTTGGATTTAACCCACTTCCCTTTCTCCCCCACCCACCTTGTTCTGTCTGCTTTCACCAAAACCCTTTGGAGTGACTCATCTACCACAAAGGCACCTTCTCTGTGGTGTTGTGCCAGGCCACCAATCTCATATGGACACCTCCAACACAGCAGGGCAGCCAAAAAGGATAAAACCTTTACATACCTATTGGCAAGTCCTTTGTCCAGCCCACTGCTGCCTACAGACATGAATTATGTCCATTAGCTTAATTTTCTGACAATATCTCAAAGTGATATTAAAATACATATATGACACATACCTTGTCCTCTCCCACCTTCCTCCTCACCCAGCCCTATGCAATCAATGGGTAAAAAAAAAATTCACAATGCCACATAACAGGAAATCTCTGCTTAGTTGGATGTATTAATAGCTCAACTCATTTTCTGATGTAATTGCTTTAATTATTCCTGTCCCAACTGGTTTTCCAGGAGAAAGAGGAAGGTTCATTTAAATATTAAACACAGAAAATGTTGGGGTTTTTTGTTACAGCTTTGCGCGCAGATGTGAAGGAGAGTGCTAAATATCAGCACTCTGCCTAGTTGAAGACTGTTGTGTTAGCAGGAATCCTCACCTATTCGTACAAACTAGCATGTACCAGATGGCTCCATGGGAGTCAGGAGGCTTGAAATGGAGCAATCATTCAGTCTGCAGATGGAATATACAGTACGTTCCCAGTTAAGTAAGGGGCTCATTTATTCAGATAGATTCTGCATATATGGAGCGTGTCTCAGAGGATAAGCCAGCTTCTATCTCCAGATTTGTAGCAAATTTCTAAGCTAGGTCCATCCTCCATACACTTCTGTGGCTGGAGTCCAAAAAAACCAAAGCCCCCTTACTTAAAACGTGACATTTTGCTCAAGCTGTGCTGAAGCATAACACCAAACACAAAATTTACAATTTTTTTAAAATCTTCTCAATCTGGAAAATAAAAGGTACTCCGATTTATTTTTTTTTTTGTCACTCATTATGCAAACATTTGGACAGAACCTCCAAACTCAGTGTAGAAAAACTACTATTTATATGCTAGTTATGATTATTTATCATCAAAAAATAAACCAGTAACTTAATGGCGATTAAGACCTGCAGCAGCAACACCCACTGTTGCCATGCAGAGTCCCAGCAGAGAGTCAGCCATGCCTACTTTGACTTCTGCAGAAGCAGAGAGGCAAGATATGTGCCTAAGTGAAAGGGGCAAGAAGGATTCTGCCTCTTGAACAGACACCCTTAGAAGTCCAAGCTAGAAGTTTCTGACATGAGACTGTTGTTATTTGTACCATAATATAAAACAGAAGATGTCCTGAACAGGATTAGGGTGGGACTCAAACTCTTCAAAGACATTGCAAAGCAACCCTGCTCTCAAAGATTAAGATGAAACAAGAATTCTAGCCTCAGATCTTCAGTGGCCTACTGAAACTTTTCTAGGCAAGTAATTGAAGAAAATTATGAAAAAGCTTTCTCAAATGTCAGGGTGAAAAATATTCTTTGTTTCATAGTGTAAGGCTTTGTAGAGCCTATTCTGCAGGGAAAGGAGTATGAAAAGATATCTGATGTTTGGTTTGTTTTAGCCAAAATCCATGAAAACACGACAACTGCTCATGTTCCACACAGAAGGGAAACACCTCCTCCTATGCTTAGGCTTCACAAGCCAAGTGATTAAAAACATGCAAAGCCTTTCTCTCCATACAAAGTCTAAAAGTAGATCCTGAGAGTTTGGTCAAGCTATGACCTAGATCCACACCCAGCAAAGTTGCTTTCCACAGTGGTCCTTCTGGGTCACCAAGTTGCTTCAACACACAGAGCTGGGATGGTTTAACACCAGCAGGAAATTAAACTCCAGATAGCTCACTCCCCTTCCCCCCACCTCTTCTGGTAAAGGAGGGGAAAAAGAAGAGACTATGGGTTGAGATAACATTTTACTGAAAGCAAAAAGCAATGGAATAAGACATGCCTGATAAGAACAATATTAATACCAAAAGTATACAAAGGGAGAAGGTGTCTTACCCACAAAAAGGTATTCACCACTGGGAACAAAAACACACAGGGGCTGGCCCAAACACCCTCCCACTGGAGAGGGGAAGGCAAAAGTGGCACACTTCCGATGGGATACCCAGCTTTTCCTCCCAAAACCCGGGCCCCTAGTGATGATGTGATAGGATGGAACACAAGCTCGCCACGCCCACACCTTAGCTCTGCCCCCTCTCTGCAACCAGGACAACCATCCACTCTGCTGCTTCCTGGAAGCACCGGCACCTCCTGGCATGAGCATTTCCAGCAATTTTTGACAGCCTTCACAGAGGCAAAGGGATGTCTTCCAGGCTTTGCTGGTTCTGCCCTCTCCATACTCCATGCTGCAGTTGCCTACAGGGGAACCTCTCCCTCGATTCCTTTGTTTGGCTCCCGGTACCTGACACAGGCAGTGTAGCAGGTGATAATGGTATAGTTTACAAATGTGAACATCACAGGGTAAGTATTGATTTATAATGACAAGCTGGAGGAGCAGGAAGAGGGAATTGTTAAGGGACTGTCTTCTATCACTTTCCAAGGATGGGAGGAACTCAATTACACGCAGCAGCCTCACCTAACGTAATTGTATTTCCTGGCTGTTTGCCTTTGAAGTGCCTCTCCTGCGGTATGTCTTGGCAGTGTATTCTGCCACATCAAAAAGGAAAAAGTTTTACTACCTGTGCTTTTGGAGGGCTCATTAAAAACACACCAAGTAGAGAGATGGAGCAGAAAATTGTTATCAAATCCTCCGGGATTTTTTGTTTTGTGTTGTTTTTCTTCTCAGATCACACAGAAGCCCATGCACTTTGTGGACTCTGTTACAGAAACGTTGATCGCACGGAATGTTGTTAATTCATCACAGCTCTGCTAGGCTACTTGTCTTCATTTGCCATGAACACAAACAAATTCTACAGACACACCATATCAAATCTGTTCTCCTGAAAAGGCACATTCACTGGTGAAACAAAGAGAAACGTAATGGCAATTAATAAACTAACATTTACTGCACTAATTAGCATCTCCTAGAGGGCTTGATTATGTGTTTACACCAGTTAGATACAGCTCAGTATGAGAAACTACCCACATTTCATACATCAAAAGACATTTCTTTCATATTTCCTCTTCCATTCTTACAGTAGTGAAGTGTGAAGACAAGAGCATGAAGGAAGGTAGAATAATTCATTACCTCGTCTGCTACTGATTTGTACATTCAATGTTTTTTTGAAATAAACACAAAGTCATAAATTAGCTTGTAGCAAAACAGAATTAATTGAATGTCTTAGTAGGATCATCAAACCAAGGTTTAAAGTCAATTTATCTGCCTGGGATACTGCTAATGTAGCTTCAGCTCATTAGGGTGAGAGCTGATGCTGGGGATGGGACACACAGGCTCATGAAAACACACACCAACCCATGTTTTCCCTATGTAGGGACAAAAATCTCTTATATATGTCATGCACAAATGCATGCATATGCATGTACATGTATTGACATTCACAGAGGAAAAAATGTGAGCCTTAAAATAAGTGCTCTCGAGAAAGGTATTTTATATCAAGGATTTCAAATGCCTTTGGAAGACATCTAGTCACATTGATAAACCCAGATTGTCCCAGCTTCCACTGGATCCTTGTAGCACCATGTTATTTCCTTAGCTCATGAACAACATAGATGCCACAATGGACACCAAGAGACAGTGTGGTTACATCAGCCCCTTCACCTAAGAGGAAATATTCCAAGGCTGGAAACAGATGCCAGACAATTAGGACACAGAAGTCAGTACTGTGGGTTTGGGAGACATTTTGGGAACAAATACCATAATAATCTCTGTGGATACTTCACTACAGTAAGAATGTTTCCTGTCAGGAGGGCTTTGGACAATAAATGCTCCAGCTAAGCAAGGCAGATGGAGTGCTGCAGAGCAGCCTGACACGGAGTGTGCTAGTGGCTCCATCCTATAGGCGGCAGGTCAGAGAGGTTTCCTGAGCTGGTGTTGCCGAGAAGCAGGGTTTAACGAGCGCCTCAAATGCAGATCAGGGCTTGAAGCTTATACAAATGCTCTGTACTCCCAGATGTGTTCTCCAGCAAGAGCAAAAGATTTTCATGGGACTGGTGAAAAAAGCCCCAAACCATCAGGGCTCAAAAGCAGCTCCCAGTTGTACCAGGCTAAAGGAAAACCCCAAGCTGACAAAAGACAAAGTACAGCCATCGTGTGTCGTTAAGTGGAAGAAGGATCACACGCATAGAAATTCAAACAAATTCTGGGGAAGGAAAAGGCAACACAGCGCAGCACCTCAGCACAATGCAGATGAAGTTTGTGATGGTTGCACAGGCTGATGCCAAAGGCCAGACGCAACACCTGGCACATGAACAAAGTCAGTGCACTGAGACAACCACTCAGGATATAAATGGCATTTCAAATCTACAAACCAGTGACACACAACTTGCCAGCTGTGAGCATCTCACTTCTGTCACTGCATACCCACCTCATGCTCTTATTCCTCTTTACTGTTTGCGTCTTGGGAGGACTTACAGTCTCAGCCAGCTGTGCTGAGAGCCACATAAGTGTATGATGGCAGAGGCTGTACCTCACAATCTAGTAAAAGGAGGAAAGTAGCTGCAGCAATGATAAGAAATTAAATGATGAGACCTCTCATAAAGGGTCTTAAGTGATAGGCTGCTCAAGTCACATCTTTAACACTCTCTTAAGCACAGCAACACATTACTGCTTACACACCTAAAGATCTAGACAGCAGAATGATACAGGCAGCAATCTCCAAAAGCACCCGTGTTCGGATCCTCCTGAATTGGGCACTCAGAAGTTTTTGATAATGCCAGTAGGTGCCTATGAATGGTTTGCTGAGCAAACTTACTTTAAGAACTTCAGGGTGTGGGCGATGCTTCAATCAAAGTCCTTTAGTTTAAGCAGACCCTTAATGGCAGTTTTAGTCACAGCCTGCAGATAGAACACTTCTTCATTTACCAGCAGCCCCTGAGAGGTGTTACTAGTAGCCTTAGCTTTCTTCAGGGGCAAAGCAGTCGCCTTAGAAGTCTTCCAGCTTGCCCCACTTTGGTTCAGCAAGCTAGCCCTGACAGACTGTAAGTCTGGTGAGCCTGCCATGTCATCAATATCGGGGCAACCACCTCACCTGCACCCCCAAGCCATGAGATCGAATTCCATGTATGGGTAGGAGCAAGCTGTCCTAGGCTCAGTCCCCGTTAGGCAAAACCGAGGCCTGTAGGTGGTTTAAAACACTTAACAAAGGCTGCTGGTGCTCAGGTGACTCCACTGGACATTCAGACCTCACTTTTTCCAGGCTACCAGTTTTCAACAGAACTGGATCAGTTGCTGCTTTTAGATTCCAGGGGACAATCATGGTAGGAATATCCTCTTTGCATCTCAGGCTGTCCAAAAACTGTGATGTCTGCTACTGCAGTTGAGAGTTTTGCCACTTTGAAATCATTGAAACTTCTGTCCTAAGTTTCAAAGATTTCCAAGTAGAGCAAGCTAGCTCTGTGAGCATATGGATGCATAAAATGGATGCAAAAACATTTTTGCTCCTTCTTATTTTTGACCACCTCTCTATTAGCCTACTGTCCGTCCTTCCCCATTTGCTGATCTGTTTGCTAGAGGCAACACAGCAGCATCTTAAATGGGATATATCCAGCTGGGACAGGGAATATCGCTGGCAGCACCACTGCCTTCTTCTAATGGCCCCAGCTTTCAGTCATCTTCTCCCTTGCCAGACGTCTGTCCTTCTGTGAGCATGGCTGGCTGCAGTCCATCTGATATGAGGATGATGTCTGGCACCTCATGCTCAAAATAGGCTCTTTGATGTAGCCCCTCATCCTTGCCAAACACCCCAGCACTAGGCTAAGGAAAAGGCTGGGCTAATTTGTGTATACAACTGTATAATACAGGAGTAATACAAATATTTGTCCAAATATTCAACCAGCATCGAACCCAGCACCACTAGTTGTAATGGACCAATGCCATTTCACATCAGTCCTCCTAAACAGGAGCGAGCTGTTCACAGCACGTTTAGCTGTAGATACAACAGAATTTCTAAAAAATTCTTTATGAACGACCGATTTTCCTAGTATCTTGATCGTCCCTCTTGCGAACAAAACTCCGCTTTCATTTTATGGAGGTGATTGAGGACTAAGAAGTCTTAGAAAGAGTCAGCAATAAAGTAGAATCAGGACTGCTCTGAAATCCAGCCCATAAACTGTATTGTTCAGACTCCAAACTCTCTCGCATTATATAGATTTCTGACATGCATCTGTGTGTCTTCAGAATAATGTTTGCATTTGTAGTTTCCCATTCTGTGCACACAAGTTTCTGCCTTCCTCTCCCTTTAGAGCAGGTTAAAGCATAGCCTTTCTGCTATGTCCTCCTCCTCAATGAAGGAGAAGGTCCTTCTGGCCCATGGGGTACAGCAGTACGTAGGTTCTGCACACTTCTTCAGCAGCTTGGAAAAGCAATAATTTCAAAATATGCCTGCTTGAAGAAAAGCAACCTGTTTGTTTCCTTGCATTAGAAATGACCCTGCTTTAGTTAATAAAAAGATTGTTTATTTTTGGTGAATTTACATTTGTTGGCAGCTTGAATGTGACTCCAGCTCCACTGCTTCCATGTCCCTCCCTGTCATGTGAGCTGAATGCAACTTTGGTTTGTTTCTCACTCACAGTAAAGCAGAGCTGCAATAACAGCAAATGGTCCTTGGAAATCACAGTCACATTAGGCTTCTGTTCAAATAGCTTTTAGGGCTGCAATAATAGGAGGCATTCCTAATAACTGGTGACTCAGTGAGACCCTGCACAGAAGGCCTCCAAATGACAGTACACAATTTAGAATTTAATCTAGAAACAGTGGCGGTGATGAGATTCCAGCTGGGGACCTTCTGGTCTGGAGGCCAGTGCTGTACCAAATAGTCTACAGCAACTACTTTACTAGAAAGGGGATGAGTCTCTTCCCCTGAACTTCACTACAGCTTTCAGGGTGGTGTTTGACCCATGAAGCATAGAGGGCCTTCACTGCTGCCTTGGCTCTGGAGACTCACAACCCTGAACCACGGCACGTTAAACTGCTGATAGGTGGACAGCATCCAGTCATGCAGCATTAATACTAAAGTTAGTTCCTGAGCACTGAATTTCAGCACACTTCAGTTCACAGGCCACCTGTATTGTGCTTTTGGACTGCCCTTGGTCTCCTATAAATCTAGACTGGATGCTCGCCCAGAGAGAGAAAAGACAGTTCTCCCCACGCTCTCATTTCCACCCAGCACACTACTTATGTCAAAATCACACAATGTTGGCATGACCTGTGCTTAGCAACCCAGCAAACGTAAAGAAAAGGCTTCTTTTTTTGAGAGGAGAAAGCCATGACCCCAGCAGCAGAAGAATCATATTTAATTTCTTAAAATAAAGCCTTTGAACCCTTAATCTTGGCCTCTATTATGTGCAGAAAGGGGAATGTGGCACAGACTTGTCTTTCCAAGAAGAGCCTTGAGTGGGCACTGGAAAGCAGACAAACACCGTGCTTGGGAAGAGAGAGGGTGGATGAGGGCCTTTTGGGTACAGGCATACTCCTCCTGCCCTCCTACTTAAGGTTCCTCTGATGTGCCCTGGTAGCATCCAGTAAGAACAACAGGAAGTCTCTCACCCACAACAGAGAAAGGAAAACTCCAGTTCAGGAAAGCAGGTTGAAAGGAGAAATAATTGCACTCAGAGGGTCAGATCCCATTTAGTGAAAAAAAGCACTGTGGACAATAAATTCAAATAGCCAGGACCGCATTTACTGACTAGTGGGCAGACAAAACAAATACCAGTACTTTGAAATTTTTCATTTCTTTTTACTATCAGCGGTCTTCCGGTGGGGTGCAATATTTGCTAACATAGAGTAATTTGAGTTATCCACAGATAGTTCAAAAATACAAAGAGTTCATTGCCCGGATATTTCTATTTAAAATAGCTTTGCTTTTGTTCATCAATGTGAGGCACATGACTGAGAAATGGCAAGGTGCCAAAATGAAACTGCTCCTAATTTTCAGAGGAGGCCACCAGCTAATTACACAGACTGCAGGTGTGAAGAGAGAAGCTCAAAGTAATCAATAGTAGTAATTAATCTGCTAGACTGGAGCTAAAGAGCTAACAGCTGGACATCAGAAATGGACACATGCAACAAGATCAGCAATAATTACCTCTTTAAATATTGAATTTCCATAGCAACAATTAAGCATATAAATAAAGGCTTGAAATCAAGGCTCCGAGGCATGATGCTGAATTGCAAACACAACATTCTCCAAATCAACCCTTTTAATAAAACAGTAACAATATGCTTGGGCTGGGTCGACTGGTCTCTGGTGCTAGCAGAAACTCAGCTTCTGCTGCCTCCAGATTTTTTGGCTCTTCCTCCTTGGCTGCTTCCAAACCCTCAGGTTCTGCTGTAACTTCTCATCATCCAAGTAGCATCTAAAGAGACCTAGCACAACACATGCCTGCTACTCACCCCCTCACTTCTAAGACTGTCCACCTAACATCTTTGTTTTTTCCACTCTCTGGAGATGGTTTCCCTTCAAAATTCTCACCATTTACATCGGGCTAGCAGTGCCATCTTGCCTGGGCAGCATCAAAGCACTAGCTGGTGGGTGACCTCACCACAGCTTTTGCTGGGCTGTCACAGATGGATCAAGTGCCTGAGGAACAGCTCTGCTATTCCTTATGTTCTCAGTTGTCTGTGGGGCCAGAGATGGCTTCCATGGATCCTGTCCTCTGCAGACTGCACCTAATCAGGCAGCAGCCACAGACCACGTCACTGCAGTTTGGACGAGTTTTAGCATTTAAAGCAGAGGAGGCCAATCTTCCTTCATCTCTACCCTGCTCGTAGCTTTATTGCAGGAATGAGGTACCTTCTCCTTCACAAGAGTTAAATAGTTAAATTTCCAACATATCTGACAGGCCACATATTAATTCACACCCCAGTAATAAGAAAGAAAAAAAATTAAAATCCACTTGGCAACTATGAACAGAGGCTATGTTGAAACGTTGTCAGGAGCATTATCCTCCCTACAACTGCCTTAGCACAAGAAAAACTAAATCACACCTCCAGAAATCAATAGAAAAAAGAAATTTACATACTTCAGTTTGATCCAAAATGAAACTTGGAGCTACATGAAAATTTGAGGAACTGTTTCTAAAATTTTTAAGTTTTCTGCATTTTGAATATTCTTTTCTCCTATCATTTTTCACTTCATTAATCCTGTTTTCCAGGATTTTTTTTTTCCTTAAAAGAGTGAGAAGAAAGGGACACATTTCTATAGGCTAATATTGGCTCCAGTTAGATAACTCAGCTGAGGAGCAGAAATGCCTTGAACTTTTCATTGCTTTCAGCAAAACGTTATAAAGGTCCACAATAAGTACTATTAGGGTAGGATAGGGACCTATATTTTTTGCCTCGGAAGGCAGTGGCATTTCGTAATTACCTTCATGTATTGATTTTCCCAACCATGCCAGCAATATTTCTTAATCTCCATGGTCTGTAAATATTTCTACACACTGTATTTCAAACTCTTCTGTAGTATAGATTTGTGGTGTGCCTGTCATACTATGATATTTTACCAGTGAAGTGCTTTTGCAGCTTTGGTACTGACTGTGTTTTCTGCCTTTCTAACAAGTGTGCAGCAGTTCAGTTCTCTGTGAACAACCATTGAGGTTGCCAAGTGTTACCAACACATCTAAGTTGAGGTTGCTTTAAAAATAAAATTATGTTCTTGGCTGGGTGACACATTTGACTTTAGATCAGGCGTATACAAACCATTAGATCAACCCAGCCACTAGCCCAAAACCATCTGATGAGGATCACCTGCTTCTCTCCCAGATTTTCATCCATGGAAGAGGCAGCTCAGTTGTCCATAGGTGACACATTTCTGCCATTGAGAAGTGTTTGGGAGAGGTAGAAATGTGAAGAAAGCTTCTTCCCAAGCTCCACTCTGAGCAGCAATACCATCTGCTCTGGCATCTCAGTGGTTGGTGACTAAAGATCAACATCCAGGAACCAGAGAGGTGCCTGGCCCTGGTGAAGAGCCAGATAAGGCCAGAGGAGACAGGCAGCAAACTCAGCTGCCCAAAAACAGCTGAAAAAAACCAGCAGATCCAGACCTCCAGTGCCTCATATCTTCCACCTTATGAAAAATGATGCATTTACATGGTATGAAATGCTGCCATTCTGGTTTGGGATTGAAAACAAAGAGCCCATAGGAGGGTCAGTTCCATGGGGCTGAAGATCAGGGTTTGTCCTTAACTCCACTACAGCTCTCCTGTGATACTTCATCTAAATTGCTCTCACCTACCTTGGTGTACCCATTCATAATATGTTGGACAGACACACGAAGAAATGTCATTTTCTTTCCTGAATCGCCTATTTGGTTTTGACAATCGAGGATCTCTTTCTTAGGAAATTTCGTCTAGATTAGGCAGAGAAGTCAAAATTAGCCTACCTTCCCCTAAAATGGGCAGACTACACACAGTGGGGGCCAAGGTCTATATTAAGGTCCTTCCCTATCACCATACAACATCAGAGCTCACTAGATCAGGCACCCATGTTTCCCAGCTGTTAGAGGATTCTGAAAACATTACTTGACCCCAGTCCGTCTTCAGAGTCTTTTTTCCAGTGACTGTTCTTGTACCACATCAGTAGCCCCTTCACATATGAAAACAAAATTGGAAAAAGCCTGTGAAACACTTTTTCTCCCTTCATCATTCGGGATACATCAGGAATCCCTGTCTGTGACCTAAGGAAACAGGGAAGCAGAGAGAGATCCTGTCATCTCAAGATGCAAACATAGTAACCAGCAGCTATTCACTCTGCCCAACTCTAGGCAGTAAATTTAGGTGCCAACACCGAAGGAGATAAGTCATCCTAAGCTGCCCATGTATTGAGAGAGGGAGTTACCCCTCTGAATTTGTGCTCAGAGGATGATAATAAACTTTTGTTCATCCTCTTCTACCTGGTGCACTAAACTGAAATGCACGTTACACATGATTCAGAGGTTGATCAGTTCTAAGTCAGTGTTGGCATATGCTTAAAGGTGGTGTTCAATTGTGCGTCGATAGAGCAGCAATTTTTAAAATACGGCGTAGAAAAATGATAGTTTTTAATATTAGTACAGCTGGAAAACAAACTAGGGATGGGAAAGGGATTCTTCAGTTTCTTTTCTATAAAACTGTCTTTGAGGGAAGAAACCACAATAAGCTGTCAGGTCAGTGTCAGTTCATCAGAAAAAATGCCAAGGCTGCCTTCCCAGGATATTTTGAGAGCATTCGCACTGGAAATTCGCAAGAATAAGAAGTCTCATGACATTTCTGCCAATTCATGTCTGGATTGCATTATCATTTGAGAAGAGACTGAGTCCCTCCCAGAACAGGGAGTCATTTCCATGAAGAGCTGTGAAATGAAGCCAAGGCTTAGAGCACATCGAGGGGAAGCGAGCGCAGCCTGAGGCCCCCAAATTGCCCTGCAGCAAACGGGGGAGCCCCTCCAGGTCCCACTGCTGGCAGCTGGGGGCAGAGCTGGGAGCTTTCCTTTCTGGCTAAAAGCCACGAGTTTGTTTTCAACACTGAGGTAGGAGCTTAACTTTAAAGACACTTTTCCCAAAGCCAGAAAAAAATTGGCCTCTCCTAGTTCACATCTCCCTGGGATGGGCATTTACTCAGTCTTACCAGAGAGACCTTCTCTGTCAAGAGAAAAGTTCTCCCATAGTGAAACTACCAGAAAAAAAAATTCCATCTTTGCTGCTTTAGCATGTGGGAGGAGTTTCTGTCCTCCCTTTGGCCGGAGCAGGAACATGGAGACATTAACCACATTGGGCAAAATGATAACTTCTGCAAATACCTCTTCAGCACTATGAAAGTATTTACAAATTTCCCAGCCAGGACAAGCTTGCTCACTACTTTGCAGAATCAAATTGACTTGAGTCAGGTATGTATACATCACGCACAGGTGTGTATATATATATTTATATGTATGTGCACCCACATGTGTACAATAAACAACTTCATAATTATTGTTTCAGTATAAAATTGACTTTCAGAGAAGCATCTCATTGTTAAAAGGTTAAGCTTAAACAGTCCTTCTCTCCCTGTTTCCTCCTGGTCAGATTATGGCTTCCCACTGCATAGCTGGCTCATTAATTCATCCTGTACTTTACATATACCTTTCAACTTTTTCCTCCCACAGCACGCGAGGTACACACAGAGAAGTGAGCTTTGTGGGTATGGTTGCTGGTTGGTGGTGGTGGATCCTGACAAGTGCATCCTCTAGCAGGGCCCACATGTCCCCTGGGCTGGCAGCCAGCCAGTAAATTCCAGCTTGACCACCTGCATGTAGCATACCGAGACAAAGGAAGATGAGGAAGCACAGCATTGTGTCCCAACAAGCAAGGACCGTGCTTGATGGTAAGAGAGACAGAAGTCGGCTGCATAAAAAGCCCACAACTTTTTGCCTAGAAAATGCCACCCATATAGAATAGTATTGACCAGACAAAGGTTTACCAGGTGCTTATGAAGTTATCTGCAACCTAAAGAAGGCACCAAAATGACCCTACCAATTGCTAAGCGTTCTTTAGATCTATCACATTGACAACATGGTCAGCCATCTCCAGAAGAAATGCCTGCAACAGGACAGGGGTGGAATAAGCACTGAAGTTCCTATTCCTGCATGCCATCATAAGCCACTCGCTTAAGGACTTTGTGTGAGGGTATTCATTTTATCAGACCAGCTAGGCAAAGAGACGTAACATTACACAGGCATCCATCTCCTTGGATATCTATGAATTAGAAAAACACTGTCACATCAGGGAGCTGCTGTTGAGTGAGTGTTAAGGTAAAAATGTGTATCAGTGTGACATCGCACCCTGTAGATACTGAAGGAGACATTTCACTAAGGTCACATGTCTAGTGCCAGCAGAGAGGCAGCTCCTTGCAACCCTTGGAAATGACCCAGAGCTTAATACAGACAGCCATTTCAGGGAGACTGACATGATATGATTATCCTCTGTATTGAAGCACAGCTCCACAGCTAAATGCACTACTCAGCTCACAAGGACTGAGAGTTGAACTAAGTTTTCTTTCCACATATCCTCAGCTGAAGTCCTTTCATAGAAATGGGGGGGTTTTCACTGAAAGAAACAGGTACCAAGTCTTTTCCAGACTTGGTAACTTGTAAAACACTTGGACTACCATACTTGGAGAATAAAAACTCACAAAAGAAGCATAGGAGCATCTGCTGTGATGGTGCAAATATCTGGCCTATATAAACCCAAGTCTTCATTACTGGTTTTGTTGTCTTCCTTCCAAGTATTATTACATCTTCTCAGACTTGAACTGTAAAATACTTTGAGAGTGGAACATTTCCTACTTTGGTCTTACACAGGATCTTGTGCAATGAGGCTCAAGCCACCATGCTACCAAAACACATCATCTTGAAGATTGCTGTTGGATACATGATTTATTGGTGCTGTTCTCATTCATGCTGACACAGAGGACACCCAGTTTAAAACAAGATGATAGCTCTAAAGACCTCAGGGTCTTGATTCTCCACATCTGTAGGCTGACCCCTCCTGCCCCACGCTGCCTTAACACATCCCCATTCCAGCTTAGTGGGATGCAGAGTAGGGTTGAACCTCTCCATCTCACCACATGCCGCTCAAGTACCTGTTTGTGACCACTTTCTCTTCCCACAGTTTAACATCTTCAGTGTTTAGTAAAACTGCATGTGTACAGTGCTTGCCATGCTGTTCACACAGGAAATCAAAACTGTTTATTTTTGCAACAGGCAAATTGTGGGCTAATTTATACAGATGTATTTATTCAGTGACTCATTAACAGTAAGTATCACGAACCTAATTTACTGCAACATCAGCCCACAGATTGTGGCAAATTATGTTACAGAGAGAAACAGGACCCAGGTCTGTCAGAACTGACTTTTAGAATTGAGGTTTATTTTTAGCATCCATTTCACAGCCAGCTTTACATCAGCAGGATGGATTTGTCAGTCCTCTCTGCCTATGCTTACTCACCTATCTTCAAGTCTTTTTTCTTAATTTCTGTTCTAGTGACAATTTTTTTGCATGACAAGATGTAAGTGTTCCTGAGGATTAAATACAAAAGCAGGGAAGGGTTTGAGTGCTTTAAAAAGCCCTTCAGTAAAATTACATCAGTAATTGATTCCTTGTACCTTTATCAAACCCAAACCGAAGAGATATTTCTGGTATAAGGAAGGAAAGTATTTAACTGTTCTAGATCAGCTTTTAAAATTAAGATTTATTTTGCCTAGCAAACGAGTGCAAGCCAAACCTTTTCTTGAGATCCTGTTTGAAAGAAGTTTGTATTTAAGGCACTTGCAGTGAAAGAAGAAAAGAAGTAAGGATGAACACACCCATGCTGCAAAAGGAGACCAGACTCTTGCCTGCAATGGTCTAGTGGTCAGAGTATTCACCCTAGAGGCTAAAATCACGTTTCTTCCCTCCACCTGTTTCAAAGAAATTAAGCTATGCTCTCTAACCATCAGGAGAAAGTTATAACCATCAGGTAGACTGCAGGGTATTCAGTTTTTCCTTGATTCTCTCCTATTGGAGCTGTTCTGCTTCACGATGAATATGTATGAATTCATTAAGAGAGAGAGAAAGAGAGACTAATTAGTACACTTAGCTGGGAAGGCTGGTTACCCTGTCCCAATCCCTGCTCTAGTGAATATCTCATTAACCATACAAAGAGGAACCAGGGGCAAAAAACAAGTTATAAACATCCCTCTTTCCAAGTCAGAGCATCCTATAGCTTAGCAGGTAGAGGTCACATGTGCACATGATTGTGCCCTGAGAAGCAGACTCGACACTAAAAGGTGATCCATAGTGATCAATCTAACCTCAAAAACCCTTTCCCTCCCCATCTCTAAGCATTTAAGAGGCAGAAAAGAAGGGGAAAGGCAAGTGTCCTATTCTGATTTCCAGGCACGCATTCAGAAATTAAAGTACCTTAAACCATCAGTGCCTCCCAAAAGCCCCAGACCACAAGTCCTTTCCCTTACTTCTCCGGATCAACACCTGTTAGCTTGGTTAGATGCTTCCAGAGTTTTAAAATATAGACAGTGCACATGTTTTGACTGCTGGGTTTTTCCTCTCACCTTGCCTTTCCCAGACTGACACATGCAAGCTTTAGTATAAGCATTCAATTACTGCTTACATTTAAATTTATACACAGCCCATAAAAGATTAATACATATCCATGAAGAAGACTTTTCTATCAATCAGATCAAAATTAATGAAACCAGTCGAGTTAGTAGGTGGTTGGTTTACATGTTTTTATTCTAACATTATCCTATCACATTATACTACCCTAAAAGTGTTTTAATGTATTTTGTACGTGTTGTGAAATGCTTTTGCGGTCTCTTGCCACTGCACCCTGGTGAAAAACGCCCCCTGGTTAGAAGTGTTTGAATAAATTACTAAATCAAGCACAAAGGAAGAAAGCCAGTACAGAAACTGGGGAGAAGGATAAATCAGTGTGAGGAGAGAATATATTCTTAGACATAAAATCCCTTGCATAATACTTTGCTCAATAGATCATATTTTTCTTTAGCACTGAGGGAAGAGGCTTTTTGCAGATTAGAACATTTTGAGCATTTGACTGAAGGCAGAGAAAGTTTTATTTATAAACAGAACTGCAAGGGAACAATAGGAACTAACATCTGTAGTCATTTGTGAGTTATGTTTCTGAGTGTCAGCCTGAGAATATGAATTATCTCTTTGCAGACCATCCATTTCATCACCCAGTTCAGGGCAATGAAATTAAGAACCCCTACACTACCTTTATTTGTCTTCAAGACTAAACATGTACAAGACAAGGACGTTTTTTTTTTTCTTTTTCTTTTTTTTTCTTTTTTTTTTCTTTTGAGAACAGACATATTTTATTACTGAAGAGCTTTTAAATAATGAGGGAAGAAATAATTTCCTCTACCCTTCTTTTTCTCTCCATTGAAGGTATAAAAACGGTGCTCCACCTGTTAACACTCAAAGACCAATAACTTAAATTTTTGGCACTTATTTATGAACTCTATAGATCCATCCACACCTGCTTTTCCCTTAATTAGTTGACTATCCAAATGCTGCAGACTGGCTGCTGCCAGCTTCCTGTGCTAATAGAAAAATCATTTAGGGCTGATGTAAAAGCACAAAATAAATGAATAAATAGATCTCATGCAGAAACACTAACAAGGGAAATATTAACACAAGAGGGAAAAAAATAACAAAAAGTGAAAGGGCCGTGTATTGTTGGGGAGTGTTGGTTGCTTGGGCTTGCTGAATTTTTTAAAGCCAAATCTGAGAAACATTTAAGCCTCTAAAAGGTCTGTAGGGTGATAAATAAGCAGTGCAGGGCCCAAGTTCAGTACTCTTATACTACTTCCAAGGAGTTTGGGATCACCACAGAGGAGATGAAATCTTTAGCCTCCTCCCTCTCCACATTTTATAAAGAGAGCTATTGTGCTGGAAGGAGTCAAACTATTATTAGATTAGCTATTACTCAGAGGGAGGAAAATGCTTGAGAGAGATTTACTTTTCACTGTGCTATCAGCTGAGATGTTAGAATAGTAGGCGTTTGAGGACTAAAATGACAGGAACATTGTAAGCACCTAAGAGGGCAGGGATTTTTGGGGTTTTTTTAAGAAAACACTTGAGTCCTGTTTTTCCAGGCTAGTAACACAGAGGCATCATTTACTACATTTAGCCAGTGAACATCCTTGCAAAGAAGTTAGTCCCTCGTCCTCAGATAGGGACAGTGTGGAGGCAACATCCTGTTTGAACTTGCACCTAACACATTTCAAAGGATGGAATTAACTCCAAACAAAGGCTGCGAGTTGCACAGAGTATAGTGGTTTTCTTGAGAGCTCTACTGCTTTTAAGTCCCTGCCTTAACACAAAAGGTACAGCAACCCAGCACAAGGACACCCTCATCCATCTTATACCCTCCAGACAGAGCCGTAATTAAAAAATCTGGTCCTACCACTGCTCAGATTGTTCAAAGTTTTATTTTTAGGAGAGCAGCTCCAATAAAGCACTCAAGTTGTACTGTTTCCAAGGCTTGAAGAAAAAAAATTGCCTGGTGGTGCATGTTAGGACAGGAGAAAAGGAAAACTGTGTAATTAAATACCTGAGGATGAAATAGTACAAGTAGGATAGTAAGAAATAATTATTCGTCTGAAGGTTTGCTTTGACCCGCTATTCTGCAGTCACACCTATTTTACTATTATGTTACAATAACCCATTTTGTTCTGCTTCTAGGCTCAGACCTGTGATATTACATTAGATGAATTTCCCATGTTGTCCTTTTCTGTTTGCAAAGTGGTATAATTATAGCGACCGTCTTGGGAGAGCAACAGTTTGAAAATGTTGCCTGAGGCATACCAAAGTCCCATGACTTGTTAATAAATCCCTTCTCTCCCCGGGGCTTTTTTTAGCTCCTTCTTGAAATAATGTTAGCACTTCATTGCAACATTTTCCTCATATTGCAAGTTTGCCAAAAAACAGGGATAAGAGAAGATGTTCAGGTGCATCTGACAGAGCAGAGGGCCAGCTTGGCTCACATGCAGGCCAGGAAACCTGTCCTGTTAAAAGGTTGAGTCTTCAAAGAGGTCTGAAATCTCTGCCGACTCAGACTACACCTTGTCTGAATTGCAGGGAGGTAGGATGGAGATTTATCAGCCTGCTGTTGCAGCCCCCACAGAAGAAAATACTGAAGACTTGGAGGGACAGACCACAATTTTGAATTCCTTTCTTCTTCTGCTAGCCCATAGACATTTCAAAATATTACTGTAATTTCCACTACAGAGTAACAGAATTGATTTTGTTACATACAACCACTTAATCATAAGACACCCTATTTCCTTTTTAGTGATATATATATAGAGAGAGAGCAAAAATCTATATGTTAGCTTCAACTGCTTAAGTCACCACTATTTTCAATAATACAAAAAGGATGAAAAAAACCCATTTCTATTACTATTGAATAAACCTAGGAAATTCACTGACAAACATCTTTGCTATCAGGAAGTCTGGGCTGCCCAGTAATACGTATCAGTCTGGATAAGCAATCCTTTGAAAACAAGAAAATCCAGTTGCACAACTGTTCCTTGACCTCAGTTCCCTGACAACACACTTTGTAGATGCAAGGAAGGGAGGATGACCACCGATGACCATAGTGAGACAGCATCCAACACCTGCCTTGTGCCAGTGGTAACTGCACTGCAGGTGTGCTGTGCCAGAGGGAAGCTATGCACATCTAACTCACACCCAGATACACAGCCTACAGCAGCACCTCACTCCAGCACTGTAAACCTGTAAATCAGTATTATCTTATGCCTTTCTGCCATTAAATCCCCATTTCTAGATATGTCTCCCTACTACATCTCGTTGCTGAAGTGAAATTCTGAAGTTCCCCCACCTGCATATACACACACAGCTATGTGCATTCAGCTTCTCACACACCCTGAAATTTTTTCCTTTTGTCCTCCAAGCTCTGCCAAACTCCAGCTAATCCTTCCACCGTTCAATACTGCTCCAGCTACTACAGTGACTGCAGCTGGAGTGGTTGCAGATAATTCCCAGTGAGCAGTACCAGCTCCAGGGGGCCAGAGTTAATGTTTTATTGGCATGTACGTTGATTCTCTACTTCCCGGATTCTAATTTTCCATTTGGAAAGGTCTCTGCTACAACTGGGTCATCTTAACTCTGCATTAATAGGGATTTGTTTGGGTTTTTTCCTTATAACCCTTAGAGCTTCTTTGTGGTAAGGTAGCTGTAATTATCTTCAAAGACTTTCTTTCAGAGTTTTTAGCATCTCACGTTGCATATCACCTCTAGAATCAAACTGAGAATTGTAAAGCAAATTACATCCCAAATACTGAATGCAGATAGCTGTAAATGTAATTTGACCAATGAAGACATCTACTTACAAAAAGAGCACATCTCTGCGGCATTACAGAGTGAGAAATCCCAGTGATAGGTGTGGGGGGAGAGGCTCTGCATGTGCTGGGACACCAGGATGGAGCCGGAAGCTCACTGTAGCTTTCAGGCAAACATTCAATTCCTAGGAGGCATACTCCAGTCATTTAAAGCAAGGATGATGACTCTGCAGTAGGTTGGAAAGCCCTGGTGAGCTTTCAACCATCATGACTCCTAGGGATGTGGGATAAGTATCACCCTCCTTTTCTGTCCTCATGAACAGCCCCACTGGCGCAGCCCAGTGGGAGGAATTGGTGATTTCCCCACACCACCACCATCATCTAAGCAGCTCCTTTCCCCAGACGCTCTGGACCAGGTAGGCATCTCCAATGTCACGCTCTTCCCTGGATCCTAACAAGTGGCCAGCCAGCAGGAGCTGCCACAAAGGAAGCCAAATAAGCCCTCCAGGAGCAGCTCAGCATTGTACAAGCCCTACCAGGACAGCAGTGCTGGCATTTCACCATCTCAGTCTAGGAAAAAGCCAGGCAGGGGCATGTCACCATCTAGAATAAACATCTAGAAGGCCTGGTTGACCACCCTCTTCAATCCTACTTCCTACTTCCACACAGTGTGCCCTAGGGAAGTCTTCTTCAACACTGCACCAAGCTGTAGCATTATGACTTTATTCTGGTGGTTTGGCACAGTTTCGAGATTCTCCAAGCCTTGTATAAATGTAAACTTCCTTCTGAGACTGAGAAGAGGGTGAACAAAGTTCTGCAGCTTCTCCTTTTCATCATTGTGCAGCTGTAAACCATTGTGAAGCAGACAAAGAAGAGAGCACACAGCCCAGTGGTGGCCACAGAGCCGAGTGGGCAGTGCTAGACCCCCCAGCTGACCCTGTACGAGGTACCTGCCCTCATAAAGGGAAGCACCCTGTTAACCCCAGGCTTGCAGCATGCCGTCAGCATCACTGTGTTCCAGCAAGGCAGAAGGTGGCAACACCCCTTCCTCCTCCTACTCCAGCCTCCATGACCACCCTTTTCCTCGCCTTTCTCCAAACTGACCACCTCTCCAGCCACAAAGCAAAGCTTTCCTCCCACATACCCTGTGAGTGTGTCCTCACACCCAATGCCTAGAAAAAAGCCAGCAACTTGAACCATCCCCAAGCATTTCATCTCAACACGTGACGGTGTCACCATTGCTACTACACATGAAGCACACACTCGCCCACACATGAACAGTCACTTACAGGTGATGCCTCTGGGATGGCTTAAAAGCAATCCTAGGTTCAAGCCAGCTATATTATGTATTAAAGCCTCGAGCTGGAGTTTTCCTTTATCGTCTCTTAAGAACATGACAGCCTTCACTAGACCAAGCTAAATTATGTGGACAGAGTAGTTTATACTGACCTTGATCAGAGGTTGCTCATTCAGCGGTACAGGAGATGTCAAAATTTGGCCAAGCAGACATTTCTCCAGAATGACCCTGTTGTTTCAACATTGACAACCATTTGGTAATACACTGCTTTTTCCTCTTCTCCCTGCCCCTCTGGCTGCAATGTCACTGAGAAAAAAGTTCCCTTATCTAGTAAATAAAACAACCTTTAGTTTTGACTCAGTCTTGTGAATAAACAGGATTGACCAAAGCTTATTTCTTGAGAAAATTCTTCCACGTCCTCTATGTCCTACCCTATCCTGCTGCAACACAACTTGGATTTTAATTCCTCAACTGAAGTGTTCGGCTTCTGCATTCCATGCAGGAGTTTTTAAGCAGAGACCACTTTTTATCTATTCCTACAGCTGCTTTCTTACAATTACATTAGCTATCTATTTATTTTCCCGCTTGAAAAAAAAATTTCAAACCAAACAACTCACCATTATGTCTCTTAAAGTATATATGCACTTTTCTATAAAGCTCTGGAAATTCTACAGCTCTTCATCCCCTTCTTCTCCTAATATGACTCATTTTAAAGGGCACCAATATTCCCAAAGAAATGGTGCAGCCTTCTCTTACTGCACCAGAAAACACATTTCAAACATAAACAAGCTAGCAGCAACCATATCTTTGTTTGGCAAACGGAGCAGTCTCATCACTTAGTCCTGTTCATAGCAACACACAAAGGAGTACTCTGTAGCCAGGGGTAATAGCTGATCCCATAATCTGGCAGTAACACTTAGAAAGATTAATTACCCTATTAAGATCTTAGACACTACTAAGAAAATCTTTGTATAAACCTTTTAACTCACAACAAATGCAGCATATTTGGTGCCATCAGTTTGTTGCACAATAAAGGTTCTCACCCTCCCACACTTGCTCAGTTTAGTCTCTGTCTCCCATACTATATAAACACACACACGTGCTCACACACACAGCACTTCTTTCCTTTTTTTTTTTGCTTCTTTTTTTTTCCTGTTTTCCCAATACAAAGGAATAAAGTACAAGTGTGTTTGGAGCAGATAAAGTAAAAACTCCTTCTGTCCCCAAATTGGCTGCCTCAGAGATTAAGCAGCAAGAGCAGACACTCGCTGATTCAAAGGCTGCTGCTGTGTCAGAAACCAGAGGCACCTAAGCAGATTCAGGTTCTAAAACCCTACACAAATTATATATCCAAAAATACGAGGAGGGTTAAATTATAAAAGCACATTATCAAAAGACACCTTCTAAAGTACATGGTTCCTGATTAGCACCATCAGATGCCAATGCAAAATAGCTCGTCACCTTGGCACGGCCTCCCACTTCCACACTATCTCACTCTCTCACTCTGTCCTTCTCCGCCACATCGTCACCAGCAAGAAAAGCTGCAACAGTGTGAACAGACTTAGATAAAGAGAATGTGAGGCATCCAGCAATGTTTAAGATCACCATTACTGCCCTGGCTATCCATAAGGCAATTGCATGTGATTAAAGTCTGGCGCAAGAGAAAAATTTGTGCTTTGGGCACAGCCTGTGGGGAAGCAGGCAGGGACTCTCCTCTGCTGGGAAGCAAGTGGGAGGATGCAGGGAATAACACTCTACCTGCTCCCCTTATTTCCGTCTAGAGACTAAGCACCAGATTTTTCCACTCAGGAAACGTTTGGCCTGAAAGTCAAAGATGCAGTTTAACATTTCAGTCCTTTTCTGAGGGAGCACTTCCAAAAAGAGCATTGTAAAATCTTTGATGCTTCTGTCCTGTAAATGAAGTTGTGGGAGCAACTCCTACCCTAGATCCTAAATGCAGCAGGCATGAGCAGTAACTTCCAATTGCCAGCACACTGCCCATACTACAAAAATCACATCTGCTTTGATGCATTCCCCCCAAATGCTTGTTGTCTGAGCTTACTATTTTGATTTCAAAATATATCTGAAGAAGCTGACCTTGGAAACATAGCAGGAAAAAAAATAATAACATTCACATCCTAAAGCCTAGTTTTCTTATTGCTCATCACTGCTTTTCTTGATAATTGCCAGGCCCAAGTTTTGTCAAGGATGATTTCATCTGTCAGCGGATGGTGCAGGTGGGTGAGGGCCAGCATTCCTGGTACACAGGGAACATCCCACACTGCTACAGTCCTTCACTGGGAGTTGTCTGAGCATCTTTTGTTATTCCCATCAGACACCAGACACACAAGTAGCTGCTGCTTAGCAAATCAGACCCCAGTGCCCAAGCAGATTCGTCTCATTTCCAAAGCTTTTCCCATGAATACTCTCAGTTAGGCATAACCCAGCCTCACTATGCAATCACATTGTTGATATATAAGCTGTCAACGACATTATTTGCAAAAGCCTACGCTGAGGATGACCCATTTCTTCCTCCCTGACATCTGGTAGGTTTTGTGCAACTTAATGGCCAGGACAGAGCTCAGTAACTCTAATAATCTTCCTCTGCCACATCCAGGTCCCTTTCAGTACCTTATGGCCCGCGCTGCTCCTGCTGCAGCGATTAAGGAGACAGCAGTTGTGCTGTAATTAGGATCCTCCTGGGCAAGCCAATCTGAGTTAGCAGCAGAGGCCAGCTGCTCCGCTGCCAGCCACATCTTTTTGGCACACTCTCCTCTCGGGCACTCATCCCCTCCTGGATCCCGTCCTCTCTTCCCGAACGTCGGCAATGCTCGGACGGGCTTTGGATGAAGAAATTTGCCTCCTTTCCACCACGGCCAGCCCCATCCAACACTGAAGCCAGACGAGGCTTTCCCCGAGGAAGGCTGAGCCCAGAGCACAACCCAATACCCCCCTGTCCTGTCCTGCAGGGACCTGCTGCTGTTTCAGCCTTTTCATGCTGTTTTCACTGCCAGAAGCCACATTTTGCACAATGCCGATGTGCACATTTCTTTTTGCATCAAAAGATAAAGGCGGGAGGAAGGAGGGGTGCATATTCAGTACAGTTCTACCCTGTCCTTTTCCCCTCCTGGTAATGACCCAGAGAGTTACAAGTGTGACCACCTCTGAGTCACACATTAAGAATCTCATTATAGTTCCATCTTTTAATTTTCTCCAGAGTTAGAATCCTGCACCATTCCTGCTTCCTTTCATTACAAAAGAAAAAAAGTGTTGACTTTTCTGTTTGATTTCTACTGCTACCAACAACATATAATAGCTTGTATTTAAACGTATCAATAAATGTAAAAAAACCAAAAAAAAAACCAAAAAAAACCAACCCACACATGTGCCTTTTCTCTTGACTTGTTAGTGTCTCTGTTTTTTGTCTGTTCAGGCTTGAGCAACAGATAGGCTATGGTCATATTCATTCTTGGTCAGTTTTGCTTCCTATTTTTATTATTATTTTACTTAGTATTTTTATTACTATTATTTCCATGCTGCAATGAACTGTCTCACCTTTTTTCTTTTATTTTAAACATTATTAAATAAACCAAAAACAGTCTATTGTCATCACTCAAAAGCACCCCCTCAAAAGCATATTTTCCAAGAGACGGCAACACCTTTGCCTGCAGCACTATACAGCATGGTGCTATGACCATGGCCATCATTAAAAAGTCTAGAGCAGAGATGCACCCTTAGTTTTCTTCTTACAGGGCCAGTAGCTCATTGTGGGTTAAAGCCATGTCTACTTTAACCCATCCACATCTTGTGGGGAAAATGGATGGTCCCCTTAGTTGCAGATGAAGGTAAAAATAGCGAAGCTACTCAGTGCCATCCTGGTGACAAAGCTGACCTTAGCTTAATTTTCACAATCACAAGTCTAGGGCAGATTGGTAAAGAGTTACCAGGTTTCATGAAATAGGTTCTGAAAGCAAAGGGAAATTGTTTTCTAGAACTTCCCATGGGATAAAGTTGTCTTTACAACCATGTTCCCATTTCTATGTTGAAATTCTCATCATCTTTCTCTTAAATTAATTTCAATTTGCTATGGCTTCAAATAAAAAAGAAGAGGTATCTGTGGTGCACCGCTTCAAGAATACAAAAAAGTTGCTATCTGCTTTTGCTAAAAATTGGGTTTGGTTTTTTCATTAAATTCTGTCGAAGGAAAACAGCCCACCTCCTACCTGTTCCTCATCTATTAGGTTCTAAGAGCATCTGCTCTCCTGCCTGGAGTGGATGGACAGAGCAGAGACCGGAGAGGATGATAATTCCATGTAGTTTTCCTCCCTCTAGCGATGGAAACCGAGATTGCGGGTCACTCCTGCTCCGAAAGAGGACAAGAAGCTACAAGGAAATCCCCCCCCTAAAAGTTAGGCACCTCGCAGTGCGCTGGAGGAGCCTGGTGACCCTTCAGACCAGCTCCCAGACCCCAGCACACTAGTTCTGTGCCAGGAGCCCAGCTGTCCAATCTCCACTTCCAAATAAACCCTCTCTGCCAGGAATTAGGGACAGAATTTTCAGCCTTGACCGAAGAGGAACCTAAGTGCATTTCCTTACACGGACAAGAGCAAAATTGGGTGATAAGTGTGAGCTGCTTTGGCTCTTCCGTTGCATTTTGCCTGGGTTTAGCGACTGCGGGGCTCATAAAAGAGCATGTGTCTTCACAGGGCTTCTCAAATATTTACAGAATGTTTTTGGTATCCCCTGCTAATAATAGCCCAATGGGTCCCCAGACAGAGTGCGAGAGACTGAGGCGCTCTTGTTCTGGTTGCTATTTCACAGCCTGGCTTCACAATGCTGAAAGACTCCTCAGTTCTTGTAAAAGGGTAAGAGACAGGGAAACAGATTGCAGAGGTTCCCGAAGCTGTTATTTTAGGAAACACTGCTTCATGGGTGGAATTGCATGCTTTCTCCAACCAGAGTTATGTGAGGTCCATGCTTAGTTTTCTTCAACTTACTTGTTGAAACTAAGAATAAAACCCCACAGAAGTGGACAAGATTGCTAGAAAGCTTTCTTGGGCTTACTCCTCTGAAGAGAAAATTATTTGCTTTGACCACAATGTCTTTCTGATACCACATGCCAGAACGAGAAAACACCATTTCAAAGCTCCCTGTCCTTGGCAATGAGCCACCCCAACTAAAGCTCACCTATGCAATGGGCAAAGCCAGAGTCTTGCCCTTTGCCCATAGGGTCAATCCTGAACTACCTGGAGCTTCTCAGATTGGAGGAAAGCAGTTTATATCTCACGGTCTGGGATGATAAGAGCCAAACAGGCCTTGTGGGAGTGGTTCCCTGGCAGGGATATATAGGAGAAACCATGTTTCCCACTCCCTTCCTTTGATCTCTGACACACACACGCACAGAGTCCTCAGGGACCTGAAGTTCCCTCTGCAGTAGGAAAAGGAAGTGAACAGCATAAACCCTCTATGAAATCTCTGTGGGAACAAGGACAAGGAAGAGGGGTTACTTTGTATTGCCCATTCCCGCAACAACCCAAACACAGTTCCTGTGCAGGGCTCCCATCCCGTTCTACATCCTCCTCCCTCAAAAGCCACAGTTCTGGTCTCTCTCTGCAGACCATCCAGCATCACATCTGGGGGTCCAGAGGCGGCACCTCAGCTAAGATGAGGTCCGGGGACAGACCTGTGCAGCTGGATGGCGATAATCACTCCTGCCTGCACATCACTGATGCACTCAGGATGCAGGATCAACAAAATCGAAACACCTGCCCTAACAGGGGTAGTCAGTCCCACCATTGTTCCCTATATCCAGCCACTAACACTAGAGAGGGACCAGGCCTGCATCAGCTGCAGGTCTTGCTTGGTGCAACAGGGCAGTTACAGCCTGCAAATGAGATCCAGGTCTTGACTGTATATTCCCTCTCTTTAAGCTTCACTCAAGTCCCCCTCAATCTCAGTTTGACTCCAGTGTGCAATTAAATTCTGTCCTAAGTGAGAACACTCCGGTGAACTGGGCTCAGAAACACAGTTTGCCCAAAGTGTGTTTTAGGAGCAGCAAACTGAAGAGAATGGCTGCTGTCAGGCATGCTGCCAAAGGCATCACCACCGAAAACAGTCCCCTAGGCAGCAGGGTGGGAAGCAGGTTGGTCCCAAATGGAGCTGGGAAATTTTCTCCTTCCGCACATGTGCTTCTTGGGTTTTTACCCTTTCTTTTTTACCTCCTCCTCTTCCTTCCCCCTTCATGATCAAGGGAGAAGGAAGAAGCAGAAGTCATCAACTGTATTTTGGCGCCAGAAGCATTAACAGCAGTGCTCAGTGGTAGCAAGAGTGCTCTGTGGGGCACATCTGGGGGCTCCAGGAAATCTGGAGCAGAGCCAGCCCTAAAGGAGGCACATCTCTCTCCTGTTTTCAAGAGCACCAAGACAGGCACACCAAGGACACAAGCATATTTTGTATGAAAGTCTTGCATAGGATGGTAAGGCAGCCCAAGCAAGGAGATTTGACTCATAAGAACACACCTACGTGCCCATCTCTCGTGGCTGTATGCACAGTCTTCATACCAGGCTGTAAACAGGTACCCTAAAGCCAAAATGACGCTTCATTAGAGTGCCCCATACAGCAGAAGCATGGCACAGAAACCATTTGCAATGCATTTGTCGTTCCCTGCACCATAGTGCCACTCTGGGCTGAGCCCAGGTTCTTACTGGGGCAGAAATGTGTTGACTGAAAAGCCTATAAAGTGAAGTACTCAACAGCCATGGGCCTGCACCCTTCCCCAGAGCACAGCAAGTGGCACGCAGGGAAAAGGGAGGAGATTCTTCTAAACAAGTCTAAAAACTACCCTTAACAGCCAAAAGACGTGTTAACATTGGCACCAAAAAGAAGCAAGGACGAGTCCGCCAGTTAAGGAAAAAAGACATGTAACTGCAGTGGAATTTCTAGGAATAGCTTCATTTCTCGTCTCCCTCAAGAATTCATGTGAAGAGGTGGAAATACAGAGGATGAAGCTTGGCACACATGGATGTCCCAAGGATGTACTGAGGGATGTGCCAGGGCAATTTCTTCAGGCACAGCTCCCTGCAGATGGTTGTTGAGTACATCCATATTAGTCCAAGGGTGTCTGCACACCATCTGAAGTCAAGGAGATGGAGCAGAGTTGCACAAGCAGAGGCTGTACAGAGAGCCCCCAAGGCTTCCCCCTTCCCCATCACACCCCTTCTTCCCACCTCGATCAGCACGGGCAGTCCCACATGTAACACATAGGGTCAGCTCTGACCATCAGCACTGTAGAGTTCACATTGACTGGGCTTTGCTGCGTTTGATTCACAAGAAATTATCTGCCTTAAGCACTCTTCCACCACATCCTACAGTGACAGCTACTTACTTCAGGCTGCTGCTGGCTCATCCTCTTAGCAGGTCCCTTTGCTTAACTTTTTTCACCCTGTTGGTCACCATTAGCTTCCTCCTAAACCCCAAAAGCTCCTGCCGTCAGTCTCCACCATCTAGGACCACTCATCTACTGGCATCCCATAGGACGCCCCAAGACCTACAATTTTTGGAAGAACAGATCCAAAAACCTGTGCAAAAGGTGCACATCTGAATCCAAATTGCACCTGCTTCTAAACTAGCCAAGCTGAGTCTCCAAGGACATTATCACAAAGTAGCATATGTCATCACGGACTGGAAGACTTCCAGACTGTGGCTATTTAGGTACTGGACTCACCACACTTTGGTCCCTCCCATCCAAGCCAGTACAGCCTGTAGCAGCATGGGGACACATGCGTTTGGGTGACTCAACCTCCTCCATTCCCAAATCTAAAAGGAAACCTTGGAACAGCCCAATGCTCCATTTCAGCTCAGTTCTTCTGGAGGCAACAAGCATAGGCACAAGTGTGAAAGCGAACACATGAGGAAGATGGGAGTTGAAGAGGGAGTTGAAGATGGGATTCAAGTCATACATGAATGCGCTTGTGGTTTCTGTGCATTTGACTCACAATGGTTAAAGCGTCACCAAACACATCCCAGCAGCGTTTAACAAACCGAGAGCCACTCCTGGTTACTAGATACAGTAATTTTCTACACAGATACTGTGATTTGTCCTTCAGAAAACTTCACAGCCTTGTCATGAATCTCCATGATTTACAGTACCTGCTGCTAGCTGGAGCTCACAGATGGAGCGCCAGTACTCCAGACTGACAATACGCAGCCAGCAACGCTGAGCAGGGATGTGTCACCTCTATAAAGGTTGAAAATAGGACAAAAATATCAGAGAACATAATAAACTTCTGGTGGAAGCTATTTAAGTCCTCTAATCTGAATATTCAGGCTTAATTTGGTATTTTACATGGGGCCAATTAGACACCCACAAAATGACACGGGACTGGTTTGCCACTGATGAGTTTTCTGGGTTTGTATTTCTTCTATCAGCACACTTAGTCACTTGTTATTTCATGGTCAGCTTACAGATATCTTTCCAGGGAGGTAGCAAGGAAGGGAACATGTTATCTTAAAAATATGTTAACTTAAATGCCATCAAGAGACCATTCTTTCCCACTTACGTATGCAAGTTTGTTTAACTAGATTGCCTGCCATTTTCAAACACCAGAATTCCAAGTTATCTACCAAATTAAACAGTTACCTTTGTACACCAGGGGAAAGCTGCACTGAGGGAGGAAAAGGAGGAAAACACGTGCACACGCATGCACACTTTTCTGGCTTTTAGAAATAAGGAATAACTTTTTTTGTTGTATCAGCATCAGATCATCTAGAATAATAATAAAAAAAAAAAGATAATTGTGGGATTAACCAGCTAGATTTAGCTGTTCCAGCAAGGGCATAGGGTGCTCAGAAGGGAACATGCAACTGGCTATCAGTGGAAGTCTCTGCCACATCAGTACTGCAAGCCAGCGCTTCTCCGTTTGTGGCACAGCCTGAAAGGGACTGCATGCCTGTCTGTCACGAGTAGATCACTTAAGAAGTGATGAGAAACATTTCTAAAGGAATGATGAGAAGTGTCAAAACATTTTAAGTGTTAAAAGCAACAAAAGATTTGATTTAGAATTTTATTCCTCTATCCAGCCAGAACTATTATCATCAAGGATGCCTGAATCTTCTCAAAATTTTTTTGTCTTTTTTTTTCTTTTACTTCTTTCTCCCTCTACTAAATTTAAAAAATATTCTTATAATTTCCAAACCAATGACAGAGAAGTGAGGATCAAGGAATCAAGGAAATGGAACCCTCCTAGCAGCCAATGCAACTTCTAGCGGACTTGCTGACACACATTAGAAGACAGAGAAACTAGTGACATTAAGAAGTGATAGAAAGTTTTCAGCAGCCTCTCACAGGTGCCATAGACTCAAGGAGAAGGGCACAGAAGATGATCCATGCATGTCATGCACGTGCTCACTTTACACACTGAAAAATCACAGAAGAGGCTAGAACAACTTCCAGTCCCACCTCATCAGCAGGACCCCAGCAACAGCTTAGTTTTAGCACTAATAACCGGAACTCTGCAGGGTGGCATCCTCACCCAAGGTGGTTTAGGCCATGCAGGGGACATCAGTCCTGTTCAGCACAACTCTGTGCCTGAAGGGCCTTGCTCTGTGGGAGGGGAACTGCAGGGCTTGGTCTCCATCACTGCATGAATGTGAGAGTGCACTGGCACAGCCATGGCAACCACTCAGCAATTCCAGGTTGAAAGAACTGAAAAGCATAGCAAATAGTCAGGATGAACAGACCTTTATTTTATCCTTATCAGAACATACCTAATAAGCAAAACTACAATGACTACACTAATACCAGCCTTCGCAGCAGCTGGCCTCCAGCTTTCTTTCAAATGCTACCTTCACAAAAGTCACAACTTTTCCAAGATGAGAAAGTAAACAAGCCAAGTGTGGCCTCTGACAATCCTGGTGCTGACTTGGGAGCACATTGCTAAGCTCTCACTGAGGGAGAAAGTAGTGCTTGTGCCAGATGTGGCTCCTGGGGCACTCCAGTCCCACGGAAGTTTGGAGAAGCAGCAAACATTAATCACAATCTTATGGGTTGAGGAGAAGATTCAGGTCATGAAAGGGGTCTCAGCTGGAGACAGGTCTTAGAAGAGCTCTGCATCCTCCAAAAAACTTAAAGGAACTGTTTTTCCCTAGGAAGGAGGCAGATTTTTAGTGACCTATTTCCAAAAAGGTAAGAACCAAAAGGAAGTTGTATTACAGTTTTCTGTTCTCCTTACATCTTTTACTTCTCTTTTCCTCTCACACACTGGGAACTCCCTTATAATTAACTTAAGAAATAAAAAAAAACTAACAACATAAACCACCACATACAGAAATAAAGTAAAGGGCAGCCTTGGAGCTAGTATCACATGCTTCCAAAACAGGCAGAAGCTTTTTTCAGGAGACTAACAGATCAGTCGAACATGGGGCTACTCATTTTTGTAACTCCCATCAGGACCCTTCTTGCCCTGACAAGCCTTCATTGTGCTCTCTGCGGGCAGCAGCCAGTGCAGACCTCCAACATTTGATGAACCCAAAAGGATTGGTGGCTGGAGGGGAAAGGGGACAAGAAGGATGACCCTCCTAAATAACTTTTCCTAAGTGACTCATCCTTTCACTGACAGCATTAACGTCTCTGCTACTGCCAGCTGGGCAGCTGCTCCAGCCCTCGGAACAGTGAGGGAATGTTTTGTTCCAGAGATGGGAAAAGGGGGGCGCAGGGGGAACAACCCTTCTGTGTGCATGTGAGCGTGCATGTGTAATTGCCGTATGATTTCAGCTATTTTGACCTAATAAGAGTTATTGCGTTAGTCACCAGCCCTGGTACAAACAGATGGGTTTGCAAGAATTTAAAAGAGAAGGGGAAGGAAAGAAAAGAGATGAGAGATGCCACAGTTTCCAGGGCAAAAGGGCATCCTGGCCATGGGAGTTGGGGAGGTCCCACACAGTAGAGCCCCACTGAGAGCAGCTGGCCCACAGCATCTGGTGGCTTCCCACCTCTCTGCAATAAAGTGCCAGGAGAACCCATCCTTCATCCAAACAACTGGACTCAATGGTCCACTTATGCTGAAAAAGTTTCTCATGAAAAAGAAAAAGCACAGCTGACATTATACAATGGTTTCTTTAAAACCCTCCATATTTTTGTCACATTGTAGGATCAGCTTTCAGGTCTTCATCATAAAGATGCAGTACAAGTCAGTAAGGCTTGCTTGGGACACAGATTGCCTGGTTTTGCTCAGGGAGCATACTTGCTGTCTGGCTAAAGAAAAAGGCATGGCAAGGCAAAAATCAGCCTTCCTACCCTCTGAAGCATCTAGATTAACCAAACACAAGCCTCAGTTCCACAGGTTTGAGCCCACCAACATTAGGAAAGCAGATTCAGTGCATCTGGAGCACTGTTCCCACAGCCAATATTTACTTTTCCAAACTAGAGCAGGAAGGCTTTGCCATCATTCATGGAAACATGGGCAGTTCTCGACTAAAAATACTTTTTAGCCTTCCCCCTTTCCTCCTCCTTACAGCATTTCCTATTTTCTTTCCAAAAGCTTTGCATAGGCCTCTGCTGACTCTCCTGCCAAGAGACACTGGACACACACACACATCTTTCCTGCCTGGCTCAAGCAACATTCCCCCCATCCATGTAAAAATTCTTCACCCAGGAGCTCTGTCCAAGTCCACAGGAAACTCCAATTGGCTTCTACCTTGGAGTATCAATTCTAAAAACTCTCCTCTGAAGCCTCTAACTTCCCCACCCTATTCCTCTATATCTGGCCTTTGCCTCAGCACCTTTCATTAAACCAGTGCAATCAATGCAACATTCCAGGTACCTGCACCAGGGCATTCACCAAAACACAGGTACAGCCATTTCTGCACAGGGTTGAAGGTGGGACATGACAGCATGAAAGGGGGCTCAGTTCTGAGCACAAGAAGCACATGGACCAGAACATCTACTCTTTGTGGGACACCCCCTCCCAGAAAGATGGGAGCTGGGAACACTGACACCAGGCCTGAATGTCGACCCTGAGCCCCAGTGTACAGGGAATGGGAGGGGGAAGCTTCTTGCACTAAATTACAGGTCTGAACGTCAGTGACAGCAACCTCAGTTGATGAAAACTTGTAAGAACCTGCCCAAGCACATACATTTTCATTTTGAAATAAAGAGAACAAATTTGGGAGCACAAAGGTTTTAAATTGTTGATTGGAAGATTTGCATGTAGACAGAGTATTGTTTTCTTCTCCTGGCTCACTGGGTAGCAAAACAGAAAAATTATGTGTAATTAAATGGAAACAGTATCAATTAGCTGTGATTCTCCAAGCCGTGGAACGAGTAAACCAATGAGGAAAGACTGTTCTTGTCCTCTGGCAGCCTCTTCATGTCAAGATTATTCTGAAGATATCTTAAATCCACTTAAGCATGAACTATGCAAACAAATTTTAAAATAAATCAGTGCAGGTGGAGGGTTATTTACTAGCCAGCATAATACTCAATCAAACATATCCTGAGGAATTATCTTGATTGCCAGTACTTGAGCTCATTTCATTAACATTACATCTTTGTCCTCCTTGAGTTATGCCCCTGAAGTTTAAAGACTGATCTAGATAGGGACAGGCTTATCTTTTACCACTATAGAAAGCGGCCTTTGGGTCAACACTTTTAGATACTCCTATAAAAAGGACAAACACAAGGACAGCAGAAGTCAACAAGCTACTGCATCCAGTCACACACAAAATCGTGAGCTTTAAAACAGTCAGGCAGACTCCACAAAGATGTTGCCCATAAGTCCCATTGCACAATTCTGAATGAAGTAGTGTTTTATTATAGACTTATTTTCCCCTCTGAGATACTGTTAAGTCAGAAATTGCATCACTTAAATCTACTAAGTAACTATAAGAAGGAGCTTGCTTGTCATAATTTAAGAGTAGTATACTGAGTGCACAGATCTGCAACGATTGATACGCCTGGTTTATATTAGTGTTTCACACAAGAACAGAGTTGGACCTGAATTTGACGCAGACATATTCTTCCAATAGTTCTCATCCATGAGAATAATTGCTGACACATGAAGGAGATAATTTAACGCTTTGTGGTGCAAATCCTACATCTCGACTCAGACTTCTACAAGACGGACATTCACCAAAACACCATCAGCACATTGTTCTTCCATCTTTTTTCATGCATGTTTTTAGGTTCAGCACCCAAGGGGCAGAAGTACATGCAGAACACATTTGCCAAAAAAAAAGGAAAAAAAGAAATCACAACTTGACTGAATCACCATTTGGAGCCATTTCACAGTACCATGACTTCTCTGAAATAACACCAACTTCTTCCTATCACAAGGATGATTTTTTTCGGTTTGCTGGTCTTGAGAGCTTGATATTAACACACCCCAACTAAAGTTTTTTCTTCTGAGGAAACAAATGGCAACTTGTGTTCTCTAAAACCTCAAGACTAGTCTGCTGCTGCCTACCTGGGGATTTTTTGGGGGTATCAGGAGTGCACCTTGGAGCCAAAAGGAAGAGAAACTGTGCGTGGCCGGGAGGAACCTCTTCTCCCCGCCAAGATTAGCCCAAAAGCATGTGTCCTGCCCATTCTCCACCACAGTGTGACCCTGTTGGCCTTCCTCCAGCCAGGGAACGTGCCACCTCCACAAAACCTGCCAGCACCCTTTCAAACTATTTGTCAAGTAGTTATTGGTGAATAACATTCTTTTAGTGCTGACACATTTTATAAGTTGGCTGAAGATAATTAACAAATAGGGAAAAAAATACAATTGTGTAGTAGAATAATTTATTGCTAATTATTCTCTCAGGTCTAAGAGAGCTGCTGACCTTCTCAATGCATTTCTTTTAGTTAAAGGAGTACAAACAGATGCTGACCTTCATCAAAATAGCACCGATAGATTTCCTGAGGAAACACAAATGAGAGTGTAAAGACATGACCAAACATATCCCAGCCAGTTGCACATTAGTCATGAAGAGCATTTTCCAAAGTGCTTACTTGGTTCTAATGCTTTGTGTTTTGCAAGGGGTTAAAGGGCACATCACACCTCTGACAACTCAAGTACAATGGTCTTGGAGTTGAGCAGTTGAAAACCCAAGGACATAGAACAAGTGGATATTTCAGATCATTTCAGACATTGTTTTGAACTTTTTTTTTTTTGTCAAGACAGCTTCTGGACCATTGTTACTCATCATTTGCATCAAGTTTTAAGCTGGGGACAGCAAGAACTGCGAGTTTGAAATGTGACACCACACATCACAATTTAATGAGGCCTCTAGGGCTATGTGCAACACAGCCTCATTCCCCCTGCACATACAAACACACTCAGATGGTGAATCAGAACCGAGAGCATCTTGCAAAGCACCCCAGGGCTTTATTTAAAGGAAAAAAACCCTGTGATTTGTCAAAGACACTACGGCTCCCTGGAAAGAATGATGTAGTCTTTCTGAGTATTTGTGCTCGTGGAGACTTAGAGATCCTTGTCAAGAGTGGAAAATGGAATCGTTCTGGTTTTTAATCCTGAGCAGCAAGTCATTTTAGCAGCAAGGTTTCTACAAAATCGTTTTTCTTGACCTGAAAGGGTACACACATACAGACTCCAACAGATGTGAAAAGCAGTTAAATCAGTATAGATGCTCCATTCAAGGCCCTCCTGAACGGAGATGCCAGTGCTACATAAAGACAAGTATTCATAGCATCCTCTTAGAGCAATTTCAGCCATCCAGCCTGGACATTATTCACAGCAGCTAAACTCAGAAACACAAGTTTCCTCTGCAGTCCCTGGAGCGAGGAGAGACCAAGCACAACTGTGACTACCCACACTAGACTAGAGTGGGATGGGCTGGGTGAGGGCCACTGCTCCCTGTCAAGAACTTTTTGAGATACAAGTTAGTGACCTGTTTGCAACAGACCTCACACAAGAAAACCAGTTTAAACCAGCTAACAGGCTAATATCAGACGCTTTAGGCAACTTCGAAATAAAATGACCAAAACATCGTATACCCTTTTCCCTGGCTGCTGGGGTAAAGAAAGAATCAGAATTACAATAATAAACTTTTGCTTTAAAGATAAACTGACAAAAACTGCTCAGTACAAATCGATTCCAGTTTCCTTCTATGGCTCTTCAAATATGTATTTCACCTACTTACGCGTGCACTCTCAAACGTAAAAAGTTGAAAAGACTAACTCTGGTCTAGCACAGAAGTCATTAATTACAGAAGGGAGTCTAAGATCCATCTTTCAATTTTCACAACCCCTTCTCTCTGTAGGGTCTGCAGCTATGATACATACATAATCTACAGGAGATCCTGTAGGTTTTTTCCAAGTACAAGCAAACTACCAGCAGTACTTGCTGCCCCTCGTTCTGAAAGGTAGTACCAAACACTACATCTTACACATGGAATCATAGACCGTTAAGGGCTGGAAAGGGACCTTAAGGATCATCTAGTCCCAACCCTGCTACCATGGACAGGGACACCTCCCACTAGGCCAGGTTGGGCAAGGCCTCATCCAACCTGGTCTTGGACATTGCCAGGGATGGGCCATCCACAAACTCTCTGGGCAACCTGTTCCAGTGTCTCACCACTCTCACAGTAAAGAATTTCTTCCTAATATCTATCCTTAATTTCCCCTCCTTGTGTTCATGAATAATCTGACACTTAGAAATTAAGGCCTTCCACATTGGATTCATATATCCCATATGACACTGTCTAAAGTGTCAACAGTGGTCTAATAGACCACTTTTTCCTACCTGTGCCAGGGTGTTGCACATTGCCCACAAAGCCCAGGTTTTAAACTTTTGAAAGGTTGATTCAAGAGCCTAAACCACTGCCTGAGTATCAGGAAGAGTTGGAAGGGCTGGTGACACTCAGACCCCACAGCTCTGTGATGGGTGGAAATTCAATTGTTGAGACACATCTGGAAAAGGCAATTCAACATTCTGATGTCTAGAAAAGGCAATCCGTGTCCTATTTTTCAAAGGAAAGCAAACAAAGCCTTAAGGTCTTCATCATTTGAACCCACACATCATTCTGGCTTTGGGCATTATGTAACCAGCCCCAACCATTCAGGTTTAGATCCCCTATCCAGAGCTCTGCTGACCATGATATTTCACAGAAAAATAAGAGCTAAACAAACAGGAGAACAAGTCCCCCAAGCAGGGAAAAACCCTTACTAGCAAGCAAGAATGAAGTTTAACATCGATTGTGCAGGCTGGAATCCAACAGGAATCACAGCACTCTACCCCATGAAAAGAAACCCTTCTTTCCTGAATATCCACAAAGACAGCCATGAATGACGGGATCCTTGTACCAAGAAGTGGTTGCTGAGTCCACAATCTTATTGCTAAAAATAGCAATCTTATTGCTAAAAATAAACACCAAACAAAAAAAAATTGTTTTAATCTTTTTTTTTTCCTTTTAAAGATGCAAGTGAAGCTCTCCTCTGCTGATCTGCTCCTCTATTTGCACTACTCAAATACCTACAACACCATCTCTCTTACCAAGATTAAACTCAGGGAACTGGCAGGGACTAGACAGCAGCTCTTGCACAGAAAAATTGTTCTGGAAAAGGTGTCTGTGTCTTCCAAATATAGGTACTTATATGAAATGATCAAGTTATCCCTCAGTCTGTTTCTGATTCACTGAAATGCACGAACCTCTTTAGATTCACTTCATAAACACATTTTTTAACACCCTCACCATTTTGCTGACCTTCCCTCAGATTTTCTTTGCACCTCAGCACTGATTCTACTAAGAGTTCAGAGATGGACTACAATCCTTTCAACATGAACTTGATAGTTATAGGTAGAAAACAAAAATAAAATTTAAAAAAAGGAATATCAGGAAGACAGGAAGTCAATTTCTCTGAAGGCATAGCATTTATTATGACTATTTGCCAGTTTTGACAACAAAGTCCCTTTCACAGCGTAGGCACAAGTTACCATCCACCGTTCTCAGAACATTAGCCAGCAAATGTCTGGATTAGCACATCTCGCTGGAACAGAAGGCACTGCAGAATGAATTGCAAAGAGCCCAGAACACCTGAGCATCACAAGTGAGCACAGCACACTGTACTTTGAACACCAGCCAGTGACACTACATTGAGCTGAAGCACGGGAGGAACCACCTTCTTACTTGAAAGTACCAAAACAAAAACCTGACTTGTAACTCAGCAAGTAAAACACTGACTCCTAAGTTGAAGATAGGACAGAAAAACATACAGAAAACAGTGTCACCTACTGAGAAAAAAAACTTAGAAATAGTTCTTCAGAAACTTGCATCTTCCTTTACTCATTCATACTTTTAGCAAAAGTATGAATGAGTAAGGTACTCTTTCACCATTTCACAGACTTAAGAGAAAAAAATCAGTAAATCCTTTAAAAACAAGCACTTACCTAGGACTTTTTCCCAAAGCTGGTCTGCTTCCCTCAGGCACCACACAGAAAGCCACCCTACTTTCTGCAGCTTGTAGCAATGAAGCTCCTTTACAAATACCTGTCTTGCTCTCTGTAGACTTTTGTGATCCTAAAATAGTTTTCAAATGGAAATAGCTGCAGGAATGAGGGAGTGTCAGAACTAACATTCCTTCACCCTCTTTTCTCTTTACTTTCATCTTTGCACTAGGAGATGCAAGTACTTGCAATGCTTTGTCTTTTGAGACTACTCACTTTTCTTTTACTTTAAAATTACACTTCCCTTTGTTACCTTTAACGTTCTGTTTGCATGTTCCTTACTGTTTGCAGAGCCAGCTTAAGAGGCCTTGGAAGGCAAGGCTAAATCCCATTTTTGCCTCCATGTAAATGCTGTTATCCCTGGGGAAACCAAATTCAACTTCTCCAGTAACAGCAGAGAGAACATAGGAGGACGGGATTTGGAGAAAGCTGGGTCTGATCAAGCCTTGGTAATTAGCGAGGCTTGGGACTGAAGATAAGGAATAAGGTCTGTGGTGGGAGATGCAGGTGGGAAGCTGAGAGTAGATGAAGGTTTTGGGGCTGGAATGAAACCCGGGGGCTGCAAGGGTCAGGCTGACCATGGCCTTTCCAGAAAGGTCTTTTTCTGTCCCTCCACCTTTCCATTTCTCTAGTCTCTGTGACTATTTTCCTTGTTTCCGTTCCTTTTCCTCCTGTTCCCCTCCCTGAGAAAAAGCAGAAGCTCAAGGGGTATTTTGAAGTACTGGATACTAGCATTTGTACTTCTTGCTGTCAACTCCTTCACATGCTCCCACCTCCTCATGGCAGTGGTCAAGTGCAAGGCAGGGATGGGATTCCCATCTGACAGGGGCAAGGCAGGCAGGCACTTCTTGTGGACTGCAAAGACCACACACACAGTTTGGGTACTGCACCTGTGATGGTGAAAGCTGTGCTGAGCCAGAAAGAAAGGAGGGCAGATACAGCCAGATATGTCAGGACTACTGGGGAATCAGCCACGCCTCAGTGATGCTGGATTCTGCTCTCTATTTAGGGCACCAGCTTCCTGCTCCTCCAAGAGTCAGAGATGCTTTGAAGTAAAATCAGCTTTTCCGGGGACTGATCAAAATAGAAATCCAAGCTGCCTAAATCTGCAATGGAAATTTCAATCAACACTAAGTTTTTAAATAAAATTTGGACTCTATTCTGGTTCAAAATGAATTGAATAAAGAAATCAGATACACAAATAAGGCTTTTGGTCAGCTTTTGCTTTACATTCACTCTAATTAAACTTCCTGTAAAATGAGCATTAACTCTAGGAGATCCCATGTCCTCACTTGCGATGAGACACTGCCAAAGATGCCAGCAGTCAGCCTAAAGAAAATAAAGAATTACTTAGAAATTTTGTACAGGTGGAGACCCCATCCTCCAGCTCTGACAGCTCCCAGTCAGCAAAAGTCAGCCTCCCAAAGAGTTAATGTTCAATGGGCCAATAAAGAGTGATTGATTCATCGATAACACACTGCTGCCTTGGGGAGAGGGAAGAAACCATCTCCAGAGACAAGCGAGGCAATTGTTTGCTGTCCCTGGTGCCCGCAGAGTGCCCCGCGGTAACCCCTGTGCTCTGGAATACTCACGTTGGTTATTTCGAAGCGGGGTGCAGAGCTGTGCTTTCCCATGGCTGCCACTAATGACTTGCAGCTGTTGCTAATCCGTGCCTCTGATTTCCTTTGATTGCTGTGTGTATGGATGCCTGTGGTAAACAGGCATCTGCCAGGTGCCAGCACAATCGGGGGGGAAAATATAAAAAGTTCCCTGTTTCAAATTCAATGTGACATTGTGCTTGTCGAGAGGCAGCCGTTTAACTATTTAAGGGGAACAGTTTCCTGGGCTCTTCACTGGCCTCCTGGCTATGTAGGAGATTCTCATGCATTTTGGTGACAGCAATCTCCCAGCCCCAGCTGTAGGAAATAGCCATGGGGAGAAGCTGGTGTCTACAAGAACTGTCCCAGCCGTATAACACAGCCCATGACATGTGAGTTTGGCTCTGCTATCCCAGAAAGCAGGGGCTCTCTGGCTCCATTCATTCCTCCCTCCTCAGCCACAGCATCCCAGAGCTTTAGAAGGACATTTGTTCCCATGTGAACACTGAGGCTGGCCTCAGCCTGCTGCCCCTTCCTCCTCGACATTCTCTGCTCCTGCTTCATATTACGTGGAAAGGCAGTGAAGCACCTCAGCTCACAGTTCCAGGCTAAAAAGAGTGGAGGGGAGGCTTCCCACAGCCCATTAGGGAAATATATGTCTTGCTGGAAGCCAAGGCTAATATTAAATTTTCCAGAAGGAAGCACAAGGGTCTCACAATAAGAAATGTCCCTGAAAGTGTTTCCCCAGCAGGGTGCTGTAGCCTGTTTCAAGCACTAATGTTTTGCCTCAGCCCCACAGCCGCTCCAAGCAATTTCTCTGGGCATTTCTGATTCCCCTCCTGTCACAGCAGCCAGCTGAAGATGCCACACAGCTGCTCCTCGCCTCCATCCATCATCCTTCCTCCTGGTAGCAGGTAATTATTCCCAGCTGTTCATTACCCAAGACCATAACACCTGACCCATATTGTTTGCCTTTCATTTGCACCTCAGGTACAGAAAAGAAATACATAAAGGAAAGCTTCAGAGAGGAACTGGTTATATGCCAGTGCTAGAGAAAGGGGTATCCTGCTCTCTCAAAAGCTGCTTTTGTGGTTCATTTCCTTGGGTTGCTCTTCGCTTGAGCACCAGGTCACATTTAAGGGGCAGCAGTGAGTCGAAGGCGCAAGTCTCCTGGAGCATTCATAGGTGTCCTCAGCATTGGCTCATTTTGGTTTCCCTGCCTGCTCATCCTGCTTCCCTGCATGCTGTGAGCGGTCCTCAGGCTCAGGAGGGTGGGAAACCTGTAGAGAACAGCAAAGGATGCAATCCCATTCCTCTCAACAGTGCTGGAGAAAAGTCACAGATATTGAAATTTACTGGAGTTTCTTTAAGACTTGTTCTACTCCCTGTTAGAAAGAATGGAGAGCTCAGCTTAGGAGAGGTCGGTGATGTTGTGCCTGAAAAGCCAGAGGGTACATGACTGCAAGAATTATATTCTCTGAAGGAGAGTCATAGCTGTATGCTGACATCTCAGACCTCCTTCCCACTCAAAAAAGGAAGGCTGAAAAATTAACCATGTATCCAAATGTGCACACACAATTTCTGTAGCCTGTTCACCTTAGCTACCAAACAACTAAGAATTATTTGACACATATCACTATCCAAGCTGATACTATCATTTCTGTTTTGTGCAAGGTGCTAATTCTAGCTCCCTACAAATGACTGAAATGGAAAGCTGAGCATCCTACCCTCCTAAAACAAGGCAAATAAGGTGCCTTAGAAATCAAAGGTCTCTCAGTTAAAAAATGATAGGGCTGAGCTTGGTTTCAGAGAGCCAGGACGACGGAGTTGGAGAGAAGCTGATCCAGGTGGAGAAGGAGAAAGGCCCTTCATTGGTGTGCCACAGTGCACAGCCCATGGGAAAGGTGGAGAATGGGGTTTTTGAGCTAGGGAGAAAGTGACAGGAAAGGGGGATTCTGGATAAAGAGGCAACCTTCTAGTGTTTGGCTGCTAATGAGTTCAGGGTAACACAACCTTGTACATGGGAGGTACCCTCTGACTTCACAGACATCTGAGTTATCTATCAGCGTTTTCTCCTCCATGGAATAACTTTAACTTTTGGCTTTGGTCATTATGTCATATTTAACTGATGTAGAAAAAGCAGACCAATTTTGGTCATTGAACAAGAGAAAGCAAAAAAGTCCTCTAGTAAATATAATGCACATCCAGAAAGTTTTATTTAGCTTAAAGAGTGAGTGATTTTAGGCTTGGGGCTACACTGACCCTCAAGATTTCTGCCAAGGAAGACTTCATGCACTGCCCCTTTTAATCAACACTGACACTCCAGACTTCCTCTGGGCTGTAAAGCAAAGCTCTCCAGACTCCCAGCTTGGGGAGGAAAAAGATGGACATTGGCAAAGAGCAGCAGGGTGAAGGTCCCAGCACCTCCCGATTAGCACGTCAGCTCCCTTCAGAAAGTCACATATCCTTGTTCAGATGTGGCTGGGGACTCAAGGGGACAGGAAAGTTTTACGTTTCACCAATGAGACTCCCAGAGGTTTTGCCAAGTACTTACCAAGTTATTTAGAAGGAAAACAAGAACTCGTCTGGGCTTCTTCTTTGTTTCAGTCCTGCTCTGGGTTCAGGCACCTGAGCTGGCAGCTGCATCTCTTTCTAATGACATGAGAGAGAAGGGACATTCATGCTGTCATCCCTGCTGGCATATCCTGTTTCTGTAAGTTCACATCTTGTAACTAGCCTAAGCTAGTCAATGCTGTGTTTTTCAAGGAAAAGAAAACATCTGAACTTTGGCATCAAAACCCCTCTGGAAACTACAACATAACCAAGCCCTTCAGCTCAGCTTTCATTACAGCAAGATTTCCCAGGAGAAAGTGCCCAGAGCTCTGACAGCAAGGAGTTTTCTTAGGATTTACAGTGTCGCAGACCTGATTTCTGCAGCACTAAAACACACGGACACACCACCAATCCCACTCAAAAGCCATTCACAGAAACACATAACCTCTGCTGGGAGCACACATCTGTTATCAGCCTCCCCCCAAGCAAGGTGGGAGGGTGCCTAGGACCGGCTGGGTGCCAGTGGCAGTGAGCAGGCTCTCCCAGGCATCCCTTTCAATGTGGCAGCAGGCAGCACAAAGAACAGAGAGGGCCCAGGATCCAAGCCCAAGCATGGTGCCAGTGATGCCAAGGAGAGGTACCCTGCCCCAGGGAAGGCCTATAGGGTCACTTCCCACAAGGGAAAATTGAGGATCAGACCAGACACAGAGTCTGACCCTGCTTCCCTACATGGATTTGCAAGGTTACACTCTGTCCCCTGAGCATTATTTAGGCTCCAAGGTACACTGGCCTGCACCAGGTCCCAGTGCTGACAACAGCTCCTTTTACAACTCCAGGCTCCACAAAATATTTGAGTGGGGCAAGTGCCTCATAGTGGACAGATGCACTGCTCAGTTTGCCATTCTAATCTCTTCCCACCATACCTAGGAATGGTGATAAAAGAGAAGCTGGAAACTGTTATTGTATCAAAGCAGATCTGCCGTATCCAGATTTTGTGCTGTTCTATCGTATCCTCCTGTGCCGGCTCTCTATTTTTAAAATCTGAGGTACAAAAAATAAATTACTCTCGACCTGAGTGTGAAAAAGAGTTTTCTTTTATACTGGAATCTTAACTTTATCTGATAATGAGACCCAAGTAATTTCCTTGAGTTTCAGCTGCAGCAAGAAATGAAACAGTGAAATCTTTCTTCACTGATTAACAGTATTAGGCTTCCAGGGAACTGAAGCAATTCTCCAGTCTCAGGGAACATTAGAAATTTGCAGGTAATCCTAACCTCATCCGTGTCCTCTCTGACTCCCCAGTTTCTGTCTCACTCAGTATGTTAGATTGGCAGCAATGCAGCAGAACATAACTTCCCAAATCATTAAACTGATTTAAACCTCTCGGGAAGAAAAAGTTTATGGGATTTGTTTTGTTGTTTTCCAGGGTTTCAAATCCTTAAGGGACACATTTCAAGATTTCTCCATAACTAGGAAAGGAGGCCTACTTACTGTCCCTTGGTATTTCTTGCTGGGTCATCTCAGCTAAAGTACATGGAAACTCAAGGAGAGACTTTCTATTAATTTCAGTGGGCTCTTAAGCAGTGGGCTTATGTCAAAGAGCAAACACTGTTTTCATCCAGAAACAAACATATCTGCCTACAAACCTATGTCTGCGTTCAGGCTGTGCTGTGAATCCACATCTTAATCTTATAAATTACAATTTGATTATTAAATAGTTATAAATTATCCACATTTAAATTATATAAATTCCACATCTTCTCTTACAGGTTTTCTGATACGTCATCACACACTCCAAGCCTCAGCACTCATATTTCACGGTGATCACCAGCCAATCTCCAGTTTTCTTTTTGCAGCCAGGAGACCATGGGCAGTCACAGACAAAAGCAGTCACATTTTGGGAAGAAGTAAAAGTGTTGTAACGAGACCAATTAAGACAATAAACCATAGCTGTGTTACAGAAAAAATAATCTAGAGTCTTTTTAGAGAAGCTTTTTGGAAAATACCTAGCCATTTTAGTGCCAAATGGGGTATAAGCATCTGGTTTCCAAAGGACACTGAATAGCTGTTCACTGGCAATAAGACACCTCTGCTAGTTTCACAGGCTAGCCATTAAAAAAAAAAGAAACCAAAACCAAAAGGGCACCCCAACATTTATCAACCACTTGGGTGCAGCTCGTTCTTTTTCAGAGTTGAGACAATTATGTGAGATGATGAAGCTGCAGATAAAACTTCCAGAAGTTTTTTTTTTTTAATTTCCACATGCTGTATCCTCTGTGCTGATGCTTGCAGACCTGCTGCTCATGGTGCCTGCACAGTGTATGGTAACTGAGCGTGACATTAATGCTCAAGTCTGTGGCAACCACATGCCTGCCTACAACTGAAGTCAGTTGCACACACTCATGTGTAAGCCTACTATTTGGGTATTAATTGAATAAGCTTTCAGAAATAGTTTAAGCAAATTAGTTCCTGACACATTGCACATCTTGAGCTTTCCATTTGTGGCCTTTTCATTCATAAGCGATCATCCACAGAGTGAAAAGAAGCACACTTCACTCTAATTAGGGAGGAGCTAATTATCCTCCATCAATTAGATCCTACAACACTTATCTGTAAACAGTTGCTGGAAAGGTACATAACAGATTAGTGACTGAAGACCTAATTAATAAGGAATAATGAGCTCCTTCCTGCAGGAGATGGAGGAAATGTGCTCTCAATCCTTGAAAATGCCTAGTGATAAGAGCCATAAAACAGACCATAAACGTGGCAGGAGTCCTTTTCTACATAAGAGTTTTCTAATTTTTACATCCAATGTGCAGCCTGTGCCTTCCCGACTTTGCTGTGCAGCCATGCCACACCACTCTGCCTGCTGCCAACGGGGTTGTGCAAATAAAGTGAAGGAAATGTTGGATTTCCCAGCTCTTATGCCTCATCTTCTATTTGTACTTCTTTTCATTAAATTAAAGGTGTGTATTTTCCTCTGCCTATTTATAGAAAGGAGGCATTTGAATTTTTTTTTTCCTAATCAGCTTCACATGTGATTTTTTCCCATTACACCCCAGCAGTTTTATGCTGCTTTGTTGCAGTCACTGTCACTTGTGAGTCCCCATTTCTAACTATCACATAAGTCCCTTTGATTTCTAGGTCTTGGCTCCTGCTGCGGTTGGATGCTGCTCTCCTGCTCAGTTTCCTCTTTCTTTCACATCAGGATAGCTTACCATTCTGCTTTTGTTAGCAGCAGTTTCAGTAACTGACAGTTCATTTATCTTTAGGATTATCTTCCCAGAAGACACACATTTACCTGTTTCCCAGGCTTGTTGACGTCTGCTTTTTGAAGTTCACTACTCTTTTTCTGTTCCTTTCACTCCTTTCTTTCCCCAGAACAGTCATTCTGTTGTTTCATGGTTGCTTTCACTCAAATTTCTTTCTAATTCTGGTTTATCTCCATCCATTCCTCCCTTGCAGAGTCAAATTTTAAAATACACACTGCTCTGATATTTTCAATATTATGACATCTGAGCATGGACTAACAGGGAAGATTAATAGATATGCACGAAAGTGATGCTCTGGTTTTTACACACCAAGGTGTCTCACCAAGATGTTTCTCTTGCACTCCATCCAGTGGAAGAAACTCGTCAGGTTACAGTAAAACCAAACCCTGGATTCCCTTAAAAGTTCTTAACTCTAACAGTATTTGGTTTAAAAATATCAGGAAATATATATTCTGCAGATAAATAAAGGATATCAGTCAGTGAAAAATTCTATGAGTGTCCTATGAAAATTGTTCTAACCCACATCAAACAAAAGTCTAACTCTGAAGCTTTTGAAAGGGTAGGGAAATAAATTATTCCTGAGGAATCACTGAGTGAGGTTACATAGAAATAAAATGAAGGGGAAAAAATTTTAAAAAAAAGGAAACCACTCGAAAGATCTCAAAAAACCCAGAAAATGCCTTCTTAGTAGCTGCTGTCTCCTGTTAAAGAATCTCCACTAGTGATTATAAAAGTGCAGGTGAACAAATAGTTCTAAGATGGTCCCAGGCTGCTCCAGACTTTAGACCGAGAAGATTTTGTAAGGGATGAGATGCCAGGAAACCCAAGTATGATCTGGCTGGGAGGGAAGCAGCAGCGGAAGGACCAGGCTACTTAAGCCTGTTCCTCCAGCGTATACAGGCATTACACACTTCAGCATTGTTCCTAGAGTGTGTGTTAGCCTGCATAGCCAGGAACAAGCAGAACAGAGGGATGGACAGTGATTTAATGAACATGAAAGCCAGATGTATTCAAGCTTCAGAGTTTTGAGGAATGAACGTATGACAGAGCACAGATAGTTTTCTTGAAAACAGAAACAGTCTGAAAAGACCAATATTAGAAAGCTGCAGAGGAAATGAAAAGAAAATTTGCTGCTCCTATACATAGCAATTTGTTCCTTCTGCACAGGATGACGAGTAAGATCTCAGCTGGAATATGGTCTCCAGTTTTGGGCATCACATTGTGAGGAAGGTAAGGACTAATAGTAAAATATTTAGAGAGCCACAGGAACAACCAGGTTTCAAAGGGATTACTTTATGAGAAAAATTAGTTTGAACAATGCCAATTTATTCAGAGGAGAGAGAACTGAGAGAAGAAGTGGAAAGAGTTTAAGAATTAAAAGGGTTTTATTCAAGGAAATCTGTTTCACATACTGAAGACAAGAAACAGATGTCCTGCAGTAACACATTAGGGAGGGGGAAAATCAGGTAAAACGAGGAATGGGATTAGTCTGACTAAACACAGGTCTCTGCTGTAGGCATCTTGAGCTGAAGAAATCAGCATCAGTGAAGGCTGGGGTGAGACTCTTTTTGTCCTCGATTGATGACTGCAGTCAAATTCAGCTATGTGGAGCAGAGGGACTAAATGTCCAGTGAGCATCGTGGCAGCCAAGACTGCTGGGTCAGAACGCAGAGAACAAGGGAAGTCTGTTTTCATGGAGGCAGTTTCATTCCAGCCAGAGACCAGAACTGTGACAATGTCCACTGCAACAGATACAGAGCATCTGGAACTTCTCAGTCTCTCATTCAACTGGGCATCAGTTAAAAGTAAAACTTATATTCAAAATACTTTTAAATCAAGAAAGTGCCCATGTGTGAAGGCAGCATTTAACAAGCACCTTAGTAATAAATTAATATAAGTAAACTTAATTCACTGTGAATATTTATATATTTAATAATAATAATACACACAATACTTAGCTATAATATGGAAAAGTAAAATAAGGTTTCAGTGGAAATATGTTTTAGAGGGCTGTTACTAACTCAGCAAAACAGGGAGTCTTGGAATACAGACATTTTATCAACCAACTGCCTGCTTGGGTAGATCTTGCAGACATCGAATCAAACTCAAAGAAAGCCATTCTGAGTAGGGCACAGACAAACCTAAACAAACCAATACAACAAGCCTCTGGTGAATTTGAGCCAAATCCGTGTTGCAGATCAAATCCACAACACTCAGGGCTACCTCTGTGTTTTTCAGGTCCCACAAGGCACAGCTGAATGGCACCAAGGCTGAAAGAAGAACTTTCACTCTGCACCCGGACCTGGCACTTCCACTCACCCAGCCATCGTACCAAGACACCACTACAGACTCCCTCTGCCCCCATAGCTGCTGAAAAGCCAGGACCATGGACATTGGCACTCTGGCCACTTACAGCAGTGTCCCAGCTGCTTCTGCACACATACACGGCTTGAAGGAGGTTCAAGAAATGCGTGATCACGGACTCTGTGGGTTACCTAAGCAAATGCTAAATTCCAAAACGCTTTTAATCCACCCATGGTTAAAATCTGGGCTTGTCAAAAAATTTCCCTGGGCAAGGCCAGCTCCCTTTTCAATTATCCATCTCAGACATTGTCTGACAGAGTCCAGAAGTGCAGCTCCCTTGGGACAGAAAGCAGGAACTTGAGCTAACGCTGATGAGAGGAGTAGGACTGGTTAGGATTACCATGTCAGGAATTTGCCCCTTGTAACCTACCACACGAACTACTGGACAAACCTGATGGCAAACCACCATTACCTTCCCACCTCAAGGGCACTGGAAGAAAAGGCCAAAATCATTCTCATTTGTATGAAAGCAAGCATGCCTTCAGATCCAGAAAACCTCAGTGAAGAGGTTTTCATTAAACATTATTGTCCAGATAGAAGCACTGATTTTTTAAAACATCTGCAAGGCATCACAACCCAGTGAAGAGATGAAAGACAGTCTCTTGCCACCAAGTCAAACAGAAAAGGGAATCTGTGTGGATGCAGTGTTTGATACTCCAGCTGCTCGTCTCACCCCAGGAATGCTCCCGCTGGGAATGAATAGATCTCAATGTTAAAAACCAAGGTGATCAGGTCCGTTTTATTTCTGCACGTATCCACCACTAGAGGCCATTGCATATCTCCTCCTCTGGGGAAGGCTGCCCTCAGTTAAACCCCTGAGGCTGAACACAACAAAAAATTACATACTTTTAAATCAAACTCTCTGCTTGAGGAGTTTCAGCCCAAATGACTGATAAGAGATGACTGGCTGAAACTTTAAGCCTGTGATTTTTCCTGCCTTAGCATCCAGTTCTCAGCCTGGGGGCTTTAGGTTTGATATATAAACTTCAGCAATCTCACTTAAGTTTCTTGCCCAGCTTATATCTTCTGGCATCCTTTCAAGACAAAGCCGGGCCAATTTTTTTTAATCCATCTATTTAATTTAAACAATATCAGAGGATTATGGTTTACCCGTGTGCTTACACGTTTATCCAAACTCCAAAAGACATGCACAGTTTTCTGCCTGCCATACAAGTAAACCAAAGCACTTTCTCAGATGTTTTTCATTAGTTTTACAAGGAGTTTTGAGGTCCCAATTTTGGTCCTCTGATGCAGCTGGCTGTGAAGTTGATCTGAATGCTTGCCATGTGCACGGTTCCTACCATGAGGAAAGGCTGTGAATGGGACTTTGTACATAATATAATAATTCTCTTTTTACTCTGCCCCAAATGTTACTTCACTGGAGTCAGCTTCTGATTAGGTTCATTGAAGCCAGCTGGTCATTTTTGCGTCCTCAGATATATTGGGGGAAAGAGAGGATAGAGGACAAGAACTTGAGTGCGAGCTCTGCTAGATTCTGCTCCCCTATCTTTATTCTAGCAAAAGGTAAAAAATAACAGCTCTGGAAATGTAAGGCACCTGAATCCTTTGCAAGGAAGATATTGCAAGCATTAGGATTTGATAACACCAACATAAGAGTCTTATGAACTATCATCTAATAAGTTTGGGGTATATGCCATTTCTCTTGCTATGCCCTGAGCCCAATTACTTACAGCTTTGTTACACCATGACTTTGGGAAAGACACTGCATCTTGATTTGGCAACTTAAAATGATGGACATTTCACCATACGGCCCAGGAAAACTGTTCCAAGAGTAATAGTTCTAGTTACAAATTGGGTCTGGTTTCTAGTCTGGACATGCATCACGTGTATTGGATAATGTTCCATGAGAGTCTTTTCCACTCACAGATTGCCATTATCAAACCTGTTGGGTGCTACATGCCCAGGGTTTGGTATCTGTGGGCTAAATTGCTCCAGATGGTCTCACTGGCACAAGATGAAGTGCAAAATCCTTCCTGAGTAGTGACTCTCAGTTGTCAAGTGTGACCAATCACATCTCCACTGATGCAGAGGACACATCTATCCTGTAGCACCCAAAGTTCTACTCTGCTCCAGAATTAAAGCCCAGGTGTGCTGTGGCCAGACATTTCACCAAGCTGCCCTCCTGATGGGAGCAGCAAAGGATGGATGCAGTGGCCATCAGGAGCTGGCCGTGCTCAGCAGCAACTCTGCTGCCCCCACACTGCAGCCTCCTCAGCCATAAGCCCAAAAGCTTACAGGTACATCTCTCATGCTTCTTACTGGGGACAAACTGGGGCAAAACAGGGGCTCATCAAACCCAGATGGACCTTATTAGTTATGCAGTGCCACGGTACATGCCAGGGAAGGAAAAGTTCGGCCCATCTGCATGTGGCAGGCACAGAAATGGCATGTATCTCACCTTGTGAAAGTCACTGCTCTGTTTTTTGTGTGCCTTTTACCACCATAGTCTCATCTGCACTCCTCCAGGAGTTTTTTGACTTTACCTCTGTCCAATTTTGTACCTCCCCAGCGATCAAAAAGTATAGCAAACCTATCATGGCAAAGATAAGTTCACCTTCAGAGCAGGGAAATACTTCACTACCATCCCCTCATGGGCCTGTCTGACCCACCAGCAGCCCCAATTCACCTCTCACATCCCCACTTGAGTGCACTGTCAGCTCCCCTGGGTCACACACACATCACCTTCCTGTGTCCAAACAAACCTCCTGACTCCAATGAAGGGGACTGCCGTCTCTAATTCCCTTGTAACAGTCTTTAAAGCATTACAGATGGATAAACAGTCACCACATTTTTATGGCCATTACACATTTGTTGTCTTTTTAACAAGAGATCATTAACCTTGTTTTAAAAATACACAGGTTGGAGAGCAGTGGTTTCAGTATTATATTCCTGCTTGGCTACATGCACTGCCCTTGGTGCCAGCAGTTTGCATCTTATCAAGGATTTATGCTCTTCTGGGATGATGGCAAGGTTTTTTCTGCTGGCTGAAAGCAAGGGTCACTCCAAGTAATTACTACGGCTGCCCCCAAAGACACCAGCAGCAGCAACGATTTATCACTGTTGGCACCACGACTCCCTGAGATGCCAGGGAACATAGAGGACTGAAGGAATGGCAATGGGATACCTGCAGTATTTCTAGGCATCCCGCTTTCAGCAGCTAAAGACCTCATAGTGGGTCTCCCTGCAAGGTTTCAGGGTGGGAGGAAGGCAGAGAAAAAGGGGATATAAGGAAAAGTCATTGTGTAATTTGTTGTTTCCATCATAGCTCTTGCAAGATGCTGTTTGGAGGTAGGGGGAAGAAGCCAGCTAGGTGATAACAGGATGCAAAGGTGCTTCTTGTCAAGGGTATTTGGAGACACGGGAGAAAGGTTTGAGTACCCGTAACATACTATACTGGGATGAACAGGCCACAGCAGCAGCACGCACAAAGAAGCTCCAGGAAGCTTTCTAAAAATGTTTCCAAGGTAAAAATATTATCTTCGTCATGTTTTTATTTCAGAAGCAGTAAAAGGACTCACAAGTTTTATAGTGATATCTTGGCCTAACCAAAACTTATAGAAGCTTCTTTAATTTCTTTAGAAAATGCACAGATTTTCACCTGTAAGCTCAAGAAAGTCCAGTTTTAAAAGTTAAGATGAATTGCAATCCTATTATATTTCCATAACTGGGAGGGTCAAGATTTCTGTGATCCCAATAAGCCATTTTAAACAATCCATCAATGCCCCATTTCTCTGCTTTTTTAGGTCTGCCCTACACCTCTCCATAGGAAAAGAAAAATATTATGGGTCATGGTCTGTCATTATTAGGTGAGCCTGAAGCATTTGAAAGTACAAAAATAAATTTATTTCCCCCCTTTTTTTTATCGAGATCAATCCAGATTCATCAGCAAAGTTTGTATCGGGGGCTCCTTGTCATGTCAGGGGCATCACCAGGGCACTGTTATAAGGAATGAGCACAGCCAGGCAAAGCAAACCTGCTCCAACGTGGAGCCACGATGCTATGGAGGAAAAAAAAACAGCTTTATTTTTGTCTCAAATTGGAGAAAAAACCTTATCCAATAGCAAATACGTTTCATGAATAATAACCCACCAAAACCTGTCTTGGCATGCAGAGTTTCCTACGGTTGTTTTGCAGGAGATACAAAATCCAAAGATCACGGTATTTCAGGATATTTTTCCTGCCGTTTGTCTTTCCCAGCTCAGCGACTCCGCTCTCAGCCCGGCACTACAACCAGGCATTTTTCGACATTTTTAGGTACCCATGAACGTCACTAGATGGCAGCAAGAAACTGCACTTGGCAACCCGATGGGCATCTCCCACCTGCGTGCCCCCATCATCCCCTCTCCTGCGGGCAGGGACAGCTTCTGGGGTCTGGGAACTCGTTTTGCCCGGGGGTATTAATCCCTTTTACCAGGGACACCTGTCCCTCGGGATACAGCTTGCTGCCCATCGCAGTCCAGCAGCTTTACAAACCCAATAGCATCTTTAACACACACTATGATCACAGACATGGAGACAAAAACCGCACAAGTTTCACCATGCAGGTGAGCCTTACCATTCCGTGAAGCTGGAGGGATGTTCCAATTTCCAAATTCACTTTACGCTCTTTTTCTCACACCTGCCTCACATCACTTCTTGCTTTCCCAGCAGTGAGTGTTGTACATCCAGGTGGCAGATAAGGATCTGCTGGAAAAGCCCTCAACCAGCTGCATCTCCAGCCCATCCCAAATCGGGACCTCCAGCAGGAAATGCCTTCTCAGAGCATCTTTCCTCCACTGCCCCTGGCTTTTTTAGTGGATGCCTTCTTAAGTTTACAACAGCCCAGGTCACATGCACTTGGTGTCAGCAGAGTGCTCTGCACTGGGCTTTCTGAAAAACCTTCCTCCATTACCAGACATCTGTCCTTGGCCTTCCATTCCCCCCACCATCTCTGTCTGTTCCCCTCTGATGGAGTTGTTTTCTTCCAATGATAATTTGGAGCAGCTTTTCCAGGGTGTTCCCACACACTCACTTCTCCTTCAGTTCTAAGGCCTCTATTTCTTTCATCAGCCTCTCTTCTGATTTATTTTCTGTTAGAGCCAACTTTTTCTATAACTGTACTGATCTGCATGACAGAATTGCCTCTGGCTGCCCCAGCTCATCCCTCTGTCCTGACATACCTACAGAGATGCCCTCTCACCTGTCTGATGGGGTGGAAGGTCAGAGGAGAGAGCATAACTGGAATAACCCATTGGATTTGCTTAATTCTCTTTTCAGTATTCACTTAGAGGCAATGGACAACTTTGGTCACCCACCTGACCATGCATTGTGCATTTCTTCACACCATATCCCATGAGAGCTCCTCTTGGGGGCAGGAGGGTCACTCATACATCCTGCCTATGTCAACAGATCAGTGCCTCCTATCCAGGGGCAGAAAGAGCAACATGGAAAAGGGTCTTTAAAATGTATGACAACAGGCTCAAACTCTTCTGTGGCACAAGAACTAGGAGCAAGGATGCTGCTCACAGGTTTGCTTTCCCCAGCTTTATTTCCCACACAGAGGCACCCAGCTGTGCAGCTTCTCAAACTGTGCATCCTTCGTAAGCCTCTGAAAGCAATGACAACCAGTGGGCACCTTGAGAGATTATTTTAAGGGCCTTCAAGTGCTGCTTGAGGGAAGCTGAGGAGGTTGTACTGGGGTACATCATCTGTCACACTCCATTTTTGAGCTGGTTCTTTAGGTGAAGATGACAGGACAGGACTGAGGTGAATCCTTTGTCTACAGCAGCGCAGTGCTTATGATCTTGCCACACAATGTAAAACACATATCCTCTGTATTTACTTCTGCAAGCTGCCTGCCTCTTCCTGAGGGGCCCGAAACCTGCCAGCACCAGCCTTGAACCCCTTCTGAATCAGCCACAGAAGGCAAAGAGAAACACACAAATCAGTTCCGATTCCCCCAGCCTCATATCCATAACAACCACATTTCCACCCCTTACTGGCAGAAGGGGAGATGATGAGCACCTCTTACCAGAGGAGGGACGAGATCTGACAGACAGCCAAAGCTCCAGTTACAATTCCCCTTTGACATCAGATGCATTTAGAATCTTGTGCACATAATCCCCCTTCTCTGTCCTCTCCTCTCCCCAGCACTCAACCCCTGACACTTATTCCAGAGCAGCCCACAACTCAAGGAACCCCATATCTCATCTCTTCTCCTCTCCGCAGCCTGCTCTGCCACAAGTGCCTGGTGCAGGAGCCAGGACCTGCCCTAGCAACCTTCTGTAGCCAGGACACACCTGGGCAGGGCTGGGGTGTGAGCTGGGAGGTGCAGCACCTCTGAGCTAGAGTCCCAGTCCCATGGCAGGGGGTGCAAGTGTGAGAGCTGCCAGTGCTGACAACAACCTGAAAGAGTCAGAGGTCATTTTGGCAGAATTGTGCTTTGTACCTTAAAGCTGCACAGATTTGGCCAGCTAAACTGACTTCCTTCTCCCTTCTTTGCTAACACTGCACAGGTTCCTTCCTTCACTGCACTGGGTTTCTAAAGACCAGGGGAAAAATATAGCAAAGTGAAGTGAAAAGAGGTAGTTCTTTCATGCAGTCTATGTGTGTTTCTCCTTCCTTGTTAAGGCTGCTTTCCTCCTCTCTGCTAAAGCTGCTTCTTCAAAACACACTCTCTGACCGTTGATGTCTCACCCAGATCCAGGTAGTCTGCTGCTGTACCCCTCACTCTGGCATTTTCAGATTACTCTGTTCAGAGAGCCCCATTTCATTTAGAGGCTGCAATGTCACTCTCTCTCTCTTTTTCCTAGGATTTATTCCAACCTGCTCCAGCACTACCCCACTGATACTCGCTGATAGCAGCCAACCTTCAGCCTCACCAGCTTTCTATCCGACCCAACAGCAGTCCCAGGGAAACCTCACAGGCAGCAGAAGGGAATCCTTGGCGTTTTCAGACCCTTCAGAGCCCATGCCAAGAAGAAAATAAAGCCTTTAGCAGGAAAAGTATAACTCTGTCTTCTGGTGCCCATCCAGAGATAAACAGATATTCATTTTCTAAAATGCACAGTACTGGCTATCACCGTCAGCTATATTTACCACCTGCTGGGAAGGTCACTCCCCAGCCCTTGCCACAGTGGCTGCTTCTGCAGTTCCAGAGCACTCATGCAGCTTTGGCTCCAAAATGGTATTCATCTGAAACCTCTGGATTAGTCCTCTGCTTTGTCCTGTGGGGAGGGCAACTGCCTGGCAGAGGGGCAAGAACATCAGTGATTTCCCTTAACCCTACCCCTTGCCATTGCCTTGGGTCACACCTGCAGAAAGGGGAAGAGTAGCAAACAAAAGTCCCTAGAAAGCCCTTCAGTACACAGAAGAAAGTCAGGTTGTTTCCAGACTTGTAAAAGCTCTGTTCCTGCAAATAATAGTGAAATTTTCCATACAGAGAATGTCTGAAATATTTCAGAGACGTCCTTTAACTTCCATGAAAAGCAACTCTGTTTTGCTCCCACAGAGCCTCACACATCACAGCTGAAGTGCACAGCAATCCATGGTAAATCTCTTATCCCAGTTAATGGGAAGTTGCATCACCCCAGCAACACAAATCCTGTTTGGATGTGTCAGATGTTATGGCATTTGGACAACATAACCTACTTCCTCTGGCTGAATTTTCTCTCATTTCCAGACAATCAACTGCTGCAGCACAGCCAGGCAAGGGAGCAGAGCTTGCACTCAGCTGTGCTGCAAATCAGTATTTAACCTTCCCACTCCTGCAAAGGGGAAATTTCTGTGAATGAATCTATGTAGGGCCAAACCTCACTAGTTCATTCCATTTCTTTTCCCACCCTTGCTAGAGGTCAGAGAACAGAGAGATGGACACCATCCAGCAGCTTGCATGGCCCCATCCCCTCCTGCCCCTCTCTTCCTAGATATGGGGAGTTGGCACTTGCTGAATCAGAAGCCATGAGGTGCCCCATTATCCAGTCAGCAAGCCCACACACAGGCATGATTCAATTTCCTCTGCAACCCATCCAAGACCCTTGTTCTCACTGTTGACAGCCCTTAACTTGGCCCAGCTGTGGCCGAGTGCATGACCATGGTGGGACTGCACCTCTGAGAAAGGGTATCCTACTTTCTGGTGCAGGAATGTGGCTCTGCCCAGTGTCTCAGCTTCACCCTTCCTTTAGGCCACACAAGGAAGGTCTTTGGGGGAAGTGGGGGAGGAGAACAGGGAGGGACAAGGGCATTAACACAGCCTCCCATAATTGCTCAAGGATGCTCAAGTCAAGTGCCCACAAGTCTTACGCAGCAGAGCCCCATCTGCAGGGTCAAGTCAAGGAAGATGTGCCCACCCGAAGTCCCAATACAGGCTTGATGTTGGAGTAGAAGAAGAAGAAGATAAGGCCCTGGTGTCCAAGATGTCAGCTCAGGGCTCTGTCCCACCCCAGTGCTGGATCCACTGGGCAAAAGGCATGATCTCATGTGACATCCCATGACAGCAGGGCAGAAGGGTCCCCACAAGCCCCCCCTCTGCAGGTAGCTGTACCTCTCTTGTGCCCTGTGGAGCCTGCCCCAACACCCAGCTCAGCAACACATGCAGGTCTCCATGGGGTAACTCATGTTGTGGTGTCTATCCACATGCCAGCCCCCGAGTTACCAATTCAAGAAACCCACCTTCCAGACACTCAACAGCCACCTCCAACATCTAGAATCACTTCTGATTCCTCCAGGAGCATAAAGTCTGACAGTGTGCCCACATCAACTATTTCCCAGCAGAGTTTGGGTGACATTCAAGGAAAAACAGCTAAATCACTTTGTGAAATCAGCTGGCCAGTATCCCACTGTTTTTTGCCTTGAGTCAGACAGCTCTTGTAACCTGCTTTTAGTTTCCTGGCCCCTGTTTTGCCTGTTCACCCATGTAATCCCTCACTTACAAGTTGTTTCTGTGCCACGACACAGGCAGGAGATTCAGAGCAAGGAGCACAGGCAGCAATTGATGCCTCTCTGCAGCTTTTCTGGCAGCTCCATTGCTTCCCAGGAACAGAGATGATGTAGCATAACTCGCAGTCACATTCCAATGGTGGCTCTGATGGACAAGGAAATGCTTTAAGAGTCCAAGACAAATCTCTCTGACACTCATCACTGTTCCTTCTTGCACTCCTCCCTTCCCACACTCACTTTCTCCTCTGCACAAAGTCACTGGTGAGCAGCCGCTGGTCCTGTGCTGCTGCTGCTCCTCTCTCACACATCACCTGCCCTGTGCTCCTCAGGGATGCAAGCAGGGTGGTGGGCTGGGTTTTACCTCAGGGGATTTGACTCTCAATATTACCAGCTTAGCCCAGAGATGCACTGAATGGAGCCCACGGATTTAATGTGGGCACCACAACAGTAAATGGAAGAATCCTACATCCAAGGCAGTATTTGGTTTTCCTTTTTCCTCTCTCTTTCCCAGCTTGGACTTGCACATCTCTCCCCCACTGCTTTCCCAAAGATGTAAGTGAAACACAAATGATACAGCATGAAACAGTGCAAATGGTTTCTAGTTAAACCCTGTTTAAAAATAAATGGCATCTTTGCTTTTAGTACATTAGCATCCATTTTTTAAAACAGATCTTGGAGAGAAAGCTATTATACTTTTCTTGACGCGGTCCACAGAGTATAAAGCAGTCTCTTCTTCCTCTGTCCTGCCAGGCCATGGGAATGCTGCAGCCCAGCAGCAACCCCAGCAGGCCCACATCAGTGCCCGCTTTACAGGAAGCTTTGAATGTGCAAAATCCCATAACAAGAGGCAGAGGGCACATCTTCAGCTAAAATCACTGTCATTTCAAAGAATGAGTCAGGGCTAGGGGGAACAGGGATGATGGTGACACATGATTTGCAAAGAGTAAAATAACTTCATCTTCTCCCGGAAAATGCCTCCATCCTCCCCCAGCAAAGCAATGTCCTACATAGCCCCAGTGCCTTATCACCCCTGGACTTCCAGGCCTCAGGCAGCTATCATGTATTTTAGTCTCACATGCACTGGAGTATAATCACGTTTGGGAAGAAACTGGTCAATTCAGGTGTTCCAAGATCACCATGTGCATGTAAATATATAGTTAGATAATGGCAATTATATAAAATTATACTCCATTTGATAGTATAATGATAACGTATGAGTAATGGGGCTTATAATAACACCTCCACATCGAGGTCATAAGCAATCCTGGTTGTCACTGGTGCTTATCCTTCCAGTGTGACCTCAGCTTAATGAGAGTGGCAGACATGGACTGATACCAAACCTGGGTCTGAGAGGGACTCACCTTCCCAGAGGAGTGGAAGCAGGATCACTGAGTACTTCGCTGTTCCTGTACAGATCAGCCTGGGGGAGAAGAGGTGAACTGCAGACATATCTCCCTGCCAGGGAATGTGTGGTGGAGGCACATGCTTCCCTGTAGGCCACTATCCCAGCCTGTGCCAGAGAAGTCCTTGTAGATACTTACAGCTTTAACAACCCCCCATCCCAGCCTGCACAGGCTCCAGGGTCTGCTGCAATCACTCGGGAATGAAGGTGTTTACTGTTCACTTAGAAAAGCCACCAATAGTCTTTCCTTGATTTTAGCCAGAAGGCTGGGTCTCACTGTGCCTCAGTAACACCCAAAATACACAGATGCAGGACCCAGAGACACGAGGTGCTTAGGAAGGGAAGGGGGCACCGCCCTCCATTCCCTTGGATGGTGTCAGCAACAGATGAGGCTGCTGGAGGGAAGCAGGCATGCAATCCTGCCAGTCTCCGTGCCCACTGCCATACAGGGCTCATCTCCTGCAGAGCTGTCATCCCACAAAAGTATACACAGGCACAAACTTGGCACAGACCATATTGGCAGCAGTGGGACACACATGCACACATAACACTAAGCACAACCACAGGCCCAGATCTGGCACTGTCCAAACCCAAGCCACAGCTGGGAAGAGTGACCAAAATCCTTAGAGGGATTATGAGCCACCAGAAGCTTAGAATTAGGGGTTTGCTTTTAATTAACGAAGAAGTACATGCTTGATTTTTGCTGAGTTAGCCCTGTTCTTTACATACATGCTCTCTTCTTTGAATTCTTTCTATTGATCCCATATGCCTCAGCTCTGGCAGCTTACAAAAATTTACAAAAATAATGTAGTCTTACACATTACTCCCATGATTTGTTCCCCTACACAGGCATTTGTCTTTCCCTACTTTGAAAGTGTTTGTCTCTCTCTGCGTCAGGTTTGTTTATGCTCTGCAATATTCATTTCCAGAGGGATTTGGAGGGGGTCAGAGGAAGAGTCTTGCCACACCAGGAGCTGCCAGAAAGCAAATGTGAGCGGAGCCGTGGAAGGCAGGAGAGACAGTGGGGCAGCAGCAGTCAGGCTTCTCCCTGGGTCCCCAAACCTGCCTCCTCTTTCAGGCTGTTGTGAAGCATCTTTCATAGGCCCTGTTCAGGTCCCAAGATGGGATTCAGGACATTGGGAAAAGCTTCTACAACCATGCCCATGCCCCTTGTGTTTCCTCTATAAATTGGTCTCACCTTAAGCACACTGATATTTTACTGGCTCAGCTAAGATGGGATTAGGTCACGGTTGAAAGAAGTTGACTCTTACAAGGAGAAGAGAGGTGAAAGGACCAAATTCATGACAAAACTCTCCCTTCATCTCGTCATGGCAGGACCCTGTCCAAGCTCCATACACGTGATGAACAGGTCCCAGCCTAGCCCTGTGCAGCAGCAGAGCCCTGCGAAGGAGACACATTTACCACTTCTCACAGAGCTCAGGTAGAGAGATCCTCTGGAGTGGCTGCACCGGGTGCCAATTCAAATAATCACATAACAGCATGAACAGTTGTGCCACTTGTGTAGAGGGAACAGGCAGAAAGAAAACCCACAAGCATCACAGTCTGTATGAGGGACGTGACATTATGAGAAATCATTCATCTTCATAAATAGAATTAATAAGAGGGTCATATTAACCAGCTGAACTTTAACCAGGACTCCTCTAGCTAACTAGTGAAGTGTCTTTTCCTCCAAAAGCTACATGCAATATAGAGTGAAGCCTTTGATTAAACACACATTACCATACCAAATGTTACACACTTGGTGGAAGAGAGAAGAGGAAAGTTTTACTGCAGCCACCCCAAGCCTCCACATTGTCTACCAGAGCTCTCCTGTGGCCAAGAGCCCTAGACCACTTATTGAGATGATGCAGGGTGATGTGAAGACAACATAGTTCAGAGGTAGTAGAAATTAGTATAAAACCCAGCCAACCCACCACTACCACAAGCATTCTTCTGGTTTCTGGGCCACCACTGATATATCAGGCCCTGCTGCACTTCCTCACCCAGCCAAGAGGGACTCAGGTCTGGCTACAGCCCAGAACATCCCTGTTACCACTTTGAAACCACTGTCCCTTAGGAGCCACAAACTGCTCCCTACTGAACCTTGTGATGACACAGGCTGGAGGCCCCAGGGCCTGTCACATTTTAGTTGTTTGTAGTCATAGCCTGAGCAAAGCTAGGAGTTTCCTTTCCATTCTGATTATGTTTTTAAAATGACACTACCTCACTTAGTGCCATTGGCACTACAACACCGCCTATGTCAGCTGACTTTAGCAGCAGACACACTGCAAGGCTTCTCCAGCTGAAAGATCTTCAGGAGCACTGTCCCTTCCAGGCAACAGCTAAGCAAGCAAAGTATAGGTCAGCAAAACTGAACACAACGTAGCAGAAAACAGATCAATTCTCCTCTCCTGGCAGTGGTGAGGGCAGAACAACAGAGTTTAGTCAAGCCTTAGCATCCCACAGAGTCAGATACCAATCCCTTGATCTTCCCCATTGCATATCTCACTCTCCGCTCTGACTGGGAGTCCCAGGGAGACCAGGAGGAAAACCCTCCAAACGGGAGCAGGTACAGTTAAAAAAACCTCAAAGCTTTCTCAAGAGACATTCAGCAAGGCTCAAAGTCCTGAATAAACTCCTCTAGTATCTAGAGCGCTGCTCCTGGGCACTTTCACAGGGCACTTCCAGGGGCACAGGGCACTTCCACTTCCTCTTCCTAGGGCCTGACCCACAGACCCCCATTCCATAGAATGGTTTGGCTTGGAAGGGACCTTAAGATCATCTAGTTCCAATCCCTTTTCGTGGGCAGGGACACCTTCCAGTAGACCAAGTTGTTCAAAGTCTTATCCAGCCCAGTCTTGAGCAGTACCAGGGACAGAACACCCACAACTTCTCTGGTCAACCCAATCACGCAATGGGATGTTCAGACACACTCACACAGGACAACCCAACAGCTCCCAGAGCTGCTTCCCCAGTAGCTGTGGTGCCCAGGAGCTGCTAGAAGCAGCAGGAGTCTCTTAACTCTCACAACTGGGAGACACACACACACACACACACACACTACCACAGACACCTGCATGCTCCTGGGCTTAAATACAAGTTTTTTAGCCAAGACCTGGGAAAGCACAGTTACCTACGAATTGGCCAGTTCTCCAGGTTTCTCGAAGTCTGACATCTTGACACTGTCATGGATCTCAAGAAGGTGAGACTGTGAAATTACTAACTGAGCTTGATAATGGATTATGCTAATAAAGGGTCAGCATCAGGAAGGATTTTTCATTTCTTTGCTACATCATACTACTAAGGAAAAAGACATGGGGTGCTCTTGCTCAGAGGCTTCACCCTTCTGCAGACACTTTTTATAACCCCATTCTGAGAAATCAGAGAGCCTGCAATTTTCCCTTCTTGGATAAAACACGAGCACATCTTCAGGCAGGGGGACACAAGACTTGCTCTGACAGTTATTCCAGCATCCCTGCTGAATTTTAAAGTGCAGCTATGGCTAGGTGCACTGCTTGCTAGCCCAGCTAGAGCTCAGATTAGGGAAAGGAATGAAAAGAAAGGATTTAGTTTTTTTATACTGAGTATCACAGTACAGATTCGAAGCCTTTAGTTTGCCTGTTGGACACCTGTGAGGTTCAGCATGGCAGTGGCTGCAGACATGGCTCACTACATAGCTGTTAACAAGGTGTTCTCTGGGCTGAGAAGCTCAGCATGAGATGTCCCATGTGAGAAGTAACCCATGGTACTAAGTGGAAAGTGTTTCTTCTTTGAAGTATGGTTTTGTGGGTAGTACGGGATGCTGGTTTGGTTTTGCTGTTGTTGTGGTTTACTTTGGGTTTTGGGATTTTTTGGGTTTTTTTAATTATGAGATATCCATGGAAAGCTCTGTAGAAAGACAAACCTTTTTGTACTGATTTTCCATGATTTCTGGTTTCCAAAAACTAAGTTTTCAGACCAAAAAAGTTGTGGAGTTTGACAGAGAAAGGAGCTGCCAGGCAAGCATCAGGATCAAAGGGCTTTGGAAAAAGTACTTGCAAGGGCAATCCTTCTGAGAGGCACGCCATCAGTGCCTACAGAGGAGGAAGGATTCCCGGCAGAAGTCATGGGCCCCACGGAGAAGTGTGACAGAATGGTGATGGGGTGGGCAGCATCACCTGCAAGGTCACCCCAGAGAAAAAATGGGAGACCAGGAAAGGTGTTTTAAGATGTGGGTTGTGCTTGTCAAACTGGAAGGATGGATCAGGCTGAGGGTAGTGTAGAAGGTATTGTGGGTGTGGGCAGGTGGATGGATGTGCACAGACACAGAGGTTAAGAAGGTAAATGACATCTTATGTAATCTCAAAAAACTTGGAGAGTTTAAAATTGAGGGATTTGGTCACAAATAACTCTGAAATAAAGGGCTTTTGAAGAAAACTAGTCTTCATGACGAGTGCAGAAGCTGGGAGGGGAAATTGCATCTTGAAGCGAGGGTCAAATCAAATTTGAATCCATTGACTTTTGTTTTGTTTTCCAAAACTGGCCAGAAGATGTTTGGGTTGCTTAGACTTGTCTGATTTGGAATTTTTAAATACTGGAAATTCAGAAATGTGTATCTTTTTCTTGGAGAAGATTTGTTGGTGTTTTTCTTCGAAGTTGCCTGGTGAGGAGCTGGCAGTTCACTCATCTACCAGGTGGGAAGCCGGGCAGCTTGCCCACCACTGGCAGCTGGTAGGCTGGCAGGGTACCAGGCACATTGGCTGCCAGCAGCTGGTGTCCATCACAAGTCTGACAGAATGGACACATTCCCATCGGAAAGCTGGTTCCTCAGCAATCAGCAAGATCCGCTGAAGGAAAAGTGCTGTGCTGGAAACCTTCAGTCTGCTGCAAGTCATCCTCTATTTTACTGTGTGGAAAGTTGCTCCTGCTTTGTTGCACATTCACAGAACAAGACGAGAGCCTTGAACACACACACATGAAAAAAAGAATTACTGTGTTTAAGTGGAATAATATCAGTGCTGAATTTACTCTAAGAAAACTAGTGAAGGAAAAAAAATGTACATGCATGACTAAAATTTTGAGCTGCAAGTGACAGTGGTATTCTCCTCAACCTTCATCCTAAAAACATGTTCTCAGAGGCATGAGACCTTTCAGATAATGTATTGAGGTGAAGAACCCCACAGATGACACGCAGGGTTTTCAAAGATCTGTCACGCAGTTGAAAAATCCTACCTTCAGATGCTGAATAATTGTAGCTAAACTAGAAATATTCAACAGTAAACATCGCCTTCATGTGTGATGCTCAAAACCACAGCTGTGATTGTCTCTCGTAAGCACTGCAGGATGTGGGTGTGTGAGGAAAACTAAGGAGCATGGATGTCTGAAATTGCACGGCAGGATGTAGCCTTCCATCCGGTCCTTCAAAAACTCAGAGCAGGAGGCCCCATTCTGCTGCAAGGACAGGCAGGGCTGAGGGAACAGGGGAAGAGAAAGGGGGCTATGAAGCAGCAGACTTTGCTTTGTGCAGCCTGCTACACATCCCACATCCACTGCCTGGGGTACCTCCAGCTCCTCCAGGTGCTCCTGGTATCTCCTAAGCCACAGTCTCCACCAGACTTTGCAGGGGATCAGATCTTCAGTAATGCTGCACCCCACCTCCAGAGAGCAAACATCAATGCTGTCTGCACACCACTGCAGCAGCTCCCAGAACTAATTCAGAGTCTGCCCCACACTCTTTAAAACTATTTTAATGTAATTTATTCTTGAGAAAGTAAGAGCCAAGACTCTTGATCTCACCTCTTTTACCTTCTTTTATCCTCAAAATTTCCGTTAAGCACCTCTGATATATTCAAATTCTTACCATAAATTTTCTATGTTATCTTTTTAAAGGCAGTTGAAGATAACAACAAAATCAGACAATGCCTTTACACTAATTTTTTAATGTTGCACATATTGCATTTTATAACATCAGAAGGAAAAAAAATCCCAAAGTAAACCTTAAAGACAGAAAATAAATATAATTTTTATGAATATATGCAGGGAGTGCAAAAAACTGCATCTGTAAAACATTTAAATGCCGAATCATACCACAAAAAAAAATTTACAAAAGCACTTATTTTTTTATATGTCAGCTTTCTTCTTATAAACACAAAAATATTTTAACAAATCTTACAAAGATCAAACCCTTTTGCCCTTCACCAGGAGAAAAGTGGTGAAGAAAGTGTATTACCTGGAGGAGAAGAAAAAACAAAAAATAGATAAACAGAATGCAAAATCTGCGAGGGGCAGGACAAGGGTCCATGGCTGCTGCTGGCTCACACCGCGCGCACAAACACAGCCGGCGTCAGACTCGGACACTTCCACTAAACACATTTAAAACACAGGCTTTTTTCAGAAATAAGCAATGCTGGGGCAGTTAAAAGAGCTCTCACATGGCAACCCTTGGTGCCTATGAATGCCAGCGTGGTACGGAACAGTTCTGCTTCTCTTCATTCCCAAGCCTTGCTCATTAGGGAAAGTGAATGCTTAGACCAGCTGAGCTCCAAATAGCTCATGTGAACTGAAGCTCCAAATAGCTCATGTGAAACTGGACCAGGCCAGTAGCAAGAGACTTGGAAAATGAAAGGAACAGAGATTTTCTCTGGATTCTGGGGAGTTTTGGAGTTGGAAAGGGCCATCTTGAGATAGGGCCCTGATGAAACTCCAGAATACGCTTGCACATGGTGAGACCGCCCAGCACAATATGTGCCATAGAACTGGTGCCACTTGAAGCCTCGCCTGGATGAGTCCCTTGTGCACCACATCCACCGCATGGGCCCCAGAAAGCCTTAAGGTTCAAGCCTTCTTAAGGTTCTTAAGGTTCATACCTTCTTAAAATTTAAGCAACTCACTGCACAGGTGCTGCAGCATCGCACATTCAACCTGTCTGGGATCTCCCGGCACGTGGCCACCAGAAGCTGCAACTTCTGTCTGGACATCCAAAAGGCACAAGCAAATTCCTGACATCCTTAATTTTCATCCAAGAAAAGAGGAAGTGTCTTGGGAAGAAGGGAGAAGAATGAGGTTGTGTCCTCTAAAGAGCTGGTGGACCTTGTCAACCAGTATAATCTTTTGTAGCTCAGATTGTGATGGTCAATAAAATTCATAGCTAGGAAATTGCCTTTCCTAACAATAGAGATTTGCTCAATTCAAAGAACTAACTTGAGGGATCATAAAACCCCCTCTGATATAACTACAAATTAGTAGGAAACATTTTCTGTGGACTGCACCAGATCATAGGAATTTACCTTGCCAGAAGCACCATGACTTTCTCCATGGGAAGCAGAAGAGAAAAGCCTTCCAGTATGAATGCAATTAAAATAAATCTATCATACAATAAAGGCAATAATACTTAATCCCTAATATTTTATAATTACTAATTATAAATTATATTTGCATTGTATAAATTATAATAATAAATTATAAAACCACATTGGTTATGAGAAACTTGAGTGTTGAGACACAAAACAGACCTTTGGGCTTCCTGTTCAGCAACAGGATTCAGCTCTCACTTCATTACTTTACTAACTAGAGGACAAACAAAAATGAGACTGAAGTTCTCCAGAGTCTTAGCAGTAAGTTCACCTTCCAGCAGACTGCAGAAGAACCAACTCTTGCTGTTCCAGAAGAGGTAAATTTTCACATCTTTATTTCTAGCCATGTAAATTACAATCTCATCCTACACACTCACGTGTGAGAGATGTCTGACAACTGTTTTATAACTAGCACACTCTGTTCAACTGCTTCAGCATATTTAAAAGATTATCCTCCTGTGTAAGTATACCCTAGAAAGCCTCCAGAGAGTTTGAATCCCAAAATTATGAATCTATGCAAGAGAAGTCTTTTTGATTTATATAATAAAAATATGTATAGAGGATGTAGATTTTTTTTTCCCCAGCACATTTCCAAAGAAGTCTGCTTAATAATAGAAGCATCTCTTCCGTGAAGCTCAAAAGCTGTAGGACTCCCTTATCTATGAGCTCTAACAAAGCAGTCCTTATTTAGGTCTTACAAGAGAACTTCTTAAGTCTCAATAGGTTTTTCTAAACAAGCCAAGTCTGGAATTTCTGTCTTTGGCCAGGTATCTCAGCATCAAAATTCTTATTAAAACCTGGGAGAAAATGGTTGGAAGACTTTTATCCTCATACAAAGAAATCTACTAACTTTGTTCTAAGAATCTTTGGCCTGAAATACAGGATGAAAAATATGATCATAAAAGGAATTAGTTTGAGAAAGAATGACTGGAAGAAGATTACACTGCAAAACAGATACCAAATTGTTAAAGCGGCAGGCACTACAGCACAACCACCCATTGTGGTACCAGAGAACGGAGCAGCCAAAAGTTGATTTTATTGTCCCACTGCGGAAATGCAGTTGTTTCTATCCACTTGTATTTATTTCTTCATGCAAATATGGAGGCAATATCCAGTTTCTCTTCGTTAATTCAAGTAAAATTTGCGTATATTTTAAACTTGTCTTTGGACTTCATGCTGCGTTACTGGACAGACAACAAGACTTAGCATTTAGCATCATTAAAGCACTGGGAAACAGTCATTACTGTTATCCCTCATGCCCTTTTTTGGGGTAAGTAACCCCATGCACCAAAAATAAACCATCACTTACTGGAGGGCAGGACCGAACACCTGCCATAGTTCTGGAATAAATACTGCAAGATGCACTTATGCTGTAGCATGACAAATATCTTCTTTTTATTAAGAGATGGATTTGGGAGCAGGTATCATCATCCTCAATTGTACCACAAGGACATGGAATGCTGAGTGGGATCTTCAGCTGTATTTGACACAGAGCAAGTGACTGATGGGAAATGACTTGATACATGGCCATGGAGATTTGTGGCCAGATGCAGTACAAATCCAGATTTCTAGCACTGGTCTCTAAGTTTAGGAACTGACCTTTAAACACCTAGAGCCCAATTCGCATAAGGCCTGAATGCTCCTGGTTCAGAAGGAATGGAGTGCTTCCCACTTCTGTTCTCCAAGAGAGATTATCTGTGAATGCTCTCAATGTAACATTAAAGGCCTAAAACCCCCAAGGCGTCTCTCAGAGGTTAAAGGCCCAAGAACAAACTGGTGATGAGGTCAGGGTGGGAAGTGTGCTCCTGTGTGGTACCTGCACTGCCACAGCCCTGAGCTCTCCCCTGGCTGCTGCCCCCACGCCAGCCACCTGCCACAGGGGCAAGAACAGAGATGGGAAGAGCAGGGAAGCCTGGTAGTAACATGCACCAACTACATCACACTGATGGAGTTCAGGAGGGTGGATATACAGATACATTGATTAAGAAGAGTCACACGTAGTCAGAGTCCTGGTTTTTTTCTTTCTCCCTAATTACTACTAGTATTATTTGTCATGCTTGCAATAAATCTTTTATAAAGTGACTTTAATGTTTAAAAAACCCAAAGCAACAAAAAAGCAAAAGCCAACATTGTAAAAAAGATTCCTGCTAAAATGTTTCTCTGAAACTCTGTGAGCATAGCCAGTTGGTGCAAAATAGCTGCCTTCTCAAAAACAAAGGAACGGGGCTTTACTGCTCCCAGCACTTCAGCGCAAGTATTGCTCGACTTGGCCAGGCCAGGGTCTACTTAATGCACATGCTCAAGTATTCCCATGCAATGAAAAACCAGGATATGTAGGGCAGTGGACACAGCCTTTAAAAAAAAAAATCATTGTTGTAAAGCTTTAATTTTAAGCTTTAAACTATCTAGAGCTTCCTTCTTGGTCCATTTGTTGCACCTACACAGCCAAAGGAAGGAGTGCCAGTAGCTCATGCTCTCCTTATCCAGTTTTTGTGTAAAGACCTCCAGCAGAAGTCTGGGCTACCAATCCACATCCATATTTCTTAAGATGCCTGGACTGGGGCTGAGACTGCCAGGCTGTGTCAACTCCTGCATGATTAATTTATACCAGTTTTGGTACCCCCACCAGGCATCTAAACTGATGCAAGAGAGCTGCCTTCTGCTGCATTTCTTTAACAGAAGGAAGAACCTGACAGTTTCATGAAAGGAACAGTATTAACGAAAAAAAATCAGACACCTTCATTCCAGTAGGCATTTTAGCAAAAACAGGCCAACAGAAAGGAGAGGACAAGGAAAGAAACTGGACTAGCAAAGGATGCATCAGTCATGGGTAAGATCACAAAACATGAAAAACGCACAAATTTTAACATGCAAAAGACTGGTGCATTGTAACGCTGGTTATGGTTAAAGAGACTGTTCAGTTCCTACATCTTTGTCCTTGAGGCTTCGTTAAAGTAAGACTTGCAACTTCAAGTTCATAAATAAAATGGAAATGACAGTAGTGCCATAAAAATGTAGGTAGAAAAATAGTGCAAAGCCAAGGGCTGGACACTTTAATCTGTCACAAGTACCCCAAAGCACTACCATTAGTGCTCTTCAAGAAAACACATACAGAAAACATTCTTTATTTATTATAAATGGCAGTTGCCTGCATTGCACTCTGTATTTAGAATGTACTGACTACCTTTCTGCTTCCCTTCAAAGCTGAGGATGAAGAATAAATATAGCCTTTCACACTGGAGAGCACTGCCTGCCCTCCAGCCACGACTGGTAGCAAAGTCAGACAGTATTTATAAAAGAAATCAATTAAAAAGTAAAACAGACAGTATCATTTAAGGCCTCTGTCCTTGCTAGTCTGCTCAACAGACTACACTTTCTCAAAAGAACAACACCTACCACTTCTGTTACAGTAACCAGAGGGCAAAGTTAAACAGAAAAGAGGTCACATTTACAGCTGCCAAGAAGGCAAAGTTCCTGAGGCTCGGCCAAACACCACACACAGATGCTCCTCGCAGCACTCTCCAGGTGACCCGCGCTGTGCGCTCCGAGAGGGGCAGCCAGGCGGAGCGCGAGCCCAACACCACGCTCGGGCTGAGCATCTCCTTCAAACCTCGCAGCCCTTATGGAAAGGGGTTTGGAATTACAAGCAATTATACAGTGCAAACTTGTATCTGTTCCCACAGATATAAAATGCACAGACGGGAGTCCAGAACAAAAGTGCTACCTGCCCCAGTTGTGAGGAGCACCGTCCATTAAGGAAATAAACTCCAGGGAGCTGAGTCTGATCCCAGCCACTCCTGAGTGAGCCTGGAGTAACTCAAGCTCTTCAGTGAGCTTTCAGTGAACTTATACAGGTGTAACTGATACCAGGGTCTGAATTGGTTTGGTGGTGAGGCACCAAATTAAAATGAAGCACTTATTAAATGATAGCCTTACACATTTAGAGTAACTAAAAATTACCAGTAACAGAGTTTGTTAACCTTGAGCAGAACGAAAGAAATACCCACCAATGGATGGAACTCACATTTACACGTTTCTCAAGTATTTCTCAAGCATTTCTCAAGTATTCACCTCAGCGGGTCCATAAGGTTTTAAAGGACGGCTTGGCTTAGCCTGGTTTCAATAACTTTTTAACAGGGTTCTTGCTGCCACGCCACGTAAATTGTTGAAAAAATATACTGACTGCCTAGAAAACACATTGCCCATATGTACTTGGTATATCCACACCCATGCTGCCACTCTGTACACACACAACCAAGATCCCAACACTCTGCACAAATGGGAACTCTATCACAGTCTTTCTTACGGTATTATCTTCACTGTGAGTTTGCTACACCCACGGTACTGACAAAAGGCATGCCCAATGGTAGGGAATTATGCATATTCCTAATATTTCATGGTAGGTATGTCATGTTTGATGGGAAAAAAATAGCAGCTTTCTCAAGGTAGTGCAGCCTCTCAAAAGAGAGACCTATCTTAGAAACAGTTTTGTTGCTTTTTTACTTCTGTAGTTGAGATCAATGGTAAAAATCAAATGGATTTCAATGCTGAAAGGAATGCCATGGCAGACATTTGACAGGAAACTACCAAGCATACATTCTTAATGGTTTGTTACCTTTAACGGGACACAAGCTAGCAGGCAGAAGAACCTAATCAGGCTTCTCCCTCTCCCTCTTTTACAAAAGACACAAAACTTTCTGAGAAATCTGGGTATCACCAAGAACCAACAGCAAGCACGACAATAATGACTGGATCTGCAAAGACAGAGTAACATGGCAGGATCAAGTCACGTGCAGCTGATGGAAAATAGGAATGTTCTGTTAGTCTTGAATGGTAGATCATATTTGTGGTATGAACTACTGAATGGTGTCCTGTTTTCCTCTTCAGGAAGCAAAAACCAATACCATATGTACTGCACAGTAATCTAGACTTTTCCCCCACTAGGACTTGTTAGTGATAGAGTAGCCTGTAAAGAATAGGCACTTATCCCAAGAACTGGCAAAAGAAAGGGAGCATTATTTGGTAGGTATGGCACCAAAACACAACCATTGTGCTTTTTCATATACATATGCTGTACAGCTGGAGACTCAGAAAGACACAGAGTTTTAGGTTGTTGGCGGGCTGTGTTTTTTCTTTTTGCTCCGGCAAGATTTGCAAATGCAACAGATGATGCATGGAGACGCCACGAGCAGCAAGGGAGAGGTCACCAATGCTATAATACCTAGTCCAACGAGGATCCCCACGACCTGAAAGACAGGGGGGTGAAAAATATATATTTAGACAGCATGGAAAATAAAACACACATGTGCATGCATAAACATAGCATAAACCACAAAAAAGAAAAGATGAAAACATGAAAATAATCATCTTGGTCCTTCTCTGAAGGGTAAAATCTCTTTGCTTCGTGCATGTATGAGAGCTCTGCCCAGCTGGCTAGGAACACACCTGTGTTCTGTTCCACATCACTGAAGCCCGCGAGTGGCCCAGCTTGTTTCTGCAAGGGCCTCTGTCGTAATGTCGTAAGAAGATATCGTTCTGAAAAACAAAAAGAGAAGTTGTAAGAGCAGGTTACAGAACTGCAGGGAGAGGTTCAAGACCAGAGTGGAAACACAACCTTCCTGGCACTGCTTTGAAATTGCCAGCTGCCAGCAGACAAGTTCACCTGTCTTCTAAAAAATTATCTAGAGAAACTTCTCGCAGTTTCAGAAATTGGCGTATGTTTGGCACCTGAGCTATTGTACAGCATCTTTCCTCCCCCACGTTTTAAAAAGCATAAGCATGTGATTTCACCTATTGCACAAGCACCTGGTCTATAACTTGGTGATGATAAAGGGGACTGAAAACAACAGGCATTTCTGAAAACTAGCAATGTGAGGGATCATCTTCCTGAGGTACTCTACCTTCTCTTCTCCTGCTGTACTTACACTTCACAGAAATTTTCTTCTAAGACTCAACAGGAAAATATAAAACAGTAAAAAAATCCTGTTTCACTTCTCTTTTACCATTAATACTTACTAAATTACTCTTTTTTTTTTCTTCAGAAGGTGACTCATGCCCTGCATTACCCTCCCTTAACCACTGTGCTGTAACCTGATGCTGCTTCCCCTTTCATTTTTCAGCCCTACTCTCTGGCTTTGCAGGTATTACCTTCACCTACGCCTGGAGCTCCTGTAACGCCATACATTTAGAAAAACTACATTTGAATCACACAACTACAGTTTCTTTTTCTCTTTCCCCCTTTGAACTGACAAAAACTTGATAAGAGCATGTCTGCAGAGTCTGCAAGAATCTGACACTCTTCTGGTTCAGCACAGTGTTAAGCAATCACTGTGTACTGCATGTACTCTGAGGCAAGCCCTAAGACTCATGTTGAAAAAGCACGTTCACCCATGCAGAAAGGGGACATAACACTAAGAGAAACCTGTTTAGCGTGCTGAGTAAAGGAAGAATGAGGAAGTCTCACTGTTTGCTGGCTGTGGAGTACAAAAAAGAAGACAAGAAAAGCCATGCAGCACATAACATTTTATTTTAAGTGCTGGTAAAGTCCTTTTCACACTCCCACAGTTGTTACTGATGACTGTGCCAAAAGGGCAAGCTGCCATATATATAAGGGCTTTACTTCCAAGACTCATATTTCTGCAAGGATACTTGAAGTCCACACGAGTTGAGACTGGTTTGCAACCTTTGAGAAATAACTAGCAACATGCACTTCACAATCCGTGTTCACAATCCAACATTTTTGTCCTCAAGCCTAATAACCAACTATTCTCTTCAGCAAACACAGCACTAGAGATGGACTGGTAAAGGAGACCTACTCCTCTCCAGCAGGGAGCCCTTAAGCACCATAGCATGGAACAACCCCCTTCACCCAGTACCATACCATTTTTTGGACAGGCTGTGCCCTTTGCTGTTGAAACAGGTGGAAGACATTTATTTCCCTCACTCTCAACCAAACTGTTTTTAGCTACTGGAAGAGGGGATCAGAGCAAGGTATTGCTGGAACAAACCTCCAGAAAGCAACGAGTCAGTCCCATTTCCCTCAAAGAATTAACATGGGACCCACAGACACAGCTGTAACTGTTTATGGAAGAAATAAAAATAATATTGATATAAATAAAAGCACTGGGTGAAAGAAGAAAAAGAAACTGAGTCAGAAGCTGAATTGAGCCAAGAAATTCCCTAGGACAGCAATGAATTAACAAAGAGTTCACACAGGGCCTCAGATTAATCCTAACCCTGTTACTCTTTATCTTGGTGTTTTTTCTGCAACACTTACATCCAAGTTCTGTAGACAGTACCAGCAAAACGTGTGCTTGCAGTTCTTGCACATCATCTGAGCACAGCCCTCGTTTCGCTCAATATAGATCCGACAAACTGGGCACTGCTTAATTGGTGCCTCTGTCTCTGCTCCAATAAGGAATCTAGAAAAGTAAGAAAACATTAAAGTGAGATGTGAATGTAATTACTGTTGGTATTCAGGTCTACTGTCTAATGTGTATTGTGCTTATTTTCCAGAGAATCTGATGTACTCAGTGTATGAAGCTTCCTACATTCAGTACAATACAATGAAGCATACTCACTACTAGGCGTAAGACTATTAATATCCCATTAAAGTGAAAATCCCGTGCCTTGTTCCTTTATGCTACATAAAACCAACACTCACTACACCCACAATTAATCACCTATAGCATTAAAACTTAGGACTTTGTTACAGAGACTTTGCACAATTCATTTAACAGGACTGGATTATGCAACTCAGAGCACTGTCCTTGTCTGAATAAAATAGGCTTAAACTCCACCAAAGCCAGAGATCACACCTAGAGAAGAAAAATCACGGCAAGAGCTTTTTGGCAACTCCTATTCAATGAAGTCTCTAGCAAGCACAATGCTCTGGGTTTTAAGTCTTTCATTTCTTGAAAAAATATGATAGAAAACTTAGAATACATGACTCAACATAACCAGATTCTGAAAACAAAGACGTATCACCAAAGACATGACAATTTAAACCCAAAAGTGCTTTCTTTCTGTAGATTAATGACTCTTACAACCTGATCTGTAGGTTGTTTGCACTTAAAGAAAATGACCATAAATTGGGCTTCTCACACCAAGTGAAATTTACACTCCATGTAGGAGTTAAAGTTTGTCTGTGAAGAGATTCTATAAATATTCAGCAGGGATGATTTCTTAATCACAGTATACGCAAAATTTGGATCCTGCAATACTGGTATATTGGATTTTTTGTATGGCTAAAGGTCATAATTCTAGCGTGTGAACGAAGACTTTAGGCAGATTTAAAGTCCTGGAGGACTTCACCTTTCAGAAGCGTCAGTTGCAACCCAAGCTTGACAAATACACAAATAATAATGAGTATTAAAAAATAAAATCTATCATTTAAAGTAATATTTAGAGTGGAATTGTATTTAGGAAATGCCAGGAGAGATGAACAGTCTCAGAGCTGAAACCGTGGACCTAGAAGGAAGTCGTTCCATAAACCTCATGTGAGACCCCGTGATGAAAAGAACTGAAAGACTGCATGGCCTCCATGGATTCCCATCTTACCCCTGCTCAGTTGGTACTGGAGTAGTTTGGTTTTCCTGGCAGAGGCGCTGTGGGTGCCACACCTCCTTGCAAGAGGAGCAGAAGGTCAGGTGGCAGGCTGGGCACTCCACTGGCACCGGTGCTCCCGACTCGCTCGGTGCGATGTGGCACACTGTTTGACAGTCGGCTGTGGGGCACCATGTTCTCTGGGGGTCCAAGTGGACATCTGAAATGCAACAGAGAAAGAAATAAAACTCTTTATACAGTCCTCTGCTTGTCCCAGTGACATGTGTCTAGGTATACAACACCCAATTCTGCAGGAAGGTGTGGGAGCCAAAGCGCTCTGCACCCACGCCGAAGGGCATTTGGGCCTTCTCTTCTTTAGGCAGGTCTGCATTTGTGCTCTGCTCAGCAGTTGCACTGAAAGCATTGCAACAATAGAAATACACTACACAGAACGTGTCCCTTGCCTTTTTATTGGGAGATTCAAAATACGAACCTAACTGCTGCTTGCTGAGAAGCACGTGTCTTTTGTAACACTAGGTCACTCCATGTCTTTCACATGTACAAGCCATGCAGTAACTTCCATGTAAAGGGTAGAAAGACTGCAATTAAATTAATGTCAAGCCACTTTCCACGCCGTATTTGCTCTCCTCTATCTATAAACTCCAGTTAATATTCACTGTATCATATCATTTCTCTTTGTCTGGTATCAGATTATTACCGAAGTCAACATTCAGGGTGGAGACACTGAGTTATGGTCATCATCACACGGCAGAGAATGATAAATGTTGATCCTCTCTCTCACTTCCCCATCTTTATTAAAGGAATTTGGACTTGCAACAAAAACCCAGCTGGGACACATTCACTGTTGCTCATTTGCTACTCAATTCCATGAGATGCAGCCTAACATTCTCACCCTGCAGAGCCTCCCCAGAAAAGGGCTGTTATGTCTGCAGGAGCTACCTGCTCCTCCTCCTTCCCTGGGAGCTCTCTGGTACCACTACTGAAAATAAATAGATGGAGGGGATGTCTCAGAAGCTGGTGGAAATCCTCACTGTGAGATGGCAAAAGCCATTACAAGGCACCTCCAGCAGATAAAATAAGTTGTCCCACTTGAAACAAAAAGCTCCACAAGGGCCTCATATATAAGTTCGCTGGCAAATTTTGCTGAAACCACATGTGGATGTTCATCTTCTCTGCTGCCTGCAGGACACACAGGTACATAGCGCTCTGACTTCAGGTAATTTCTGAGTCTGTCTCAAAGTGCTCCGACAGATGTGGAGAATTTCTATATCCACGCAAAGGTTGTCACCTATAATGCAAAGGTTGTCACCTATAATTTAGGGAGTGACAGCAAAACACCTGTACCATCTACCTTCAGCTACTTCATAAATCTAGTTGCATTCTTTCCTCTTACTCTCTTGCACATGCTTTCTTTGCCTCTCAAAACAAACAAACATTTTGCTTTCTACTGAATGAAAGCCAAAACAAATTAGTTCTCAGCTTCATTTGTGGGGAGAAGAGAGACATGGCCAAGCGAGTAATTTTTCATATTTACACGCTTTTAAAAAGTAGTTTCCTGACTGAGAAATCTTTATTTCTCTAGGTTCCTTTGGTGTCTCCTAAAAGAAACTCTGAACTGGGTAAGGCCATGGCCTAGTACTTGCTATTGCATTTAATCCTTCACACAATAGGTTCTGTATGATTTCTGTTGAAAACTCAGCTTTGGAAACCTAAACTGGCCTATCCTGTTTTTGGGTGAAAGACAGGATGTCTGGTTTTGACATCACCGCAAGGAGGGGAGTTGGGTTGTAAACCTGTTTTTTACCGATTTGTTGCAGCAAGATGTAATGCATGAGATGAAACTCCCTCCTCTCCCACTTCCTCCATTTTACAAAGAACCTACAGATGGTGTTTTGCAATTCATGCTGTCTCATACTGTTTGGTTTACCATGGAGTACAAACAAAACCAGAAAAAACTAAAAAGGCACAGCCAAAAAAGGGAAAAAGGCTATCATCCTGCTCTGGCAAGTTGCTCTGTCTCTTGGTTAGGGCCATTTCTCTCCCAGGCCTTTCCCCTGCTTCCCTGCAGCCAGTTCAGCCACAACTCCCTCCACTCTCAAGAGGAAAGCCTTCGCAAACAGTGCCAGTTTCGGGCAGGGATCTGGCCAGTTTTCATAAAACACGTGAGCAAGCGGGTGAAAGTGAGTGACAGACAGGGGAAATGCAGCACCCTGAAGAAAATTTCTGGCTCAGGAGAGGTACACACTGAAAGGATGAGTTCATGATTCTATTTCACAGAATATTAGCAACACCTGCTTTTAAAATGGACTACTTTTGAGTCAGGCATAAAATGGAGATTCTTTTCATCTACCACTCGGCCTACTGAGCAATTGTCACAGAAAAAACCATAATGCATGTGTCCTAACCACTTACCATTCCTCTATTTCTTTACTTCTGTTGACTACATTAACCCAATCCTAAACAGACATACAGAAATTCCTGTTTCTTCTACTAAAATATGCTTCACAGAAGCTCTGTGGCTTGGCCCTGACTGGATGCAGAGAAGTTACAGATATGCAAGAAAGCTTGTTTTTATTTGCATTCTAAGAACACAAAACCCACAAGAGAATAGCATATTGTCAGTGCATTCCTTATTAGATTTAGTGATTGTCTATAGATACACAATTCTACGCTAATTAGTTCTCACCACTTTTTCACACAATATTATTGGTCCATTAAAAAAAGAAAACAATGAAATTGAGAAAAAAATCGTCTATTAACATAGCTAATATAGGACAGATGGGGGATGGGGTAAATAGCTTTTGGATGTATAAATCCTTATTGGGGTTTTCAAAATGTTCCTCAAAATTCATCTCACAACATAAAATGTCTGGAAGGGCTCTACCAATCACTTGAAAATCAGTAAGGAGTCTCTGGGTAGATTCTGGGTCAGAATTCATCCCCAGCAGATGCCATCAACAAGGTTTATTGCTAGTTTCAGAAAAAGACTCAGACCAGGGCGGGCAGGCTTTGCAGGTAAGGCTCAGGTCTGAGAATGGAGCTTCAGGCCAGCAGAAGCTAATAAGCCAAGTCCTACTGACAAGTGCAGAAAGGTCAGCCTAGGGGACAGCACTAAATCCAGGATCAGCAAAAGGTCTTGGCTAGGGCTGGGATTAGTGCTGGGTGTCCAGGTCAGAGCTTTAGCTAGCAGGAATCGTTGTTCCCAGACACCAGTAAGCTGGATTTATCGCTGGGGCCGAAAGGCAAGGCAAAAGGGCTATGTCTAAGTCTGCTGCTTAGACACCAGTTTTACTCCGCATAAAGGAGCACCGAAAGATCTTAGAATCATAATGAAGAGAGATAGCAGAGGTGGAAGAGGATTTGTCAGACTTCGGCAAGAAAGAAAAGGAAAGGAGGATTTGAAAAAAGACAAGTTTCAGGCTTCTCTGTGTGGGAGGCAGTAAAAAAAAAGATGTGACAGTGAGTTGGACAAAAGATCATGAGTTCAGTTTTGGCTAGTTACAGAGGAGGAGATACCAGGAAACCGATAGTTTCAGAATCTTCAGTTAAAAAAGGTTTTACATAAAACAGATTAATCTACTGCAAGAAAGTCTCTCTTTCTTAACCCTTTGATATGGTGATTTAACAAGCTCTGATTTCCATTGTCTAGGACTGTAGACAAGCCTCTGATTAGCTCATGAACTGGAGAGACTTCCTAAGGAATTAAGAATAAACAAGAAGGTGGAAAAACAGGAGAGAGAAAAAAAAATGAAAGCAAGTTTGGGGATTTTTTTCCTTCCTTTCTCTTGACCTGAGTGCCTGAAAATCATAGCTACCATCTGCACTTGCCCATAAACTCTGGGGCATATTTGAGTATTTTGCAGTTTTTGTACTTTGTGGTCATTCACAAGGACTCACAACAGATGGGATTCTGTAAAAACTTATATATTGTTGTATCTGACCAGCTTTTCAAGTGCATTGCTTTGCCTAACTTTTATAGACCTCTGCATTGTCTTACACATTTCCAATCCACTGCATCTAAGCAGGCACACAGGGCAAGAACATAAATACAATCTTTCAAGGAGAGACTGAAAACAGGCAGAGTCGGGGCAGTGTCTCAGACGCACCACTCTGCACAGTACCAAGCACTGAGCCCTTTGAAAAACACCGCACCTTCCAGCTGAGACCTTCAAGCTGGTGACAGTCTTTAAAACCAGGAATGGTATCTCATCTTTCTGACTAGAAAGTTTCTTCTTCAGCCTTGGCAAGGAACCATCTCCTGATGCAGAAAGGGGACCTCTAGGCATAGGACAGCCTGGCCTCAGTGAGACCTTCAGTTTCAAACTTCTTTCCAAAATAGGCCTTATTCAGGAACGAGGGGACCTACTATTCCTTAGGAAGAAAAACTCTACTAGATGAACACACATGAGGCTTCTACGTAAGCAAAGCTATTTTTCAGGGATGCTTGCAGAAATCCACACTCCACTTCAGAATATGTGTCCCCCCAGGAGCTCTGAAGATCCCTATGGATGTGTAAAAGGACTGTGTGTCCTGGCCTGCACCAGCCTCTAGCACCTTGACAAGTTCTACCAGGACCACCACCTCAAGGACCCAAGATGAACATGCTACCAGAAGAACAATGGAGCCCCAGGTACACAGTCTGAGAGTTTTGCCCATAAGCTTGAGTAAAAATCTGATAATTCAGTAAGATGCTGCTTTTTTGATTCTGCGAAACTGAGACACTCGAACTCGTCTGTGGAGCACAGTCAGACCTAGTGACTGCTCTTAAACCATTTCAAAGCAAAGACATCTTCTCTGTCTCTTCCTCAACTCACTCAACAGGCTCTGTCTTTGCACTATATAATAGTGCTGCCTCCACTGACAAAAGAGAAGGTAAAGGGAAAAAAAAAGTTCGCACCTCGTTCAAACTTCAACCTCTTGTATAACTGAAACCGGTCAACAGGAACCAAAGAGGCAATCTGAAATGAGAAACAAACACACAAAATATGCATTAGAAACACAAACTTTAAAAAGTTAATAAGCACTATGATCTACACACCTGCTTTCCTGAGCTGGCTCTCAAATTCACCTTTTTGTTCCGGCTTGCTTTCAGCACCACATTCCTCCATACCCTGACTTCTCCAAAACTTAAATTCTTGACCTTCCCTATTTCAGCCACACAGCCCAGTAGTTCAGCCCATGTCTTTCTTACCATGCACAGGAAAACCTTCTCTGTGGATTCTGTATTTACTTCAGGCTTCTCAGTTTTATTTCATGTTGGTTTAGCGTAACAAAGGGCGACGTTGCCAGCCCTGGAGACTGCAGCATGCTGTTCACGCACAAGAGTACAGCTCAAATGAATGGTTCTTCATTCGTGTCTCCAGTGTTAATGGCAGGGGTCACTTAGCTCTCAGGAACTGAAAGCCAGTCTGGTTTCTATTTTTTATTCATTTCATGGGGTTTGGGCCAAGACAGCTAATGCCATTGCTGTTGGAATTTGCCTTAGACACGGAGCAGACTATTGGGAACCTGATTGAAGTTAACAAATTTAGTCGGCATAGACAAACAGGCTTTGCTGATACATTTTACACATTACCATAATTAAACTAGCAGCCTAAAAGGCTAAATGCTCTAATCTCCAATTAACAGTCTACATAAGACCAAGTGCCCTATTTAAAATTAATAAGCAAACCTGCACAGGGTATGGTGGGGTTCAATAGAAACTTCACAGGCACTTCAGGAGCCACATGTTTGTCAGAATCAGAATGTGGGATCATTCTCTTTATCTGATCCATTTGTAATATTGTACCAGCACTGGAAATATTCTTCTCTTTTATGGAAAATAAACCTAGACTAATATAAGACCTGGGACCTGATCATTTGAAGCACTGTCAGACAGTGGAGCACTGATAACTTTAAAGTGACAGGCTTTCAAATCTCACATCCAGTATCCAACCACAGTCCTTCAGATTACTGTAAAGGGCAAAATTTGCCCTCAGTGAAGGGCAAATTGCTTGCTGTCCTCCTGGGTTGTGGGGTATAGCATTCATGAGAAGAAATATAATGACAAAAATCCAATATATATTCAATATCATGCTGTGAATACATTTTCTTTCACAGACGGAAAAAAGAAAGTAAATTCATATCATAAAATATGAAATTTCTTAATAATAACTCAAATCAATTGGACTTGATTGCACAAAACTGCATTTTGTAGCAGATGCTTGGATCATTTATTTAACCTAAGCCAGTGTAATACAAAACTGAATCCAAATTATGTCAAGATTTAATAATTTAAAGATTAATATGACTGAAATTAATTAATATTTAAGATTAATATGACTGTAGGACACAAAGATTTTTCTGGGAAACTCTTCACCTTCATCACCTGCTCATCAGAAGTCAGCTGAAACACATTTGGAAAACAAAAAATAACTAAATCAAATGGCTAAAAAGAGTGAAGTTTAGCAGTTTCAGGAAAGACATCATTTCAGTATTGCCCACTCCTCCCCAGGGCAGCTTCGCATATAAATAGTTTGGAAAATGAAAAGAGTCATCTGCATTTCTCTAGCTGCGTGAGCATTGGCAACCACTTTAAATTTTCCTTCATTACAACGAAATTAAAACAGTGAGTCTCAATGCTGTAAGAGCCACTTGAGTGAATTGTTTAGTTGGCCGGGTTCCTTCTGTACTTGCTTTTACTTTTAACGAACAGTTTTTTCAAGAGCAATTCTATTGAGCCCAGAATTTCCCGTGTATTAAAAATCAGCCTTTTTGATTACAGTGGGAGCGGAGTTATGCATCTTAACGCAGATTTCAGTAGGAAGCAGAGGCAGTGCTGAAAGCCTCCCATTCTCCTGGGGAAAACTTGAGCTTATCATGCCAGCTTTCCCCACTGGTTCCACCCAGCTCCACTCTCTTTCCTACATATCCTCTTCACAGCTCAGCTTCCCCCTCCCTGCATGCAGCTCTGGGTGTTGAACACATGCAGCCCATCACCTGTGGCTAACTCCCACAGGCTTGGAAAGCCCAGGTCCTAATGGCACCCACACACAGGTCAACCTGAGAGGTGCTGAGCCAAAGTCCCTCACAGATTTAGCACCTTTCGGCATAAGGAAAACAATGCACAAATTCCTGCTGCCTGAATTCAGTGCCATGTGAAAGCTGTATGTGCAAACTTAACTGAAAAAAAAAAAAAGTGAATATCAGGTCCCCATAAAAAAACAGCAAATCCTTTCCTCACTGAACTTTTAATCTCGTTTACACCTAATCAAGGACAGTCATAAGCACAATAAGGGGATTAGGTGTTTATCTCCTCCTGGTAGGCATCAGTCTAAATGTTCATTTCCAGGCAACTTCTCAAGCCCCACCTGGGTGTCTGTCCATCCCAAACACCTCCTCTCCTGCACAACCACTCATGTCTCTGGGCTGGTCAGGGCATGGAAATCTGGGGAGGCAGCAAACCAGCAACCCAGCAGATGGCAAAGAGACAAAAGGGAAAGACCATGAGCATATCAGAAAGCAAGCTTTTCTTATTCTAGGCTATGAAATTATTCAATGTGGGAAGAAATGCTAGAGGACAGATTTAGGGAACTTTTTTTTTTTTAATACTGGGGGTTTTAATTAAAAAAAAAAATACAGGCAAGAACTCTCCTCTCCTCAACATATCTTGATTTGAGACTTATCAGACTGTTAGGAGTTGAAGTAAGTTTTCTGATTTTCCAAAATCCGTAAGCAATATCTGCAGTTAAAATACTCTTGCTATAGAGCACAAGAATACGCAAGAGCTATTGCTAAGAACAGCAGCATTCACCCGAAGTAAAAATATCCATGGACAAAGCAAAATTGTGAAGGTTTACTACCAGAAAGGGCTCCAGCTGGACCCCTGTCAAGCATCCAAAAAGATCATGTCATCAAATGTGTCACAACAACCAGAATCCCTGCTACTACATTAAACAAAAGGGCAAAGAAAGGAAATTGAAAGGGTTCAAAATAATTTGGTTCAGTGTACACAGGGGCAAAGTTTTCCAGGCAGTGCAGTAACCAGGACCCAAGGAAGAACAACTCCCCTGTTTTTAAACACTGGCTACCACAGTGGAAAGGGAAAATCACTACTCCACCTATTCTCAGGCTTTCAAGGGAGATGCAAGGAGGCAATCAAGCAAATTGAATAGATCTTACTTCCTTTCACACCCGTATGAATCAAACCTTGATAATGCCAAGGGAGGGAAGTTCAGCAGGACAAGAGCTTCTAGCAGACAGGCAGCAAGGGCAGATCCTGCACTGGCAGCAACAACAGCAGTTTGGAAAAGGTGGCATTGCCCATCTCTGCCAAAGCCCCACTCACAGAGGCACTGTCTTGTCTTGCAAGGAGTGTAAAAGCTTCAACGGGGGCTGTGGTTTGCTTTTGAAAGGGGTACGGGAGTTCAATCTCTTTATTGTTAGAAATTACACCCACAACTTTCTTCATCAAGCTACCATGTTCACTAGAGTCATAATTAAATACTAAATTATTCATGTTCTCCATTAAAGAGCTCTTCCCTTATTTAGCGACAAATAAAAACAAAATTAAGGCTCTCTCACTTGCTCCCCTAGGTTTTATTTAAAAACAAGTAAATAGGAAGAACAAAAAATTTTATTCTGACCCTGAAAAAGATAGGTCAGCCTGCAACATTTTCTCACGTTCCTTCTCATTTCACCATTTCAATCTCCTCCAGCAAAATGTAAACTGATTCTGAAATTAAAAATAAAACTGATATTTTAAACCGAGTCCCAGTGGGATTTTGTGTTTGACTATGTATGGAATATAACGCAATTAAGAATTCTAAGATCTGGGTTACTGTCCTATTTCAGCATCTCTTTACGAAGTGCTGAAAACTCTCTGTCAGGTTAGCGCTGGATTTACACAGACAGAGGGACAACGAGCAGAATCTGCACCGCATGCAAAGGGGTAATTCATGACAAACTAAAGAGCCCAAATCAGTACCTCCTTTAGTGACTCCTGCACAGTTTTGATCCAAATCAGATTATGTATACACGGATCACTGTATCAATGTTATAAACCTTAGAACAATACAGGAATCAGAAACAGCAAAGCTCAGTGCCCGAGATATTATCCAAGTGAGTATTGCATTAGAAATCCCTGTATGCAGTGGAGATTTACCCTGATTCATAGCTTACACTGTTGACTGGATTTGCACCAAGCAAAACCATTTCAAACCATGATAAATTACCCCTTATTTAGATTAGGGATATTAACTGGTCCAATTAAATCAATGGAGCAAGTTCCCAAGAGAGACAGGAATATTCTAGACAGAAGAAGTCTGCATGTTTAAAGAGAGCTGCATTAACATAAGATGTTCCTTCTACCTTCTGCTTCCAGGAAGAAATCCAAATAATCTTTGTTTATTGTACCATTAGAGCTTGAAAGGGCAAACATTTTGTTTAACAAGGCTGCTTTTAAACTTTCCTTGTTTTGTGTAACCAGCTATTTGAAAGAGGGTCTGTAGCCAAAACCATTGCCTTACAACCACCACCCCTCATTTATTTCTGCTAAAAGACAGCTATACTACAAGCAGCTGCTATCTACATTTAACAGGTCAAGATATGACCTCGGATTGCACTTGATTTCAAGCACGTCAGTGGAACAGTTCCTTCTATTTGAATGCACTATTTGTCAAAACCAAAAACTGCTGGGAAATATACCAGTTTCAACTAGATTTTGTTGAAGGAAAAAGAAACCCAAGCCAGAGGGGTTTCAGAAAACATATTTTCAAAGTACTGAAAAGCACAATTTTCTAGTTCAAATAACTTTTCACTTTATGCATTTTAAGAACAAAAAACCTGGCACATTTTTTTCTGAGGTCCAGAGGGACCCAGCAAGTAAAGCCTTAATTCCCAGCATCTCCTATGAATAAGCAGTTTACTCCCCAAGTACTGATGAAATATTCAACTGTTTTAGAGCAATGCTATTCACACTTGCTCATTTCTTTGTGAGACATACAAGAAGAAATTCTACTCTGTGTTTAAATTGTTTACCAGAATTTTTGCCTCCCTCCATCTCCCAAAAGCAACAGAAGAAGCACATGAATCGTAAGCAGGGCAAGAGCTTTGAAAAGGCTCTAGTAATTTAGTACAAAACTAGACAAACTCTTCAGAACTTTACTGAGAAGATAAACAGGACTTAATTCTGATTTGTCTTAATGAAGAAAAACAGTTCACTGGAAAGCACTGAAAAAGTGTTACACACCTTGAATAAGGACCTTGAGAGGGAGAATAAGAGGAACTTTCATAGCTATACTGTGTTCATAGCCATACTGTGTTATAAATGCTTATAAGCTTTATTTTTAATTGTTCCGCTTCCTTATTGAGGAAAGGTCAATCCAAAATGCACTGAAGTCAATGAAAAGGCTTTCCTTCACTTCAAATAATGCCTAAATTCACCTTTATCTCCCTTGTGCAGGCTATGGCAAAAGGCATATAAAAAAGCAAACAAAACAACTGTTTTAGCTAACATAATGAGATGCATTTGGCCAGAAGTATATGAACCAATTTAGCACCATGTCCATGACAGTTTGAACTGCTACTTTTTCTCCAAACTGTAGCAGTACCTGATGAACAGCAGTCACAGAATAGTCACAGAATAGTCACAGAATAGTCTGAAATGAACATGACATGAAAAATACACCTTTTCAAAACACTGATGCTATCACAGAGGAGAAAAAAAAATGACGTTTTATTTTTGTTTTTCCCCACAGTACAGGCAAAGTCATTCCTCATGGCACTGTCTTGGTAAGAAACCTTGTCCTGCCAGAAGCCAGAGACAAAAGCTGCAGACCCTCCAGAGGTGAGAAGCCTCATACTTTTACACCAGGAGTTTGAGAGTGTGTAAGGAATAAACTGTAACTTTAAATAGTACTTCCATGCCAAACAATAGCCACAGTTGAGTACATTCTCTATCATCTGATAAGGTTCTGGGTTTTTAAGAAATAGCTTTAAAAGGCCACATTTTCACAAAGAAAAGCCTTTATTTGTAGAGGAAAAAAAAGGAATAGAGAGTGTTCATACATAAATCTGTAGTTTACATACTATTCTTTCAGATTGTTCATGGAGTCAATCTATTCTTTCTGTCATTCCTGGTTTTTTCTGGGTGGTTTTCTTCCTTAAAGAAATAGGTGTTTGGTAAAATACATAAGCAGTACTTTTAAACAGGTTGGGGATTTCTTGGCTATTCAAGCAGAAGGCTTGTGTTTCAAGCACATCACCAAAAGGGAGTGTCGGAACGTTCAGTCATCCACAGGACACTAATGCACATTTGGGCTGTTTAGTCATTCTGCTGTCAGCCCAAAAACCACCCAAGCATTAGGCTAGTGGTCCATTAATACATGCCCCTGGAGTGTCCTTTACTAAGGGGAAATATATCTCTCTTAATTCCTATAGCATTATAACCCTGGTTAAACAGAGAAGAATTCTTCTTGTTATTTGTTAATTTTCATTTAAAAATACATTTTCAATAAAGGCTAGATGCCTCCAATCTGGTGCAATGGGTGGAAGGACATTGTTACACCCTCTCTGTATCTTTGTAGAAAGAGGAGGAAGGGAAACAGCTGGCTACTTTTCACAATAACTTGATTCAGCCAAAGAAAAAGCTCCACCATATGCCTTCACACCATAACAAATATAGCTGCGAGTCCCATGCCCTGATTCAACTAAGCACAACATTTCAAATGTATGCTGGAGAGCAGATCCTGATTTTTTTTTTTCTGGAGAAAAAGGCATTTTTGGTATCAGGAATCACACTGTCACTGATGGCATTTGAATAGGATTATATACTTCTACCACAGTTATGGCATTTGTATGCACAGGGCCCAAGGGAATCCAGAAGACAAACTTCTCTTCTCCAGTTCAGGGATGGAGATCTAATTCTCCTTGATTTTATTCCTGCAAACAAATGCTGAGAGAATGCACAAAACCAATCAAAATCCCTTAGCCATCTTATTTTTCCTGGGGGTTTTTTTGTCCTACTTGTATTCTCAGGCCCAGCACGGACATTCCTGCCTCACAAAGCAGGCAAGCAAGCATCTCTTGGGTGCATCCCAAGAGACACCTTCCATATCTCTTAAGACCTACTTCCACCTGGTGTTGTGCAGGAACCTTTCTTTCCATATAATTATACAGCCCTGCATGATTATACTGGACTGCAAATTGGTTGTTGCAGCCCAAGATCAACATACACAAGGAAATTCTGGCCTTGCATACCACCAGTCTGAGTTCTTGCTCTTAAGAAAGATCAAGAATTTCAGTGTTTGCAGTCAAATCAAATCAGACTGAACTGACAGTCTAATGGAGGCTCAGCAGCTCTGGGATACAGGGTATTCTGGTTACGTCACCTACATGGGTAATTCAGAGGTTGACCAGATGCCAAGTAAACCTTTCCCCAAGGCACAGAGGGAGGGGAAAAGGAGCAAAACCCTTGAAAAACATTTGTTTGTTTCTATCTCCTCTTGTCAATCAGGCCTCTTGCCAAAAGCTCATTAAAGGTAATTAAAGGGAGGAAAAAGTGTATGATTATATTTATCATGCAGATAAAGAAATTTGGGGGATATATGTTAAAAAAAAAAAAAGAGAGAGAGAGAGAGAAAGAAGTATAAGAAATATAGATACCTCTGCTTCTTGTAGGGTCCCATGGTTCAAGCACACCATGTCCGGACATGTGATAGGAGAACCACAACCTTCTTGAATTGCCAGCTCCATGTACTGTTTTAGACACTAGAAACAAGTAAAGAAAAGAAGAGAAAAAGTTACAGCCCACATGTTGGTAACAACCAGATGTCAGAGATGCTGTGCAGTTCCCACCTTCACTGCCTTAACTGGCTGTCCTGAAGCTCCAGCACACAGCAAACATCAATTATTATGAGCATGAATGCTACAAGTCATTACGTTGGAAAGAATGCAACAAAGAACAATTAATTATGCATGACTTCATCTGCCGAGCACAGCGTTTACCTAAGTCAGCAAGTTAGACCCTTCAGCCCTAACAAGCCCTATGCTCTGCTAAACTGGGATTGGAGGATTTGGTGGGGGGAGTATCTATTATCCTAATTAAACAGGCTTTGCTTCTCTGTTTTTCCTCCTGTGTTCTTAATTCAGACTCTCAGCCAGCATTCTCCATCGAAGGAGAACTCATTTACAAGAAAGAGACTACTGTTCTCAGCTGCACAAAAGGGGAAAGGGGTTTATAACCTCGTTGGGAGGCTAAATCTGCCCTAGAAGATGTGCGGCTACCGGTTCGTCCTCCCCCTCAACCCCCCACATAGATAAAATAACTTCTATGGTTTATCATGATTTATCATCAGCCTCTACTCCACCCAAAGCCTATTTCCAGCATGGAGGCTGCCTTATGAACGTTTCCAAATTGTTCCATTACATAAAAACAGCAGGCTTCCCCTCCATGCTCAAAAAGTCCTCTACTCTCCCCACACTTTATTTGGCATGCCAGTTTCAAATATATTCAGCTTGTCTTTATAGCATATATGACAGAGTCTTTTGTAAAATCATGGCACAAAACTCATGCAATGGACTAAAGAACAGTGCTCAACTTGTTCCTCCAAATCGTACAGGTAAGTAAGTAAGGTCACTTCTAAAAAAAATCAAACAATGAAGTCTCCTCAGAATAATGGCAAAGCACACAATAAATTGCAAATCACTGTTAACAAAACAACAAAGCATGAACTTCTGACAGATTTTGATATCAGCTTGCACAGTTTACTGTAAATGAAAATAAACATATGTTATGAAAATTAGGACTAATGTAGTTTTTTCCCTACAGTTGTATATTTCATGTCCACCTGACAAACTTACTCCCCAGTACTGCTGACTTCTTCCCTTACTGCCCCATCAGTTTTCAAGAAATATGTTGAAAAGAAATACGGTTTTGAGACCTCTGTCTCCGCCAACTTTTGGAAGAGGCACTGCGATCAAAAGCTAATAGGTGGGTGATGGGGAAATCACAGCCCTTCAGAGTACAGCATCTTTAGACTCCTCAAAACCATTGTTTTATTATTTATAGACATTTAACATTCAAGTCTGTGTTAGTCCGGACTATTCTGAGAAGGCCTTGCATATTGTGCTCTGATTAAAGAAACTTCCTCATTTGTATTTTTTATTGGAAAACTGATTCCCTATTAACCATCAGGATAATTAGGACTTTTAAAAATGGAAATGAGATTTCCTTATTATTCTGTCTGTCTCTCTACATGAAATATCCACATCCACTTTTTGCTTAATTCTGATGAGCTATAGAGAGATATTAGTTCAAGCAAGTAGAATCAGCTTAACTTAGAGGCATTTTACATTAACTTACTTTTGATTTGTAAATGTTTGAAGTTTATTCTCTTAGAAGAACGTTGGGATATAACCTAACTGGTAAGCTTTAAATACATAGCTCATGAAGCACTAATGTATTCAGATCCATCATGCACCCCAACAAGAAAGCAGCAGAGCAGGTTGTAAGGAATTGATGGTGCAAGTAGTATGTGGGAAGTGAGGGAGATACTCACAGGTGAAGACCAAAAAAGAAATCATGTCAATGACTGAAGGCAGTATTAGCTCCCTAAGGATTATCAGCCCAGATTTAACCAGGAGCTATTCTTTTATTATTCCAACAGCAGTCTCAGTGCCCTGTCCCGTCTTCTCGCCCACTTCTCCCAAAGGCATCTAGGCACAATGCTTTTACAAAGTCAGTTTACCCCAGATCAGATCAACCCCCAGCACAGCAGCTCCCTCACAGAGCAGCGAGCAGTAAACAGAAGCAGGTATGGAACCACAGTGGTGCCTGCGAGCGGAATCCTGGTGACACCGGAGTTGCCAGGGCCCTGCCCACATCTGCCACCATGGTCTGGGCAGTGGCAGCAGGTGACATAGGGAAAGCCCCAAAAAAGCGTGCCCAGAGCCCAGGGTGGCTCCCAGTGCCATTACTGATGTAGATGGAGGCTGTGGGTGGCCTTGTCCTGCAGCTCCACGTTCATTAAGCACTGAGCATTGCCCACATGCTTCAGCACATATCACAGGAGAAATGGGGCAGCAAGACCTCACTCCCTGCACAGATTTCCTCCCTGGTTTGTACCTGTACCCAGCCTCCTCCACAAATAATGTAAACAGAAAATTCTGCCCTCAGAGTCCCTTCCCCAAGGCCTGCGCATACTGCAGTGTGTTGAGTGCACTTCTTAGATATGTGGGCAGAGCCTCCTTACATCTCACTCCATCTCCTCATGGGAGACCTGATTATTTTCTGGATCAAGTCTCAGGGCAGCATCTGGTGAAGGGCAAATGTTACCCTCCCACCAAAGCATTTAGGTTGCCTTAATTCCTCAGAAAGCATGAGAGAACAACCTTGTACTTTTGCGAAGATCCTGGGTTCCGTCTCCTCTGTGGTGCTTCCTGATATTTAGTAATTTGTTTTGACAGCATGGTACAGTGGATTTGTATTCTGGGGGCAGCTCAGGTCAGGTGGTTACAGAGGGAGGACAAAGCCTGAAAAGTTACTGCAGGCCCAGCAGCAGCCCAGAGGCTTGTTCTTATTTTAGACTCTCAGGACAGAAGCTCGGAGCACTGACAATTACGCTTCCATACAAGGATGGGCATGAGGCTCTTAAGGAGCTTTGATCCACAGTATAGATTTTGCAATCAGTTTCAATATGCAGTATCTAAGTCCTTAGGGGTACCAAGCCAGGAGAAGAGAGGTTTCTGAGGATTGCTAATGGATCTGGATTCTTCTTCACTTGTAACCCACTGCATGGTTGTAGGTGAGCATAGAGGGGCAACCAAAGCCCTCTGTGATTCTTCTAGAGGCGGCTGCATTTTCAGAAGGTGACTTGGACAGATTTTATAGTTGAGCTGTGCAGTGCCATGATCTTCAAGTATTTCCCAGAAAATCTCCCTGTTAAATCATTTTTATAGGTATGAAATCTTTTGTCTTGACTTTCTGTGCTTGGAGGTGCTTTGGGTGCAATACAAGAAGGACTTAAAGGTGCCGGGAAACTTGAAGGAAGCATTTAATATTTACCACTGAAGGATTAAGCTTTTTTACCAAAGTATGTGCATGAATGAGAAGATGTGAATTTCTTGTTCCCTCTTAGCACCAAAAAAGAAACACTGGAAAATCACTGAAATTGTAAAATATGCCTTCACTTTAGCAGCGAAACTGTTTTCAGAGGTGTTTTACCATTATTTACAGCTCAGCTACATATTTAGCTGCTTACTTGAGAAGTGGCAACTAAGAGTATCTGAAAAGATGCAAGCCAAAAACGTGATGAAAAGATGTTTCAGTGTCTATATAATGAATCACGACTGACCTTCTCAGCAGCGTGTCCTCCCACACTCTAGAGAATACATTATTTCAGACATAAAATGGCAAGATTTTTTGTGCATTTTGTCTACAAAAAGCAGCAGTATCATAGGAAAACTGCACATACTACATATGCTACTTAATTGCTCTTCAAAGTGAAAGAAAAATCAAGATGCTGTGCCTTCTGTGATACAAAGTGTTGCCTGAAAGGGTCTTAATCTTGACATCCAGGAAATCATGAGGTCTCAACACCCTGGGCTACACTCTCCCATCACTTTCCTGCAGTGTGGTGACTTTTGAGCACAGAGAGCAGTCAGTGGCTGGAGAGGCCTCCACATAGAATCTGTGGCTTACAGTGACATTAACGCTATCCACTTACTTTCCATGGCCAGAGCCAGCAAAGCTTCCATGAATGTGTCATGTAGCCAAGGCAGATGGCTGAGACAACAAACTAAAAATCTACCGAGGTCTTGCTGAACAGGTTAGAATCCTGCTGACTACAGATCACACACTGGGATGGTGTTCATCCCTCAAATAAAAGGCTGACACCAACACGAGTAGCATTTATTCCCATATCTTCAAGTGTGCCCTAATCAGTTATATTCAGTTTGCTCAGATTTTCCCCACTGAGCAACTGTATCATGTACATATCTGTGTTCTGGGAAACATAATAAAATCCTGAGCCATTCAAGCAAGCGGGATCAACTCAAATGTGATAATGTAATTCCGCTAGTGCAACTCAGTACACCTAACAGAATGTTTTGATGCTGATCTAGCTTTGCAAAGCACGTTTTGCTCCTGCTGGACTGCTGTCAACTTCAGTTGAAAGAGGACTACAAGTATCTTTTTCTCTGCCTGAGATCCATAATGTATAATGACATTTTTTTCCAATAATTTGCTGTCTAAGCATTTTGGGGCAAGATTTTTCCTCTCATGCTGGTTTTGTCTTTCAGGCCATCACCTTCCTCTATTTAATAAAATAAGATCGATATCCAGTTACCTGCTTCACAGAATGCTACTCATAAGTATCTAGTAAGTTAAGGCCTATAAAGTACCTGGGTCAAATTATCATGCAACATATATGCATTTCTTTGGGGTTTTTTTATCTTGCAAGACTTGTAGGAAAGATTATGATTTAGGCAAATAATTAAAAATGCCCCAATGACACATTCACCTCCTGGAGTTAAGGGTTTTTTGAAAGAGTACGTTGAAACGTGGCAGAAGCATCTTTTAAAATACACTGAAAAGCCTGATCTAGGAGTGCACAAACTTCTTCTGAAATAAACAGAAGTGTTTTCTATGGTCAGCTTCAAGCCCCAGAAAGAAAATTCTCTTCAGGCTACTCATGGATTTTTCATTTCAATACTTCTGCATGCTGCTATAACTTCAATTTTTTTCCCCCCCAAAGTGTATCGTACAGAGGGGATTTTTAATGTACTGACCAAGAAAAAGATGTCTGTTTGATAATGTATTTACTCTGCAAAGAGATCATAACAGTTCTGCATTTTAACATAAAAATGAGTTCAAAGTATAACTTCAGTGATATGTTGTAGGTAATGATGTGACAAAGGCACTATATACCTTTCACTGTGAAATCTGAAGTTTCTGTTCAAATCCACTTTCAGATAATTTATGTATCAAAGACAAAAGATGGATCTCAATCATTCCTACATACCGCTTTTCAAGTGCCCGGACATGTTCCATTACCTTGCTCCTCTCCCACCTGCTTGCAGTTTTTCAGCTCCCAAAATGCAGTCTCATTAGTTTGGGTGCAAAAGTTTAAAAGAAACCCCATAAAGTGATATGACAGAAATGAACAGGTACCTTTATTAAGAAACATGGAGGGATGGTTAGGAAGAAGAAGGAAATGGAAAACATTGGCATATTTTCCTGTCAAATGCCACAGATATCGCTGCCAGCCACTCTGTAGCAGTTGGTACAGGATAAGGGTATTTGTCTTTAATTCAATTATGGAAAGGTAAAGAACAGATCTACAGTATTTCCCAGACAGTACTAGGCCATGATCTACATTAAATGTGAAAATGCACAAAATTATTGACGGCATCTTGCCAAAACAAGAAGGTCTTTCCTCCTAACATAACTTGAAGACAATTTTCATCTCAAAAAAAATAAGAAAAACTCAGGTCTCCCTTTAAAATCCACAGGAATGCTTTAAAATCTTAAATCTCTCATCCAGATTTGTCCTCAAAACTGTATTTGTTTGGGGTTTGGGTTTTGTTTAGCCTTAGCTTTTTTACAAACTCCAGGTTTGGGGGAGGGATGCGGAAATATGGTATATGGAGAGAATACTTAACATTTCGGTTGACATTCCAGAGCGTCTCATGATTCAGAACAGATGAACAGATAGGCATTTAGTTTTTATTTTAGTTCTGGGCCATGGTTATGTACTTTTTATTCAGTGAAACATAACATTCATTTATTTCTTATACTTTAGAAATGTTACCTGCCCTTCAGTGCATACAGAATCTAGTATTACTATTTTTGGTGAGACAGTTCATGTCAGAACTTTAAATTTAACCACCTGATCTACCCAGTATCTAATCAACTGTGTATGTACTAAGATTAATATACCGACCTAGACAGTATTCATAGTGTTTATGGCAGATCTATAGAATGTTTAATAATATGTTCATCATTGCCGTGACATCTGCACTTCCACATGTTTAATCTCCAAAATGGATCAGTCACTTTCAGTGTGGGGTACTCAAACCCCTGCTATCCCTCAAGTATCCCTTAGCAGGTCTTAAAAGTAGATGAAACAAGTGCATTGGCAATTAGCTTGGAGGCATTTGCACTTCAGCTGGAAAAAAAAAAGTGAGGCTCTTCCAATTAAAGAAAGTTTTTAGAAACTACACGACAAAAATAGTAATTTCTTAATTTGCTACAGATAAACTCATGATTGGCACAATTTCAAGTGAGAAACAAAATTCCAATGAAATATGCATATTGCCCAATCTCTTTTTTAACTGCTAAGGACCAGATAGAGTGGTACATGAATGTTTAATAGAAGATCAAATAGATAGAAGAACAGGCCACATAAGAGCCTTATCAAGAAAGATGCTTGAAAGAAAGTGAAAAAATGCCCCTGTAGCTTCAAAGAACATACAGTCAGCTCATGGCTCAGTATAAGGGAAGGAACAACATCACTAACAAGCATTTTATTTTGTCACAACCAAGTGACAACACCAAGCAAACATGACAGTGGACCAGAATATAATTTGCTCCTCTTGGTCCACAAGCATATTTTTTATGGGATCTTTCAAATGTACCAGAGAAACACACTGTCATCAGCTCTGTCTCAAAATATCTACCAGTGGTGCTAAACTCTGCTCAGAAGCACAGTCTGAAACCAATTTACTCATGGCCCAACACATCCTGGCAGCCTTTCATAAAAATCAGGAAAGGTTTCTGGTAATCGTTGTCATGTAGTACCACCAAACAGAAAAGGACCAGAGAACAGGACCAGAGAAACTCACCCTTCACAAAACATAACCAGCTGCGAATATACTTTCTCTTGCCAAAAATCCATGCCAGGCCAAACCTGGCCTTACCAATAGCTACAAAACAGACATGATCATGAGGCTTATGTCACAGTCTGGCTCCATTTCTGTGGCACTTTAAGGCACTGGCAACTTACTTCACATTGATTTCTTCATTGGTTAAATGCAGATAACACCAGCTTCATAGATGCAATGATGTCATTAAAATATTAGTTCCCTCTTCCTCCCCTGTCTTCCGCTGGCCGTCATCCAGAGGCTGCCACCTCTACTGAATTCAGAAACATGCAGAACCTCTTCCTGAATACTAGTATCCATCAAAAGGCAATGGGTACACCTGTGCTCTTTTGGTACCCCAACTCTGCCTATGGTGTTACTCTGCACAGAAATACATGCAAGAAGTTCTTAAACCATCTAAATTACTATAGACGTGTTCTGTGTTCAGTGCCAATATTAGCAGGTGTAGGAATTCTCTTTTTTTACAACTTGAAAACAAAATTATTCTGAAACATTTCAAATGTCGAGCTGGGAAAAAAAGAATCCCAAATGTCAACACTTCCAAATAGAAAACAACCTGAGGTGAGCTCTATATAAAGTAAGTGGGGCATTGCAGCACAAGGTATATTTAGGTAGAGAAGGTAGTGAGTGTTCTGGTGCAGCCGTGAGAAAGTTTCTCCTAGGATGCGGAGAAAAGGAGGAAAAAGAGGAGAACAAACCCCTTCTTGAAAATTAGCACAAAGAAACACACGCAATACTAAAACCCAGTATTGGCTAGATGATGGCAAATCCAAATATTCCCTAACTCATAAGTTTTACTAAGTATTATTTCAGTGGATTATTCATATACATTTGCTTCACTTAGCAGGTATCCCATTCTTTCTGCCGTCCACCTCCTCCTTGTCCTTGATCTACTCAGTCTCCTCTGCTCTCAGACTTGTCTGCTCATGTTTTTGCTAAAGACTCTTCACATTAGTTTTTCCAGTTTTCCAGTGCTTCCCTCCACAATCAATCTGAAACTTCACAGCACTAAGGGCAAAATGTCACTATTCAGCCACCCAAAGGAGGCAGGACAATGCACAGCTGTTCTTAAAAAGATTAAGGAAAGCAGAGGAGCCTTAGAGTGCCCTGTTGATGAAGTACCAACAGAGAAATTTGTATTTCTGTAAATTTCTTCTTCTCCTCTCGTAAAAGTAGCTGGCAGCAGCCTCTTTCTGAAGCTGAAGCCCCCCCCAAGGCCCAGGCAGGTGGCTGCCCATGGCACCATGCTGTCCACAGCAGCAAAGGAGCCTTTTTAGCCCCTGTCTAGCCCTTAGCCTTGCTGTCACACATAGCTACAGCAGAAAACCTTGTTCTCTAATTGCCTTTGGAACACCTCCTGCTTGTAGGAGCACAAGACAGCTCAGAAGCTACCCAGGCTTGTATGCTGACTTCTCCTTTTAAGGCTGTGTGAAGTTTAATCTCATTTGGACTGCATTGTGTGCAGCAAAATAAGAAACAGGTAGATCATCATGGTATTTGTTTTGCACATTTTGTAACCCAGTTGTCTCATACACTCCTCAGAAGTACAAGACTCAACAAAGAATTTGCTTGGGAAAAAAAAAAGCGGGGGGTGAATCATGCTAATTCTGCATAAACCTGTGCCAACAACACAGAATAACATACTTGAAAGCATCTTTTGTTTCCAGTTTGTTACATGTTGTCTTCAGCATCTCAAACCCTGTGCCAGTAAATAACACACAAGACAGATAAACATAAGCTGCTGCTTGACATAAATAGCAGCAATCCCATTTATTACTCACCTGACTGTCATTGGGGCTCTGAAAGTCTTAAGAGGAGGGGAAAAAAGAAGAAAGACAAAACCAGAAAGAATTGGTGTGCAGGGAAAAGCCAACACAGGGGTTTTTACTGACCCATAAGATCACATTTCTGCAACAGCACTGCACTGGTTCCCTTCTGTCACCACTGCCACCAGGGCAATGTTAACACACCTGCTAAAACCTCATGTCCACAACTGCTTACAGGCTACAGACTCACACTGAGTCTTTCATAAGGCCTTTGGTATTTCCAGTGTTACTGCTAGTCCTGCACTCCTCGCTAGCGCTTCAATAGGGTAGATTATGCTGTGCCAGACACCAGGGCATTTCTAGCCAAGGGGATTCAAGATAAGCATGATCACACCACTCACTGTCTCCCCACACTGCTTTCCCAGTTTCAGCCACGTTTTGAAAGGGTAGGAGTCTCCTAGATGCACGCTTTCCAGACAGTCTAATGAGCACCAAAGCCTGGGCAACACCCAGTGTGCAGTGCAAAGGCAAAGCAAGGAGGGTGGCCCATCCATTCCCGGCACTGCCCCACCAGAATGCTCCTGAGTCTTACCTGAGTGAGGCACTACTAGAGCTCTCTGGGGAAGGACGGAAGGAAGGAAGGACGGACGGAAGGAAAAGAGCAAACATTTAGCAAATTTTATTAGAAATAAGTATAATATTCGAAGTATTATTCTGTAAGTGGGTCAGTCAAGATGTAATTAATATGTTTGCTTTGGACTCAGATGCACTAAAGTGCACTAAAATACTGTATTTTTTAACACTATGATGGTGTGGTCAGACACGGTGTCTAATTATTTCACATACTTATGTGAGCACCATGACCACCAGAGGGGCAAAAAGTAGTTGCACATCCGAGGAAGAAAAAATTGCAACAAAAGGTAAACCTATGGGACTGCTGATTGGAAGGACATCCGCACGAATACATAAGGATGAGTAAGAAGACGAGGAACAAGATGAGCAGTATGAGGAACAGATGAGACCCCCTCCCCTTCTGGGAAAGGGACAAGTACCACAAAATCATGCAGCTTGAGCAGCACATGTATTGCTGAATATCCATGTGTAAAAGTGTGCACCACAGCATGGCACTCTGCAAAGGTTTTATAGATACAGGAGGAGAACTGAATAATGTAAAGTGCAGTCCTCTAAAACTTTCACAGATAAAATATCTCACATCCCTGCCCAACCATCTTCAGAGATCAGTCTTTCACTCAAAACTAATATAAACCCAAACACAATGAAACCAAGTCATTAGGTACGCTACAGCCATTTCCAAATTCTTGGGATGTGTAAATGTGTGCTTTATCTCACACTGCAGTGGAGTCTTACACCAAGTGCAATAAATGTGGAAAAATACAAGGCTGATGCCTCTTCAGACCTGACTGGGCTACCAAGTAAGATGACAAATATGTTCTGCAAGCCAGCTGCTTTTTCTGCTCAGAACAGAGAGAGTAAAAATGTTTACAGTTATTTGAAAAACTCCTGCCCTACTAGCAACATTCCACCAAAATACAAACATATACATTCTAAAGCACAGTTTACTTACTTTGGCTAGAACACAGCTTTTATGGCGTATATCGTTTATTGCAAGAGTCTCTAAGCTGAAAAAATAGCTGTAGACAATTCTAAGTAGTTTGGATCCCTTGGTTTTACAGGCTACAAATGGAAAGGAAATATAACCTGTAGTGGTGTCGTTCAACCCACGACATAACCTCACCACCACAGATATCTAAATAGTAACAATTTCCAATTATTTCCACAGCCACAAATGATGTAGTGAAAAACAATCATAGTTGCGGAATCATTGTTACAGTTAGGAAGAAAAAAAAAAGACCTCACGTGTAATAGAACACAAAATTAACAAAAGAAAAGCAATGGTTTCAGCTTATTGGAGCAAACCTATTATGCCCATGTCAAGCCCTTTCCTATTTCAAATTTAATACTACTCCTGGATCTATAAAACTACCCTTAGTGATAGAAGAATAAGCTATACAGGCTGAGAGCATTGCTAGCTGAAAAACTGAAAGGGACTCAATCCCATAGCTCACAGTGGATATTCTTACCCCAACATCTTTCTTAAGTGTAATGTGGAGGTATCTAGATGTCCTGGCATGGGTGAGAGGAAATTTAGGGCACTGCACACCAGTACAGCTGCTGCAGGCTGTGCCCCAAGCAATCCCCCATGCAAGTCCCAGCACTCTGTGTCAAGCTGCTCCTGACACTGCTTTTTGGAGGCTGCCCAAAAGTGCAACTCATATGGCCTCCCAGAAACTGCTCTGGCTTCAAGACAGAAAGCCATGGAGTCAGGTTAAAAGTTTCCAGAGCCTTCTTTGTTATAGGATGCAAGAGCTACACGTCTGGGCATGCATCAGCCCAGACACATCCATCGAAGGATGTTCAGACACAGACAACAGTCAGACAAAGGCTGGACATGGAGCATAAGCACAACTGAGACATATTACGCCCACTGAAATAAATAGAGCGTGTCTAAAGGCTTCTCCCAGCTGCATTTGGGCTCACTCATGGCTGGCTCTTGGTTCACACAAAGTCAGCAAAGTTTGAGCAGATGCCAAATAACTGTGACTGCACTCTCCATGCCGCCGTCACGGCACTGGAGCACCAAGCTCACAGCAGACGCTCTTCCTGGCGCTGGCCAGGTAAGGGGTGTATGGATGTGGTGGCAGCTGTGGCACCAGCAGGGGGGGACAGCAACATCCCCAGCCATCACTGACCCCTCCTTTTGGCCAGTGTCCTGGAGGAGTGTAGAGCCCAGCTCTGCCTGCCACAGTTCTCAGCAGCCCACCCTTCCCTAAGGGTTACTCTGCCCAGGTAACACTGAGGTTAATGTACTATTAATGATACTGAATCAGAGACACCGACTTCTTGGATAGGAGTGGGACCACTGTAAAAGTATCGACTTCTCCAATATTATTTTTTTTGTATTTATAGCAGTATCTTCACACCTACCTTTTAGGTATGTGCTCTTAAAACTTTTGTTACAAACTAAAATACAGAAATGTTTTGTGCAAGTCGGTATGGAAAACAAACCTCATGAAGTTCAGGTTGAAATGCATATTGATCAATCTTACCCTAGTTTCTTGAAACACACAGCTAGAGTCTCATCCTGTTTAAGCTACCTGGAATTCAGCATAAGTGAAGATATTCTCACCCTAGCTGGCTTCATAAATATCAAATTTCTTCCACAAATTCAAACAGTCAAGGGTAAAACTTAAACATACTTGCTTGATGCTTATCCACAACTGGTTTTTAAAATTAAAACCAAGTATATTTATTCTAGAGTGAAAAAAAAAAACAACAAACTACCTCCCCCCCTCAGAAAACAAACCCCAAAACAAAACAAGCAAACAAACAAAAAACAAGCAACAAAAAACCACCACATCAACATCCTCCAGTGACTTCTGACCTGTTTCCAAAATCCATTAGTCAGGTACATCAAAGTACTATCACCAGAAAAACTAGGTCCATTTTTCCCATACTGACAAAGAGAACAGAAGAATTCTACTATCTGTAGGGCTTTTATCAGCTCATTCAACCTCTGCCTCTATCATTTCCACCAGCTTTATTTGATCTGAATTTGCAGGCCAGAAAGTCTTTACTGACAGCTATAGGCAATGCATGACCTGGGCAGCATCTCTGCAGCACAGAGGCAGAAGTTCAACAGGCCAAGGTTCATTTTTGTTTAGCTTTTCTGATTGCCCTTAAAAGTTCTATGAAAGACTTTAAAGGTCTCTGAGAACTCAGGAAAGTGTATCAGGGAAACAAAAGCTTACAGCTATCCTATGATGTTTCTAGATGTTGCTTCAGAAAAAAGTAAATACTGAGATCACATGCAGACTGTGTATGTTCTCCAACACACTTAAACTGCGTCTTTTTCCCTTTTATTACTGTGTTTTACTATTACTTGCTATGGGAATATATGTTAGAGTTACAAATTATCAAAAGCAAAATGACAAGAGAAATCTTTTAAATAAGGCAAGACAGGCTAACACCAAATGCTCTTTAGAAAAGCATCCTGTGTCAGCATGGCTAACACATGCTTCTGGTACAAGACAAACAATCCCATCTCACAGTTCTGCCCATCTCCCATTACCCCGCCTCTGTAATGTAAAGGCACTGACAGATCTCACCGCTGTACAAAAGATGCAGCTACATTCCTGAAGAGTGGTCATCTTATCCAGGGAATATTCAGAGAGACACAGCTTGCAAGTAAGGAGAGGCTCCAGAGCTAACTCTCCAGCTTCTGACTCGTCTGCTGTCATGGTGTGAGGACAAGCCTTCCCAGCAGAGCCCATTCAGTCATTAATGGTCCACTCAGCCTGAAAAGAGAAATCAGCAGGTGAAACATCACACAAGCCATGCAATCACTTCCATTGCTCTGAGAATTTACATCTCAGATCCATAAAAGTACCTGCACACCCAAATGTACTGCTCAACATCTCGGGGCTGGTCTCAACTTCAGGCCATTCAAAATTTACAAAGAGAGCACACCTCCTTGAAAGACCCAAACTGGCTGGGTTCTCTGAGAACATTCACCTTGCTGGCGCAAAGCACCTCAGTCAGGCTGCTTAACATCAAAATAAAGAAACAAACAAACAAACACAAAACTCACACAGCTGAGGCATTTTTTATATATATCTATATATATCAGTCTGCCTTTACAAATGAGTTTCAGACTCATACCCCTCCCACCCAAATGGGATCTTTCAGTCTTCATTGCACCCACACAGTTCCAGTGAGTGTCTCCACTCCCACTTTCTATTCCAGTTGGTGGCTTGGGAACTCCCCTAGGCAGTGCAAGACAAGAACAGATTCCCACTTTCCAAGCAAGCACTTCAAACATTTAGTCTGTAATGTAGGTGGTGGGTACCATGAACTGCACCTTCTCCTTGAGTTGTCACTGAGATAGTGAGCTGGCACTCTATGGCAAGAGGGGTAGTGAAGGCATCTAAATGCAGGAAAGGGCTTCAGATTTCGTGTGCTACTTCACACAGGGCTGGAGCTTAAAACTAAATAAGTAAGAGCATTTCATGTGCAGTCCTCTTTTTTGCATTGCCTTAATGATGCCAGAAGGTAGCTTTTGTGCATCCCACTTCCTGGCATCCAGCTCTTCTATTTATTTCATAGGCCTCTGAGGCATCTAAGTGATGTTTGTGAACCAAGAACTAAGTGCACTAGCACTTCGACGGGGAGATGCTCAGCAGAGCCATGTTTTCACTACATGTCACAGCAGTGCTTGGGGATGAAACTTATATTCTTTGAAGAACAGCAAATGGAAATATCATGCTTGCACATAATGCTTTCTGGCCCAAGCATTTGAAAACACTGCACCATAATAATAAAAAAATCTCAAGACCCTCACTCTTACACAGTTAACACTGAAAAAGAAATAAAAGAGAATATCCTTGTGCTTAAACTGAAACAATGAAAATCCTATTTGCAGATTTTAATCACCTCAGCACAGACAGTGGGGTTCATTACAGTATTTAAGGCACAGGAAAATCTATCCCCACCTCTAAGAAACTTGGCCCAACTTCCACAGACCTCCTTCTGAATACACTTTGCTGATGGCAAGACAACCTTCACACATATTTTACAAGCAGAGACCTGATGGCCAGCTGTGCACAGCTGCTTCCAGCAGCACCAAGAGTGCAGCTCTACTAAATCTGAAGAGCTGCATCACAAACGAAGGCTGCATGAACATGAAACCAATCAAGACCTATCCATGCGCCTGTCAGATCTGACATCTCATGAGGCAAACCAGAGACTTGAGCCCTTTGGTCCACTTCTGCTGGCCTCCCCTGCAGACCTGAGCACCCTCTGGGCAGGGTTGTCAGGTCACATTTGGCAGCACAGCCCTGCTGCCATTCTGTGGCTCCCAGACTGGCCAAGGCAGCTGCATACAGTCAACGCAGATGTGACATACTGACTTGCAGTACCTGCTGAATTCCTCCCTAGGGGGAGAATGATGGGGCTCCTGGAGTTTGTGGAACCTTTCCCTGCAGCTCCCACCTCACAACCTGACTCACAGCTGAGCCCATCCCCAGGCTTGTCCCCTAAGCTTCATGCCCTGTAATCCCACAATCTGCAGGAAGACACTTTCTCTTCAAAAGCCACAAAACCACAACAAATCTGGGTCAGAGCATGCTTACCCTTTTTTAATTTTTATACTTTGCAGTTTCCTAGCCTTGCTTGTCAGAGAAGCCATCAGATTTGTACCTTGGAATGTCTTTCTTGTAAGCACATAGTTTTAAGAGCTGAAGAGTCACAGCCAAGATTCTGGCAACCAAATTCCTGACCACAAATATAAAGCAAACTCTCTTTTTATGGCTTGCTATCACTAGTTTAAAACATATGCTATTCCCACATTATTCTTGTTGCAGTCCTGGGGCCTGCTACCCATGATGCCCCTCACAATTTGCTCCAGACAGCTGCAGAGTTGGAGCTTCAGCATGGCCAGAAGCCCCAGAAGGAAGCCTCCCTCTAAGTCAGGAGGCAGCAATAATTTTCTGTAATTACTGCAGTGAGGTGGGGGGGAACACTGAGTCACTGGAAATGCTATGGCAGATCAAGAACGACCTGTTATTTAAACCGACATGTTAAGACGTTATCTCAGTATTAGGGGAATTGTAACACATTTACTCAGGTTGTTTTCCAACAGCAGCTGCACCTGTGCAGGTGAGCTACTCACCCACACTCTGCACTGATCTGAAATTTCTTCATTTACACAGTAAAAGGCAGCAGCGTTAAAAGGAAGGATGCACAAAAGAACAGGTAGGAATATTTCAGGATGTGGGAATGGATATAAAATGGATACAGCTATTTCAAAAGTCAGTGTTCTTCTTGTAACTAAAAGGGTTATGACCCTGCACGCAGGCAGCACTAAGGCAGCCATAGGAGGATTCAGGTGTATGGTTGAGGTTTAGGGCTAGGGGATAATTTTAGATGGCCTAAATCCAGCACTCAGTGTGACAGTGACAGTGAAGAGCAGACTCCTGATACACTGCTCTGCGCTAGTAGCGACCTAATGCCACAGTGTGCTGGCTGTAGGGACTCATTATGATATCCCATTGTTATTGATGACAACCCTTGTCCCCAAAGACTGTAGGTTAAACTCAGTTTTGCTCCCTGTCCCACCACACATTCGCCCTTCTCTCACACCAGGATGCCAGAGCACAGCTGAGGTTCTCCCTAAAACAGGCAGAGCACCCTGTGGAAATCTCCAGCAAACAACACCAAGCTAGCCTGACAGATCAGATGATCCACCCAAGCTGGCTCACCTCACTGCAGCCTCATTAACTCCATCGGAGTTCATCAAATGAAGCAAACTGGAGCAGAGAACACGGAGGCAGCTCCATGTCCTTCCTGCTCAGCCCTTAAAGGAAACACTGTGGCTACCAGGAAGAGTACTCCTTCCGTGTTCCCTGAGAGGCCAGCTTGTCCACAAGCAGCTCTCCAGGTCAGGCTGGCACAGGCAAAGCCATCCTGTTAGCACTGAACACCTGCCTGTCAAAGGGAGAGCAGATGCATGAACTTCTTGGCCCGCTCCTTTTCCCAGAGCAACCCAACCCACTGGTCCTTGCATCTGCCCATTAGAATTGGGACTTCCGCTGCTGCTGCCAAGGGACACGTGCCAGGGGAAGAACTCAGGGCTATGGAGAAGGATAGCACCATTCAACAGCAGCTGGGCTCTGAAATCAGGTCTGCAGGGGAGGTTCATTCTCATCATCATCAGATCAGATGGTAGAAACAATGGGGAAAGATGTATCTTCCTCCAGTTCTCAGCCTCTACTCCTCCTGTTCTTCCCCAACACTTCAAAATGCATTGTCCTCTCTCAAGCTCTCCAACTATGTCCTCAATTTTACCAGCCTGGAAGAACTCACTTTTCCAGGTGCTGCAGAGAAGCCATGAAGTTCCACCTCAGTTGCGCTGAATTTTTATGGCTTTCACTTTGCTATGCTTATCCCACAGACTGTCATTATTTAATTACACATCCATCAGTCCTCTTTACAGAGGATTAAAATTCCTATTGTAATTACAAGTGAGTTGCCAATAGGTTAGATTGAAAATAAAGCATTGGGGATGTATGTGTCATGCAGGGGAAGAGGGAGTCACTGAAGAATGAGTTAGGAACAAAGGGGAAAAGACCATTCCATATTTGGTTATATGAACAAAAGGGATTGGAAATTAAAGTAAATGGAAGGTTTCTGAAAAACAGTGGACCCTCATAGAAATAAAATACATTGTTAAGCATTAAAATCTCCCCTTTCATGCTCACAAACACAAATGACCTGTTTGGGAAAGCATCCCAAACAAAGCAAGAAATGTGTCACTGAAACTCTAGTGCAGCACCTTAACTCTGCAAAAAGACCTCCACTGAACAGCAGCACAGGCTCCATGAGATATTATGGAATACGGATGAACACATCTCAAGGGCATCCTAACCCAGAGAAATATACTGGTCTGAATCCTGCACCAGCGTGAATCACAGCGAGGAAGGGTCAGACTGGCCCCGGTATGCGTAGACACTCAGGAACTCTAAAGATCCACTTTTTTTGCCTACTTCTACCAGTCACGTACATACGCACACACGCAAATCATACTCCTTTCATGTTGCACAGGATTTCCAGGAAATTGGACATCTTTCCTCAAATTGTATGCTGCTCATCTCATAAGGAGACTCATACTTCCCTGGCTCTGATCCTGACGGTGCTGATGCCACGGGATAAGGCAGGACCAGAAATTCTGAACCAATGTGAGTGAGCTATGGAGGGTCAGCCCCACGGGGTGTAAACTGCACAGTCACCAGGATGACAGCTTGCCAAGCGCTTAGACCTATCAGCATTTCCATTTCACTCATCTGCCTGGGGACACTTTCGCTTTGTCTCTGGGAGGTGACAAAGCTTTGTGCTCTCCGATTGCACTGAAACATCTCAACACTGCCCGTAAGCAAGAAGACATCAGAACGTGCCCAAAGCAGAACAGGATGAGAAGGGTAAGCACAAGCAGAAACACTAACAGCAAAGCATGGAGATTTTGAGTGAAATATGAAAAACAGAACACAAGCACTGGAGGAGGGAATGCAGAACTTGTCCGCCTTCAGGGCCTCCTGACACCAGAGTGTCTGATGCCTAGCCTTGAAAATGACTTGCTAACAGCAAGTATCTGCAATGCTTGCTTCTAGACAGGTACCCACTGCAAATCCTGGCATTAGAGTCCCAAAGTGGAAACTACTAACTCCCCATGATGCGGGTGAGAGAGCAGCTGTGTGGGTGTCTGGCACACAGCCAAGGTCAAGCCACCACAGCTCAATGGAGGTGTCAAAAATCGATGCAACCTAGGGCTGAAACTTTCCCTGTAAGCACAAATTTTAAGGTAACATCCTTGTTACAGTCACACAAAGGCTCACTTGAGTCTCCCCAGCTGCCTCAAACCGTGACTACTACCAAAGAACAGAAGTTACTCTGTATATGGGATAGAGCAAACAAGCCAGGCAGTCTCTGCAACACCAGAAAGACACTGTCGGTGGGCCTGCAAAGGACTCACTGTATTTAGCTAAAAAAGTGTCTGAATGTGACTTTCAGCACTTAAAAACATCACACAGAATCATTAAAGCCTCCTGTGCTGAAGCTGGAGGAGAATGAATGGAGTATGTTCAGCACCACAAGTTATCCTTTCATTTTTCACATTCTGCATCCAACTACAACAGACCTCTTGGAGAAGCTACTTCAAGCTGCGTGTTTACAAACAATTCTGCTGAAGTTAGTCAAGCTCTATGCTTTTACCTGCAATTAGAGTTTAAAGGAAGCCAAGAAATGCACAAATATGAGACACGGTTGCTCCAGAAAACAATAATGGAACAAAAAGGGTACTTAATGTGTTTTCCCTTGTGGGCTGGCATGTCCATCCTGTGGGCAGGGTGAGACCTGAGAGGCCCCTCTGCCCCAGTACACCCTAAGCTTGCCATAAACCAGCACCCAAGCATGTGGACTTGCATACATATGGAGAGATTGAAAAGAGGTATAAGGATACATGTGGGTCTAACACCTAGCACAGCACTTCCCCCCTTCTACAAAAAAAACCCCAAAATTTAGTATCAAAACAAACTCACAGCACATGTGCTACACTCCTATTTAGTGGGCCAGGTATTTACTAAACTTTCTTGGAGAAACATTTGCAAGCATTGCAAGTAATTCTTTCTCACGCCCTAGAGATTTTTCAAGTACTCCACCCATTATGAAATTACTTCAGTGCCATACAAAAACCTGGTTTGACATTGTTCGCTCAGGAGTCTGATGTTTCCTGTAACTAAGGTTCCATCCTTAAAAAACAAAATAGAAAAAGAAAACTACCTGAAAAATATGAGTGTTCAAAACCAATGCTAAAAATCAGGGCCTTGGGGAAAAAGAGCAATTACAGAAAGATTTAAAAAATATAACAAAGTCGTATTAAGATATTGGGGTCAAATTACAAGATATAAACTGAGCTATGAAATTAGGACATGTGAAGACAGCTGTCAGAAACCCACATTTCCATCAGTCTCAGCAAAACACCGTCAATACCAGTTTTGGTTACCAGGCCCTATGTGTCCCAGCTCTCTCAAGATAATGTCACTCAAAATTCATTTCTAAGGCAGCTTTTTTAAACTCAGCAGCTCTGCTCAGAGAATTAGTCCAAATCAAGAGCACCAGAGCTTCTGTGGTCTCACAGACAGACCACTAACCCACAGTGCATTCATTTCCCCTTATGATATGCAGTGCCTACACAGAGCTACCTATCCAGTCCATACTGCATTACCTACCAGGCAGTGATTCAGTTAGGCTGCAAAACATATGATTAAAGCTTCATCTTCAAGAACGACATTTAATCACATGTTTAAGTGCTCCTGTGTATCAAAGCCTGAATGTTCGGCTTTACTGCAATGAGATTATTAAGAAGTTAAACAAGTACTTAGATTTTCTGAAATCGTGGTCTCAAAAAAAGCAACTAGATCCACAAATAGAAGGTCTCATTTTAAATTCATTTTTAATATATTCAGAATTACTGTATTACATCTGAGCCTTAAAACAGCAAGCATTTGATCACATGCATGTACAAGGAGAACCCATTTCTGGATTACCATAATATGCTACCAAGCTGAAGCATTAGAGAGAATAAAAGCATTTCAATATCTGTTCTCTTTGAGCAAGGCTTAAGAAAAGTCAGATGTATAATATTCCATGACAGCTTTCTACACTGTAAAATTTTTATTGTCAGAAAACTTGTTTAAAGAACACGCAGCCTAAATACATGTGCTGTCTGGTACATGAGAACACACCGAAGGCAATTTCTCTCACTTGTTTTCACTGGAATGCCTGGGAAAAAAAAGCCAAAACCTTGAGCTGCTGTTCAAGAAGCAGTAGCTATATGGAGTATTTTCATATCATGCTAGCAACCAAAAAATAAATATATCAAATACTTTTAAAGGAATGCAGTGAGTGAAAAGCTTCTTGCACAAAAAAAATGTTAAGGGACTGACCATAGTAATTCAGAATATCATCCAGATTTCTGCCAGGAATTTTTATACCAGTACTTTAGGATGCTTAAAATACACATTGAACAGCTTCCCAAATATCACATGCACCCAATCATTCCAAAACATTCTAACAAACCAAAACACTACTAGGACACACATATATCAGTCTCCACCAGTCTTTGAGAGTACACTTGTCAAGTAACTTCTCTACTGTACTGTAATACTGTGAGGTATGAATAACTCCGAGAATTTAGAACACCAGTTCCTCACAGTAACTTCTTGTGACCCTATGTCAATATGTCCTCAGGGAGGTGGGTTTTTCTGCAAGAAAATATGGATATTAACTGAATACAGCAAACCCTTTTTTTTTTTTCCTGAAACAGATGTGACTCTGCAATTGTGGGACTCCTTTATGTATTTCCTTGCAATACTGCTTGAGAACAAGGAAAAAAAGTGGGTTTTTCCCCCTTCCACTCTTAAAAAGCGAGGGAGTCCAAGAACAGGGAATCTAGGAGCTAATGGTGAAATGAATGCTGCTGCTCCCAGCTGAAGGGACCTAGGAAAAGCACTTTTGGATCACTTAAAGATGAGAACATGTAAACTAAAAGAGAAATAACTCAGCCTGACACTAAACTGAAATGCATAATCAAAACATGGTATTCGACTCTTCAATACTGACAGGAGCCACACAAAACTCACTGAATCCATGAGGATGGGAGCAAGCCATTCTGCACGGGATGAGATCAGCCCATACCACAGAAGCCATCACTTTCACTCAGTTCTGTGCTTGAAACTAGGACATACCAAAGCTCAGGACACAGCTCTATCAACACTGGCAGGCTGGAAAGCCACAGCTTCCTGCACCAGATCTACTGGATGTGAGTCCTGGGCAGGCCTGTGGGCTTCAATCTTGGGGTGACGCTGATGTATCAAGCTTACTGTGCCTGAGCAGTGGGATGGTGCTGGCCCCAGGCACAGGCTTATGGTGACACATCTGGTCCTGCAGGAGGTCAACAGCAGGATTCTCCTAAGGTTTTACGTTCATCCTGGTCACTGAGCTCAGCAAAGCTGATCAGCACAAAACGCAGTGAAACTAAGTACAGTCAGACAAGAGAACTAGAATGCTTTGGCATCAAACATTTCCAAATATTTCCAAAACATATTCAAACAACAAAATTATAGCAAGTGGAATTCCAAGTACTGGTTACCAGGTCTAAGATTAAAGTCTAAAGCTTTTCTAAATAACATCCTCTGTTCTCAATGACACTGTGCAACATATGTTAATGCTAAGCTACAAGGAATTTCCACCCAAACTAGTTTGGTGCACTTTAGTTTAACATCCTGTTGACAAGAGGTAATATACCACTATTAAATAAAAGCACATTCCTCAAAATGACAAATGATAGATCTTTCTTTCTGACCATATGGAGACTTTTGGTAACTGTGGCATTTCCTAAGTAAAAGGAATTGAGCTTTTTAGAGGTCAAATGGGTTGATAACTTGGCTAGCGGTCTCTGCTAAAACAGGAATAGGAAGTCAGATGTAACAATTTGCCTTTGACACAGAAAAAATGTTTATTTTTGTTAATTGGATAACAAAACCTTGGGATATGCTAAATCCCTGAGCTGGAATGTTTACGGTTTAGATTGGGTGCATTCAGAACACATTTGCAACATTGGCCTGTTCTAACATCAAGGATTTTTAGGAGATATTTGTAAACACACATTGTTAAAGTGAAAGCAGTGGAAAACAGCGGAAAAGCAGGGGAAAACAGAGGGACCAGCTTCATGTGATTGTCCATAGTTTGCACTCTGCTTCTAACAAGAAACTAATTGGGCTCTTGGGGTTCCCTGGCTGGATACTGCCAAAGCTATGTCTGGAGCAAGCAGCATCCTGACTGCAAAGTGAGCAGGTCACGGCAAATAGAGACATGACACAAAGCCAGGCCTCCAAAGGGCCAGCAAGAAACTTCATGGCATCAAGAGAAGCAAGCAAAGTTTGCCAGAAGCCATGGAACACCTCAGCTGACAGAAACAATGAAACTGATCCTCCACTGAATTCTGCAATGTGTACTGAAAGCCATCTATTGAAAAAAAAAAAATTAACATGTGTTTATTTTTAGAAGGGGTGATCTGAGAATTTTTTTTTCAGTGCTTGCAATAACATAATACCTTTACCATCTCTATAATTTCATTTTGTTAAGCCACGGAAAGCACAAACTTGCCAGAATATGGTCCTGCAGACTTTTTTCACTGCAAGGATTGAAAAGCACTTTTAAAAATTTTAGATTTACATGAACAGAAATCGCAGAATAAGTTGATTTTTTTTATAAAAATTTTTGTGTGACTGCTCAGTGAACAATACTAACACATATAATATTTTAATCTGCCTCTGTCTAATCTTACAGTCAAACACACTGCTCATTATTACAGAATAACTATGTTGTTCAAGGTAACCAAAATAAAACAACTAAAACATTGAAAACTGCCCTTGATCCAAATATATCTCAATGACTTAGAAACTTTACCCAATGGTAAGTTTCAAGTCCTAGCTACAAGGACAGTCAGTGGATCAAAGACGGGGAGTCAAATCTGAGGATTAGACCTTGGGGAAGTCACTATCTCTAACATAAGCCTTTGCCATTAAGAAAACAACATGAATAGCTACTGACTATGCTGAAATTTGGCAAGAAACAATAGCAGAGGTCTGGACCCGGACATGAGGCTGTTTTGAAACTAAACACATTTACCAAAGTAACTACTACTACTGCATTTCATGACTGATAATTAAACTAGTCAGAGAGTATCCTTAAACCACTCCTCTGCCAGCTCCTCAGTGAACCCTTCCAAAGACAACTGGAGATGAGGAAAGGACAAGTTCCAGCTCTGGCCAGATTCACAGAGGCAAAAAACAGAAGTAAACTCCAGTAACAATCCCCTGACTGAGCATCTCTCTGCTTGTACTCTCAATATTCACGTTTCATCTCCCTCTTTCCCAGACCATGCATGGGAAAAAGTAAGAGCCCAGCATGCTGGGAGAGAGATCCTGGGAGGAATTCTGCTGCAGGCAATTCCTTCCATATTGCCTACTGCTCCAGTGGGGAGGAGCCCCACGTGCCCAGGCTTTGAACTTGGGGCACCTCTAACCTCTGATAAGGCCTCATGTTCATGCTACTGAACAGAAGTTGCAAACTATGCTGGAATAGTAAAAGTACCTTCAACTACTATTAGTCTTACACTCTTGACTAACTTTACCAGCCATGTATTTTTAAAACAACTGTATATTCCCACTTTTATAAATAAACACTTTTGACAGACGTGATCTATTTTGCTCTGCATTTTATTAGCAGTGTAAGACAAATACAACATTTTCTTAAACTTGAGTAAAAAAGCTGTTTGACTGATGACACTGTCTACCAAACAACACGATGTTGTCTCACCGCTGCCTTGCCCCCTCCCCCCCTGTTTTCCACATCCCCTGTCTGTCTCTGTGTTTCAGGCTCCAAGCATTCACAAGATTTTTGCCTGTACTGTGCCGAGCACAGGGAACACAGTTAGTTTCTCAGGGGCTTGATGCAAACACTAACATCTGGATTTCTAAGTAGAAGACATGTAATAAACCAGAAGTGTCCATCAAACGCAGTCAGAGGTTTGCATTCATCATTCCCTCACTTCAATTCCAAATTTCAACCTTCATTACAGAAATAATTACAAGGGGGAACAGCAACCTGTAAGCATACAAGATTTCAGCCTCAAGTGCCACAGCATCTGGTAACAACTTGCTAGTCTCTACATGATCTTAGCCATGAAGTCGAAGTACTGCCAACAGGAGTGTTTTCAATGGAGTGTTTTTCAATGGACCTGTGCATTAGGTGTGCAAAGATAAGCATTTGGGAGCTTATCTTTGAAAGAAGCTGCCTCACCTCCCAAACTCTCAGAAAAATGAGTATGTAGAACAGAGCACTGAAAGAACTCATAGACTTATTATATTATAGGATGACAGTTTTACAGAAACCTTTCTAGACACCTTTCTGATAGCTGGTCTTTTAATTATGACCATGACAACTAACGCCCATAGGCAAAATAGGTGATTTGTACTCATTGTTGTGGAATTTGGAAAAAGATAAGAACTCTTGACTTTTTCTTTACTCTTCACAAGTGTATGTTTCCTTAATTTGTTGGTTCATCCTCACAAAATGTGGTAAGCAAAGTTAACAAGGGGATTGAAATTGCTCAAGCCATGCACACTGCTTGGGTATTTGCAACAAAAACATAGACCAGTCCAAAAAATACATGTCCTTATAGTAGTATTGTCTAAATTAAGTACATGTATGTGGCTTCTACTTCACTCCAGGCAAAGGGCATGATTGCCTTTCCCACAGATCCTCTGTGGAGACTGTGATGAAGAATCCCCACTGCTGAAACCATCAGTGCAACCATGGAGAGGTCAAGAGGGTGCAAGATTGCATCTTCTCCATTGTGCAAAACTTCAGCAAGCAAGTTATTGCTGGCCCTGTGGATGTTATCTTAGCCCTAAAATGGGTAAACCCCACGGGGAAGAGTTCCAGGATCAGTGGTTGGCAGAGCGCCCGCTGCTGTGAGAAATGTTCCAGTGAGTGCAATGGTAAACAGCCCACAGGATCAGCTCGATTTTCCTAATGACTACAGCTTTGTAACCTTATTTTTTTTTGAAGGAGGGGGCGTAAGACTGGCTTTTTTTCCTTCATCATCTCCCCACCTCCATCAGAATGCTTCAAAAATTAATCACAGGCAGAACACATGAACTCTCCCATCTACTGCTCAGACATAACCAGTGCCAGCCTGCGTGTCACTGCTTCTACTTAATTCTGGAATTTTCTTTGCATGCAAATGATTAGCCTGGATACTAGTTGTCATGAGATGTGTTTTTCCTTCTATGTACATAGGGGTTTAGAGCGTGCAATTTTGAATTATTTGCAGCTATATATACATGTGCAAAGAATTCTCCCCTGCGCCATAGCAACATTCAGTGCATAAGAGTATAAGCAGAGGTAGCCTCAAAGGAATCTTTCCAGTCCCTGAAAACAGATACAGCTCTTCTGTTCCAATTATTTTTCCTTTTTGCAAATACATAGAACACATAAATGTTTTCAGATCTGTAAGTTTCATTCCTGTCTATCTGAAAATACAACCGTGTGTATAACCAGACATGAATATCATCAAAGCTTCTGTCAGATACCCAGACAACGTCCACTCCTTGAGTAATGACTCATGTCTTATACTTTCCATCCTCTCCTCATTTTTACAACAAAGCAAAAGGCAGAAAAGCTTGCAACAGACCCAAATACTGACAGTCTCAATTAAAGGGCAGAGGCATGAGCATGACAGTAAAATGGTAAATTTTTTCCTTCTAATAAAAAGTGATTCGGTATTCTGTCTCCTAACCAGCATCTGGACCAACTAGAGAAGTGGGTCCATAAGGACTAAATGGTTCAACAAGTCCAAGTGCAAAGTGCTGCACATGGGTCAGGGCAATCCCAGACATGGCTACAGAATGTGAGAAGAACTCACTGAGAGCAGCCCTGCTAAGAAGGACTTGCAGGTTCTTGTGGATAAAAACCTGGACATGAGCCAACAGCATCAGTACTTGCAGTCCAGAATGCCAACCATACCCTAGGCTGCATCAAAAGCAAAGTGGGCAGCAGATCAAGGGAAGGGATTCTGCCGCTCTGCTCTGCTCTTTTGAGACCCCACCTGGAATTCTGAACCCAGCCCTGGGGTCCTCAGCACAGGAAGGACATAAACCCGTCAGAGCAGGTCTAGAAAAGGGCCACTACGATGATCAGAGGGCTGGAATAACTCTCCTCCAAAGCCAGGCTGAGAGAGCTGGGGCTGTTCCACCTGGAGAGAGGAAGGCTCCAGTAGCACATCAGCGTGGCATTCCACTACCTAAAGGGAGTCTATAAAAAAAGGGAATGTAATTTTTACACAGGCAGATAGAAAAAGGGGAATGGTTTTAAACTAGAAGAGGAGAGATTTACATTAGGTGCCAGGAATAAATTCTTTCCCCAGAGGGGTAGTGAGGCACTGGAACAGATTGCCTAGAGAAGCTATGGAAGGCCAGGCTGGATAGGACTATGAACAACCTGGTCTAGTGGAAGGTATCCCTGCCCATGGCAGGTAGGTTGGAACTAGATGGTCTTCAAGGTCCCTTCCAACCCAAGCCATCCCATGATCCTGTGATCTCTTGTCTCCCCTTGCAACAAAAAGCGTGAGTAACAAGTACCCATGATGGCTGTGTCTACAACAAGGTCTAGCACACAGGAAGAAACTCCATGCAGGGGATTTGTTCTAATGTGCATGAACCCAGAAGCCAGATTCACATGTCCCTGGTGCTGGCTGGCTTTGGGACTCCAGAGATATTGACTCACTCAGAAACACAAGGAGCAAGGATGCTTGTAGGTCCCATAGCTGAGTCAGCCCAAGCTCCACCAAAGCTGGAACTGTACTTGCAGGAACCAAGGACACTCAAAGAAGAAGGTAAACTGGTGACCTTACTAACTATGTATTATGGATTTTCTCTTGCGGGCTGAGCAGATTCCCCTAAAAATACAGAAAAAAAGCACCCAGATCTTGGGCAACTCATGACATTTTTTCATTATTATAACAGAATTTAAAAAAACAGAAATGGGGAACACACATGTCATTGTGCGCAAGTACCAACACATACGAAGAGATCTAGGAAACTCCAAAAACAAAGTGGTTTTTTACATAGCTACTTTTTTTATTTGATAATGTGTTTGCAATGCAGTTAACCTAGTTATGCTCTCATGCCTAGAAATTTCTACTCGGCACCTCTGTTCCTCCTGGAAGACTACAAGTTGGAAAAGTCCCACTTCAGCAGGAAGGGAAGTATGAGGACCTTTGTAATTTGAGATACTAAAACACACAAAAAAAGAGAGTTAGTATCTTCTAGCAGTGACCTACTTTATGAATGTAAAGCCCACTCAGTTCCCACTGAGCCGAAACCATTTAGAAGAGACACAGAACGATTACTGAACACTATTTTCTTACTGATCAGCACAAAGTTATTTGGCACAAGCATCTCTGTAAATGTTTGTCCAAGACTAGGTAAATTTGCAGTGTTCAATGGCCCTCAGACCTGTGCTTCTGTCAAGTGAGAAGGCTCATGGTCTAGCACTGGGCTCAGCTGTGCTTCAGCAGAAATACAGAATGCTAGAGGCTGAGCTTAATATCACTGCTGTCTTTCCCTTTGGATCTGTTCTTTCTTGTTTTGTTCAATGTTGCCCTTTGCAAACCAAAAGAAGATTTATTTTCAAATGGAATGAATGTAGGGGCAAAGAAGAGAATTTGTGAAGTGCATTATACTGGGCTCCACTTTGGCATGGAGAAACCACAGGAACAGGAGGGAACTGTATCCACCTCTAGGCAAGCAGAGGAAAAGCACAGCTCCAGAATCTGCCTCACAAAGCTGAAGGCAATGTCTGCTTTAGGACATGCAAGGAGGTCCGATGGACTCAATTCACAGTGACACTGGCAGCCTGCCACAGTATTTTGTTCACGTGTGCCTGAGATATCCATGGGCCCAGAGCTGTAATTATGGTCTCAGATATCACAGTACTACTAGCCCAGGAGATATTTATGGATCTGATATGTACAACCTATAGGCACTGTGAAGTTTCAGACACATTCAAGAAAACTCCCCACTCAAGGAGAGGGACATCAAGTCTATAGCATTTCTTTCAAGCTACATCAAAGCAACACACTCCACTACGTCTCTCAAAAGGTCTGGACAGGCGGAACTGCAGGCACAGGGCTCAGGCTCACACCACAGATATTACCAGAGGCATACTAGTGAGCTGCGAACCAGGTTAAGCATTAGAACGGCTTGTTTCCCTATGGAGTGACTTGCTGCTTCTCACAGTTGCATTTTAAACTTAAAATAATGATATGGACAAGCACATACTTTCCTCCACCAGAAAGGAAAGGCCAGACGACCACTTCCACACTACTTATTTCTACAAAGCTTATGAAGCATTTAGAGAACACAGTGCAATCCAAGAACCTAGCTAGAGAGAAAAACTCCATATTGTTTGCTATCTATATTGCAAACTTCTGCCCCAAAGCATACTGTGACACAAACAAAATCACCAAAATGTCACATCTGCAGGAAAGCAGCCCATCACCACCCGCGAGGTGCATGCATAATATACTTCAGCATGGGGAACAGAAACTATATCAGCCTGCCAAATGCTAGTTCCACTCGAAGCCTGGGGAGGTTTCTGTGTCCTTGTGTGAGCAGACGGGACTTTGTGTGAAATACCCCTATCAGACAGCAAGATGCATGGGAGAAAAGGAGTCTGAATCTCATCATACTGGCTTGGCTCTGGAGTAGTTCTGGTTCATTTTGAAAGAATACCTCCCACTTTACTACAGCTTTGGACACTCTGCAAACACACACTTCTCAATCCATAATCTAAAGCATTACTTTCAGCAGCATAACTGCAGCCATGCCCTTATCAATGTGTGGTACTTTTCTCCAAAATAGCTTATGTTCATTGATGGAAGGGTTTCAGTCACTTCCATGTTAAAGCAACAACCCGGACACCCACTCACATTCAGGCACAGACAAGTCCTACACAGGACAAGAATCATGACAATGTATCTGTTTTGAAAAATATTTAAGGACAGGATTTTGAAACTTCTGTTTCTGTAAACATTGGAATCCCAAACCCAGTGCCTACCCTAAACCGAGACCACTTGCCCTTCAGGCTAAGGGCAGCTAAACATATCAGATTGCTCTGCCTGCTCACAGGCAGTTGGAAAGCTGCATGGGGGTATTTCAGTCACGGCCTGTATCTATGCTAAAATTTACTTCTTAAAAGCATTCAGTGTATTTACCAAGAGGATTGGAAGTCACCCTGCAATGCTCTCTTTACTATAGTAATTCTAAATATTTTACAACTTACAGTGCTCTCTGAAGGAAGACATTTGGTATTGCTGTATACAGTTAGGAAGCAAAGTGCTTTTGTATTACAGAAAATACAGAGCTTTAAAGTAAACTAGACTGAAACATCTTCATTACTAAAGCTGCATTGCACTGAGAAAGCCTTATGATGAGAAAGCAGTGCAAACATTTCAGTAAATGCAGTTGTCCATTCTTAGTGTCAAAAATTTTTAAATGCAAACTAGGAAACAAAAGTATGGTATATTTTGTATGTGCTTACATAAACCACGTAACACTAAACCCCGAGCAGATTAGAAGTGTACATTAACACAGATTAGAAGTTAACACTTACAATACAAAGGAACAGATTTTTTCCTTCCTGATACCAGCTGCATGAGACCGTGGCAGAAGAAATGCCTTTAAACGAGGAGGGAATCTCAGCATTTTAAACTCAGACTTCCTCCAGCTTAATGAGGCGTTTTTTCAGTATGAAAGAAGTTCTTCTATTTAAACTAAAGCATACTGACAGTATGCCATTTTAGCAATTGCCTTACACACAGATATATCCTAATACTGCAGCATTTTTAAACACTTCACACAGATCTTTCTTTAAAAGTTACACTGACAAAAGTCATTTCACCCTTTTGGGAAGTACTTGACGTCTATCTATTTTCAGCCTTTAACAGTCAGGACACCAAAGTTTCCTTTTGCTTTGGCTCTAAGCACCACAGAGTTTGATTTTAGCCAAACCACAAATAACATTTATTTTAGCTGTTTAATAATTCTAGTCCTTACCTCAAAAAAAAAAAAAAAAATTTTTTTTTATTTTTTAAAAAATTTTATCCCTTCCCCAAAAAAAAAAAAAAAAAGCCTTTTCTGCTTTCTTCCATTAGAAGCAAATACTGGCTTTCTGTTCTTTTAGGGTATCTTTTGCTCTTAAGGAAAAAAACAGACAGAAAGCTGTATTCCAACATACCTTGAAAGGAGAGTAGCACTCCCTGCCAGCTGTGAGACTTTTCAGTAGCTGCGCTCAGACTCCGGCGTTCCCAAGCACCGCGGTGTCACAGACCCCTGAAGCTCGCAGTGAGGAGCGGAGCAGATCGCTCTCACACGCCCTTCCTCTTCTCTGGGTATCTGACAGCTGTACACTTTTAAGGACTGCAGCAGGACTCGCCTCCCAGCCCCTCTGCCACTCCGAGAAACCATCCCCTCCCTGCTATTAAGTCCACGCTGCCATTATATCTTAACAGCGCGTCGCAGCTTGTATGCAGTAGCTGTGGGAAAGCTGCATTTATTTATACAGGAAGCCTGCGTACAGCACTTCCTACTTCCCATCCGAGACTCAATTCAGCTGCAGGTGATTACTTAAACCCTGTCAGCTCCCAGCCGATGCACACCCTTACGTTCTGATTTGGTATCTGTGCAGCTTTTAATCACAGCTCCCATCCGAGCCCTGACAAGGTAAAACTGAAAGCAGCAAGGCATTAGATGCTACACTCATAAAAGCACTCCCAAATTAACCTGGTTTGGGAGAGCAGTTTGCATAGCAGCTGATGCCTGAAACCTTGCTGGCTTCTGCTTGTGAAAAATGTCATTTAAAAAAAAAAATTATTTCTTCACGTTGGAGGGGAAGGGAGCAAAAAGTCTAAATTCACAAGTAAAGTATCAGTGTAATTTCGGATCTGAGTGTTTAATGATGATGGTGCTCATCTTATTCTGTCAATACTAAAATTTCACTCTTTAAGGTGTCCCTGTGCAAGAGGGGTTGGGAATCCTGCAGTTGCGTATTCCAGACCTAAGGGTGTGATTCACAGCAGCCAAGTAGCAGGAGGATATCTAATTGTGCCACATGACACCAAACCCTCAAGAACTTTTCCTGCTGTAGGAAATGCACCACACCCACAGATAAGAAATATAGATATATCAGAGTGCAGGGGGTGCAGAAAAACAGAAGGAAATATAGATGTTAATCTATAATTTTCTCCTTATGATGAAATAAGTTTACTTTGTACATCATGCAATCACTGCTGGCGTTTTGGCGTTTTGCCTTCAGTACTTTCCTATGAAAAATTATATATAGGCATTTCTTCCGGGGTGTATAAAAGTTCACATCTGAGCTTTTAGTTATTTTCAGACAATTATACTGCATCAGATTAATTTAAGGAAAAGGCAGAAAACTTGTGCAACTTTAATTCAGCCTCCTTGCTGAATTACTCCTTTATATTACAGCTTTGCTTGAATTACCATCACATACTCTTTTCCTCTCAGAATAAATACAAACTTAGAATTCATCTATTTAACGCTGGGTGTTATATAATTTTAGATCTATTTATAGAATATATATATAATTTATATATTTTTTTACATACATTTTATATATTTATGTATTATTTGTATATATTTAGGGAGGGGGGGAATAATCACCAAAAAAAATACAACACGTGGAATCATATTGATCCCTATGGTGTTCATCAATAGGTTTACTACAGGAGTAGGCAAACTAGAGCCGTGTCACATCTACTGCCACTTGAGCTAGCAGAGCATTTCCCAGCAGAAGCAAACATATATATTGTCAGCAGTGGCCAATCCTAGACAGGACTCAAGAAACACTTAGGGCTCAGAGCTATTTTTTTAGGCTCTAAAGCCGTAGTGTAGATGTGAAATTCTTTGTAAAACTTTGTGAGTAGAAAAGGATTCTCCTTCAGTGATTAGATTTTTTTCCTCCATGTTCTCTTCTAGTCTGAAATAGCTTCAGCCTCTATCACTACTCTCTTCACTACCTCCTCTCCGCTCAAGCTCCTCTCTTTTCTTCCTGCAGCTGCTCCCTTTGCTACTCTGCCTCCATCACACAAGTACTTGTTAGACCACAGATGAAGCTCAGCAAGAAAACTCTTCCTGTTCTCAGCCCCTGTGCTCAGCACCACAGCACTTGAACAGCAGAAGGCAATTATCTCAAGGAGGAGAGTGGTGAGAGAGGGAGGATGAAGGAAAAAGTCCTTCATGCAGGTGTAGGGAAAATGGCAGGGCAATAAGTTCAGAAGCAGAGCAGAGCAGGGCAGCTGCCAGTAGCAGAGTAGCAAAAGTAGCATCTGGTTTGGTAGTTACTCCTTGCTGGCACAACAAAACAAAAACAAGCTTCACTGAAGTAGCCTCCACCAGTGAAGAGACTGAACTGCAACAAAAATTAGACATCTTCCCTTCAGATAAATAACGAGGCCAGCTTGTATGGGGGGGGG